>OX596200.1:1505616-2018974 GCA_951394215.1 Glyphodes perspectalis
AATAAACCATAAACTGGTCTGCTCTGGTTTGGTTAATTTATGCTTAAATCTTGTAAACATCGTTATTTTATATTTGGTGTCTGACAAGCCGACTTCACGACATGGTCCAGATGCAAATATGATCTATAGGTACACCCCTGTAAAATATGTTGAAAAAGAGTAACTACCGAGTTTCTTGCCGGTTTCTTCTCGTAGAAGCAACATCCGAACCGGTGGTAGATTCATATTATTAGTTGTTTTTCCTATTGAATTGACGATTTATAAGTGTTTGTTTCAACCTATATAAATAAAGAGTATTTTGACTTTGACTTTGACATATAAAAAACTGCTTGGCCACAGGATACGGCAAAATAAAGTAATCTTAACCATTTTATTTCCGGGTACAAATAAATCAAAAGCCAACACGTACATCTTCCTTCTCCTCGTTCGAAATCTTCGCCATCTTCGAAGACCCCGGTCCCTCCTTATCGGCCCGCGGGGACGTGCATGCTGCTCTCGCCCATAATCAGGTTCTTCTGGCTCACGGCCATGTTCTCCTTCAGCAGCTTCATGTCGTCATCCAGGTCCATGACGTCCATGTCCAGGCTGACGACCTCCTTCACGTGGCTCATGGTGGAGTCGGTGCTGTCCTTCTTTGTGCGGAAACCTCTTTCTGGAGTTGTCCTTGCGATATCGTCTACGGGTTCGTTCTGGTTTTGGCCTGAAAAAATCAATAGCTAAATGGTTTTGACGCCGAATGTCATATTCGCAAAATGTCATAGCGAAAAAATTGGTCTCTTTCGCAGAATGTCATAAACAATTTTGTTCCTGTAAGGTATTTATTCTCCTGTACATTTAAGGAAAAATAAATACCAACAACCAACTAGGATAAGGTCTTGACGCAGAACGTTCAATATTAGTAAAAACCAAAATATTTCTATAATATGTACACAAAAAATATACAGGACAATGTGAATGACATTCTGCGAAAATGACTTTTTTGCGAAAGTAACGTTTTGCGAAAGTGACCAATTTTTTTAACGATGACATTTTGCGAATATGATCAAAACCAGCTTATTTGAGTTCGATGAAAGAATTTTATTAAATTTCCCTAATAAAAGCATTGTTGTTTTTTTTTTTTTTGTAATTGTGAATTGGAAAGCAAATTAAGGGGCACCTATTTATATATTTTTGTCCATTGTGTACAAATTTACACTTTTTTGCTGCATATTATAAACGAACGACTGAAAGCATATTTGTCCAGAGAAATTGCGCCAGAACAAGCCGGTTTTATAAAAGGCAAGGGAACCCGGGAGCAAATTCTTATCGTTCGTCAAATTATCGAAAAGGCTCGAGAATTCAACAAACCGACATACATATGCTTTGTTGATTTCTCCAAAGCGTTCGACTCGGTGAAATGGCCAATGCTGTGGAAAACACTACTGGAAATGGGTACACCACAACATCTCGTACACCTGCTCAGGGGACTCTACGAAGGGGGAACGGCGTCGGTGCGGACAGATGACCTCTTCTCAGATAATTTCCATCCAAGTGCAGGTGTCCGACAAGGATGCATAATTTCACCCTTGCTCTTTAACATCTACACCGAGCTTATAATGCGAATCACTCTCGAAGACTGGACCGATGGTGTTGTAATTGGTGGATACAAGATTTCGAACTTTGCGATACGCAGATGACACCACCTTATTTGCGAGTAGCGCCGACCTCATGCAGGGATTACTTCACAAAATGGAGCGCGTAAGTCTAACGTTTGGATTGAGGATTAACCGATCTAAGGACCAAGATTATGATCGTGGACCGCGTCAATGAAAACCTGCCAGAGGTTACACAGATTGCGAACTGCGACGTGGTACAAGCGTACGTATATCTTGGGGGCCCTGATCTCAAATAAGGGTGGTTGCGTAGACGAAGTCAAGCGTCGTATGGCCATAACCAGAACCGCGGTGGAAAAATTTAAGAAGGTGTGGAGAAATCGCAACATCACCAAAGCCACCAAAAGTCAAGCTCATGCGAACGCTGATATTCCCAATCTTCCTTTACGCTGCAGAGACGTGGACAGTGCGTGAGTTGGAATAGGGGAAGATAGATGCTTTAGAGATGTGGGTGCTGGAGGAGGATGCTCGGCATATCGTGGACGGAGTTTCGCACCAACGTGTCTATACTCCTTGGCGTCACAAAGCGTCTATCGACCATATTACAGACGCGAATACTGCAGTACTTTGGCCATGTCTCTAGACGTGATAACAACTCCATAGAACGGCTGGTCGTGCAAGGAAAAGTAGAGGGACCAGATCACGCGGCAGATCACCTATGCGCTGGACTGATCAGGTGAAATCCGCAGTGGGAAAGCGGCGTGTCAGACTGTACCAGACAGTCTGCAAACAGAGAAAGATGGCGGGAGATTGTGATGAAAGCTGTGTCTACTAACGTGGACGCTCAACGTGACCACGACCGCTCTGTCAAGAGCGAATCGACAGAGAAGAAGAAGATTTATATATTTTTGTCCATTGTGTACAAATTTACACTTTTTGCCTTAAGCGCCGTTTGGTCATTTAGCGATGATGTGTGAAAATAATATTTGGTTGAATAGCTAGAATCTAGCGCTTAGCAATAAATACACCAATTATTTTTATGTTACTGTATATAAATTAAAATAGAAGCCTTTTAAACTTAGTGCCGAGAATAAATTCACCAGCGCGATACAGGAATGTGTGGTGTCTGTATGTTCGATCAACGTCATCGGTTGACATATTAATGAAGCTATAATCTTGACTATCATGTGGCGCGGTCGCCACAGCACCTGCCCAGTTCTCAACACTGACTATTTGGTATCTTACTCAGTAGTGGTGTCGCCCACGGGCATCGGGCCGGGTATCTGCATGCTGTTGTGGGCGTCGCTCTTGGCGATCGACGGGACCTCCTTTATCACTTCATCATCATCATCCTTCTCCTGCTCCAAGTTTGAGTTGCAGAGGGAGCTTTGAGCTACCTGCACCTTGAAGAAGGCTTTCGCTGCCTCTTGAAATTTGGCGCTGGATCTTAAGGAAAACATTCAAGACTAAAGTAACTAAAAACATTTTGTTCTTTTAAATTCAAAATCAAAATATCTTCTTACTTATAAATAGTAAATTTAAACAGAAAAGAAAACATTACTACTGAAGTTAGACTCTATCGAGAAGAAACCGGCAAGAAAACTCGATAGTTACTCTTTTAAATGCCAAAATTTACAATTTCGTAATTTAAAATCTAAACTTGCTAGGTAACAACACTGCAGGTGAACACTTCATTATGAAGTTAAACATATATAAGCATTAAGAAGCATAGGGGATTTTTATCTGACAAAATTTTATTGACACAATGTCAAGTGATAGCTTTAATGAAACCTTCCGTCAGACTGCTGATGTATTAAGATTAATACAAATATGACATACATTTATTCATAACCTCACGCCTTTTTCACACAGTTGGCACATACCTTTAAATTTCAGACTCACATACTAGATTAATTTAAAAATCATAAAAACCGTAGAGCTTGTATGAAAAGGATCATGAATGTCGAAGAGGCGAGTGAGGTGTTTAAGGATCGTGCCATATGGCGTTCGGTTCTCTGCCTACCCCGCTTGGTAAATGACGTAAAACAGGTAGGTACGTACGTGTGTATACCCTCCAAGCTCCGCCCCAGATCGGTGTGGGACGCTCGCGCAGTGCGCTGGCTTGGTGTCCTCGTCGGGGCCCTGCAGCGAATTATGGTCCTTATGCTCTACAGAATTTCTCAATTCAGTTTTTACATAATTTTCCGAGTTCAGCGTCGGTACCGACTGTAATAGATAGAAAAAATATAAGTTTAATTATCCTGTCATATTGGAGCAAATGTAATAAGCGAGCGGTCTTATTACATTTGCTCCAATATGACAGGAAATTAAGCCTCGTAACCGAGCGGTGCGGGTTTAAATCCGGGCACGTATTTCTGGATTTTTCAAATCTATGTACGTATTTATACCACTAACTCGGTGATGAGGGAAAACAACGTAATGAAACCTGCACATTCAAGCGACTATGGATGTGTAACCATGATCCAAATTTGTTTGATTGCCCTATATAAGGGTTAGGAAGTGTTATTAGAGTGCATATTTTCCGGACCCATTTGGTCAGTAAATCACTGTCACGACGGTGACCACGCGCGTCGGTTGGAGGCGCGCTAAGCTGTAGTGCGAGGACGCGCAGCTACCTCAAAGGCGATCTTGCTGAGCGAGTCGGGCACGGGCGTGGCGGGCGCGCCGATGGCGGGCGCGGGCGGCGCGCGCGGGGAGCACGGCGCCGGCGCGGCCCCACCCGCCGCCCTCCGCCCGCCCCTGCAACACGCTATAGTTATGTTTCTAAAGTTGATGAATGTGGAGCCTCTATAGAGGCTTCTTGGCAGCTCAGGGCCCCCGTAGACAAAAAGGCTCCCGTCGATGACAATATACATATTTTTTTAGAACAGAACGTGGGTCACTAGTTAGTGGGAAGTCACCTAGAAGAAAATCATTTTTAGTAGAATTAGCCCCGGACCCCGAACGTTCAAAATCTGCCCCTGTCAACGGTCGTGTGTTAGGGCTCCGCCCGACATCGACGGCAGTCCTCAACGTGCCGGACCGGATCGTGTTGGCGGAACCATCAGCAGACGCGGTGCTTGTAGTTGGGACGTGAGGGCGTCCGCTATTTTGACAGATGATTACAGTAGTCCAGAAACGAGGACACGCACCAAATGAGTTCGGAAGAAAATTGACGGTGAATTGCTTATTACTGCGGCAAGTGGCTTGCTTGTCACGGAATTATTTGGGTACTTTAACAGAAATGTACTGATAGCTTGCAAAAATCGCATAGACAAACTCATACCTGACCAGACACAATGCAAAAACAAATACACTCATAAAAATGTTTTTGTCAATAAATAAAGACAGTACGCCAAGTAGATACAATAAATAGTAAGTAATAAAAAAATACCCACCGTAGATAGTTTAAGCATATCCAGCTGCTGTTGTAGAACACTTATCCGATCTCGGATTTCCTCAGTGAGTCCCTATAACAGAAATGGTGATCTAAAAAAAACGATGACTGACCCGTTGTTAGACTGGTTAGAGACCCTGGCCACGAAACCAAGGGTCACGGGTTCGAATCCCGCTAGAGGCAAATATTTCGTGTGATGAACATGGACATTTGTACTCGAGTCATGAATGTTTATAAACGTATTTAAGTATGTCTATCCGTTCACCTAGTATCCATTGCACAAGCATAAGCTTAGTTAGGAACTAGGAAATTGGTGTGTCAGCCTGGAGAATTTATTTATTATTATAAATCAGAACTGGACGGTAGGTGGCGCTGCAGTCGAGTTCTAGAGATACAAACAAAGCTAAATTCGGGACGGGCCGCAAGTTTAAATAATGTATATTACAACTATACGATTGCAAACGATTAATAATATACAATGGATTAACATGCATACATTCAAAGCTGCCTATTCCAAACGGCCTTACTTCCCACTGGGTACTCTGAGCACATCGATCGCGGAGCTCTATCGATAGGCTAGGGGCCCTAACGATAGGCTAGGGGCCCTAACTATAGGCTAGAGGCCCTAACGATATGCTATGCGCTCTATCCTATCGATAGGCAAGGGGCCCTAACGATAGGCTAGAGGCCCTAACGATATGCTAGGCGCTCTATCCTATCGATAGGCTAGGGGCCCTAACGATAGGCTAGATGCCCTAACGATATGCTAGGCGCTCTATCCTATCGATAGGGCTAGGGGCCCTAACGATAAGCTTGGGGCCCCTATCGAAAGGCTAGGGGCCCTAACGATAAGCTTGGGGCCCTATCGAAAGGCTAGGGGCCCTAACGATAGACTAGGGGCCCTATCGATAGGGCACCCTAACTATTTTTATTATAAAAATTTTTTTGTTTTAATTTCCTAATGTGCCCAGTGCCTCCAATAAATTAAAAGACGTCCATTAATGGCCACCTTGTGATTGTGGTCGGCGGTGGGGCTGTCGGGCACGAAGCCGGAGTCGTCGGACAGCTTGGACACCTTGTGGTCGTCCCCTTGCTCCGTCGCGACAGAGGGCAGCCCTCGCGCTTCACCAGGCGCCTCTAGCTGGAGACACAACGGGACTTGCTTTACTATTTGAAAACAATGATCGTACATGCTTATTTTTACATCTTCCTAAAATGGTTTTTAGGTGAAATCAGCTTGTATTATGATCTCAGAATTAGGGATTTGGTGAGGGAATCACATCGCGAAACGATGGTATTTCAATAGTGAGGATACGCACCATATAAAAAAAGGTTTAGTTATGGTCTATACACACGACTAATACGCCATGAAAACATCGGAAGATGTGATGTGATGTTCACATAAATATGGGTAGTGGGTAACCGTAAATATGGATATGCGTGACCATGATCCAATAAGCGAGTTCACTCAAAAAAAAATTATAGTCCACTACTGAGTACAAAATGTATTTTGCTTAGATACATATTTTTTCTTTTGTTCAGCAAACAAAAAATTATGAAGATACAGCGCGTTAAAGTACCGCGTGACGTCACTAGGTGCGTAACATTTCACCGTCTAAGTGACATAAAGCGCCCCATTAGAGATCTTTAAAGTGCTTCTTTGTCAATTTTCGAATATACAATAATATAGCAAAAAAATACGTATCCAATATTTTTTGATAATCTAACTTACGGACTATAATTTTTTTTTTTTCAGTAACTATCCTTTTGGTTTGGATCATCTATGGAAGGTGGTAAACTACCCCGTTTTAACTCTAAAATATATATAATAATGTTATAGACTTTGAAATGGAACTCACCCTGGATGAAGACTTATCCCTCGGCGAGAAATATGGGGAGCCGCTGGCGTCCAGCTGCTGGTTTTCTTTTTCAATCTCAATTTTAATTTGCTGGAACAACATCAACACTTTCAAACTGTCTAATTTACTAATGTAAACTGGCAGGTAAACATTTTCTGATGAAGCACGAATGTTGATGATTAGTAGGGTATAGGCTGTATATTTCGTATATTATTACAGTTGGTTGAACGGCAGTATCGATTCATAGGCATAATTTAAAAGGTGTAAACACTATAATAATAGAGAAGGCTTATAATATGTATGGAAATGCAATTTTATACGCTACTGTGTATTAGACCACCGTAGTTAGGCAGAGGTGGACTTAGTTGAAAATTATCCCATCAACGATTTCAATATGACGACAGTAGAATATGATTTAATCATACTAATATTATAAAGACTACACCACCACCACACTATCTTGTGCAGCGATGACAAACCTTTCTATATAGACGTGCCAAAGTTTATGAAATTTCAATATAATTCATTCTTCAAGTGCCAGGACCAGGGCTGATGTGAATGTTATTGTTAATCAATGTGGAAAAATTTGTGATTTCAAAGAAAATGCGTGCCCAGCATTTGGTATTACGTGCCTCCTTTAGCACTTGAGTCAAAGGTTCGCTATCCCTGATCTAGTGCATCAATATCGCTTGCATAGTTTAAAACATCAAAGTAAACACAGCGAGAAGCGGCAACTTTGTTCTATTCTACGCCAATATGCTCCTTGGACGATACTCACATTGGCATTGCTGAGGTGGTCCTCGATGGTGCGCGCGACGGCGCACGACATGTCCGCCGCGCGCACGCGCGTCTCCAGCTCCGCCACCTTGCGCTTCTCAACAGACAGCTCCATCGCCAGCTCACCTGGAACCTCGCACTCAGTGAGATCATCTGGGTTGTTGCACTTATAAGCTCATCTGGAACCTTACACATAGGTAGACTGCAATCATGTTGACAATGAATTGCATATTGACAATGCATTGCATATTGACAGTCGTATAGCTACTTGCATAGTATGTATGTGTGGTGTGAGGGCCACGAAACTCTTTACATGACATCACGCCCATAATCCCCGAAGGGGTAGGCAGAGTCAAAGGGCCCTTGAACCACATTCAGCCAAAAAATAAAGCCGGGCTGGGTCAGTGAAAGCTCGTGAATATTCCCAAAGAATCGCGGTTTGACCAATGGTGGCTACCTTCTGTCCAGTTGCGTACCTACTTAGTACTATGTAACCGAGCAACTGTTTGATTTTCGCAATTCTTAAATTTTAACAACTGTCACGAGTTCGAGACTGTCGGCAGTTCTTAAATTGTCGCAAATTCGTTACTAACCGGCGTCACTGTCACCGGTTCGAAATTATCGCAAGTTACAAGTTCCATGCTAGCGCAAATTCTCAAGTGTCTCTTAACCGGGCGTACCGTAGTGCGCTTCGGCCGCGCGCAGGCGGGCGGCCAGCTGGTCGGCCTGGTCGGCGCGCAGCTGCAGCTGCTGCGCGCTGGACGCGTGCTGCACCTGCGACCGCTCATTGTCCACGCGCAGGTTGATGACCTCCTGCTCGAGACGGGTGATGCGGGAGGAGTACTCCTCGTGGCACTTTGTCAGCTCCTGTTATGGTTACATTTAATCACAGTTATAAGATTTTGCGTGTTTATGGACCTGTACAGACGGTGTTTTTTTTAACACATAGAAGATTACATGCAAGCGAGATATGTTTCTGTTCTATCCACTAGGCTTTATCCCACCAGTGAGGCGAAAAACCAGGGTCCAACTACCTAATACCTTTGCTTCTACGGAATTCGGTCTGTTACAGAAAGTCTCTATCGTACGTCGAGTGAATCAATCAATTATTCCAGGGCAGTGGCGGATTTACAGTTTTGGCCGCCCTAGGCCCCAGGCCATAATTCTCAGTACTAAAGAGTCATCACTTAATTTTTATCACGATTGGCCGCCTCTAATATCTGACCGCCCTAGGCCTGGGCCTACTGGGCCTTAAGGTAAATCTGCAACTGTTCCAGGGTAAAGACATTTTATTCTTAAGGTAGAAACTGTTGGCATACCAAATTTCTCTTAAAATAACCAGACAGAGTTCACATATACCTAAAGATAAGTTTGAATAGTAAGGTTCAATTTAAAATCTTTTACATTACATTAATAATATGATATTAGTACCTCTTGTAAATCCACTATTTTCTGTTTCAATTCCTCTATGAGACTTCTCCATTTATTTTGGTCGCACACCTTTTCCGGATGCTCCCTGCAGAAGAGATAACATACTCTACTTGACTACTATAAGCGTACAATGAAACATATTGCCCGTACAGTTGACTTACTTCTCTTGCTCTTCAGTTTCGGTTTCAACAGACCTCGTTGACAACCTCACATCTCTGAAAAAATAATGTTTTTATGAAATGTAAATAAAAAAGTAAGTTAAAATTTCCAAATTGTCCAAATGGTGACAATTCTCTTGTAGTATTCTTCAAAAAAAGAAATTGGTAGTAGGAAATTATTTTCAAAAAATAATACAACACCAATGATTTTATATCTCAAATCGGTACATATATGTATATTATACCTTGTACTTAAATAATATGCTATTTATTTTATTATTCCATAAACATGTATACTTTAAGACATACTTATCAAGATACTGGCTGGATACTCCTTCACTTTTTGCGTTGATGTCACTCGACTTTCCATTTAAGATACTCACAGAGGAATTCCTACAATGTAAAACAATATTCACAAATCAACGATAATGACCATTTATAAAGCGGTGGTAGTATTATGTGTCCTTTTTTTTGTATATTGACTATTTATAAGTGCTTTCTTGAAGCCTATATAAATAAAGATATTTTGAATTTGAATTTGAAAGACCAATAACATATAGACTAAGTTAGCTTAAATATTCATCATACAATAAACTCTTCACAAATATAGTTTTATTTTCTGGCTGTATGTGATTTAGGGATGCATATTGCGGGTGTGATGATATCCTCATGCCTGCAATATGTATGTTTAAAAAATATAAAGCATGAAATTATATAAAATACTGATTTCCTTTATCGGGTTAAGTAATAGACTTTACATTATATTCCAGCTTACTTAAGGGATGTTGGTGGAGCAGAACATTTTGTGCACCGAGGCATGGATGTGCCTGGACTCCGCCTAAGAAATTGTTTTGCGGAGCACAGCCTCATATTTAGCACCCGTATCTTCTCCGACATTCGTTCATTAGCTTTCTTTAAGTCAGCTATTCTGGAAAATATTATCACATAAAAAAAAAAAAAATATTATTTTATGCTGCCTACTTTTTCCAGGATTGCGGGCTTGATGTTATTATAAAATTAGATAACGTGACATACATCAATCTGACTCCAAAGTAGATAAGTTACAGAAATAGGAATAGTAAGGTACCATAACCACCCGGAAATGGCATGTAGTTTTTATTTTACCTTACTACTTGGAACAGCACAAATACCTAACAATATTTGTCTCAGTGTAAAAATTTAACCCACACTACTTGCATTCATTGCAAAGTCTGACTGTCAAAATTAATAATTTGCAACATTCTTAATAGTGCTTATTTGTAAAAACATTAAAAATAAGTAGATGTAATATAACTAAATAATTTCTAACGATTGTTTCTGCTCGTTGACCATTGCCCTGATGTTAGTACAGCATTCATTTTCTCTCCCAGGAGCAATCTTTTGTGTCACCGTCATTCTTTGTACTTTAGTGGACAATGCTTTAATTTTTTCTTGTTGACTGTTAACGGTACGCTTTAATTCAACGTTGTTCTCCAACACAGAGAAATAGAGATCTTCTAGTTCTTTCTTGCTTAGCTTTGAGGGGCACACCCGAAACGGTTCTGTGGAATAGGTAAATGTATAAATTTATTATACAAGTTACTATTTTTAATTGGTACCTATTACAAGTTTCATAATGAATAGGTTTAAAATATTCTTCTGCTACTCCATACATAAGAATTAGAGCAACAACTTGATGAGAATATACCTACATAATTTAATAAGACGATTTGCGATTAAACAGAATCTCCACAATGAATATCAAGAATTTAATGGATGTGTTTATTTAATAAGGTTTTAATTAAAATCCATACATACAATTAAGTCATGCATAAATATTCATTTTTATTAAATAGGTATATATTTCGCTGTGAACACAGGATTTAAATTATTTATGTAAAGTAAATTGAAATATTGTTAAGCAAAGATATAAGTATATTTTATACAAACTTATTTAATTTGCTTTTTCTAGTATTTAAACCATTACCTCGCTCTGACCTGGCGGAATGATTCTTGCACAAATCACGCTTGATTTCTTCTCCTTTATTAAATCCATTCATTATTCAATCACTAGCCTTTTTAGCAACAAATTTAAAAAATAAATGAGTGTATCACACTTTTTACGATGCCATTGAACTTTTGCCAATTCGTTTTACACTATTTAAATAGTAATTTCTCTTCATCCTTCTACTATTTGTATTCACAATCTTTAATTTAACTTTCATATTAACCACTAAACCCTGAATAATTCATTAAAATAAAATTTACCGAGAAAACTTATGCCGCCATAGCAACCTGTTTGAAATAGTGTCAACAAAGAATGCTTTCCATTTGACTGACTTGACTGACGCCTGTGTTTGGCTTTAATAATATTTGCGCCTGTTGAAATATTGAGGAAAAATAAATTCATGGTTGCTAAAATAAATCTACAGCAAAACAGTTTAAATTAAACAAAAGTACATATTTTGTGACCTATTAAATTTATGAACAGTAAAATAGTAATATAATGGTCGCGGGCATTTGTGTTTGTGAAAAGAACGCATCAGGAGCCGGAAACAGTGCTACACGGTGCGTTAAAAGCGGGAAAAAATAATTTAACCATAACATTCCTGCTGCAACATTTAAACTAATTTGATTCTTAATTTCCAAGCCAGTATCAGTACAGGACCTGCATATCTAATATGTAAGTACAAATCTATATTTCTTGTACAAATATATGGACCTAATCTAGTACGTTTAAAACACTAGTGCATTTTATTTGGAAAATAACCATTTTCAGTTTTCCTATTGATTTAAGTTAGGTACATAAATAAAATAATTGACATTCACCAGGGTAGGTAAGCAAAAAAAAAATACGACGAAATATTAACAACTTTTATTGAACAATAAACATCAACACATCGATCACTTATCGCTACAATATCGAGACGAATGACATGATTAAAAGAGCAAAGCATTTTTTTTCGAAATAATACATTAAGTTAATTTCCTTGGTACTTATTAATTACGTTTTTTCCTAACACCGTAAGTTTTTCAGGTACCTATAATATGTAACTATGTACCAATAAAACATAATACATGTACCGTCGTTCGGCAGTGAAAACCTCGTAAATGCTTTTAACAAAATTTTACAGAAGGAAGAAAACACTGCCTCCTAAAAACATATTATGGATCGGAAAAGTTCTGTTAATTGTAATTTTTTTAAGAATTATGTATTGTAATCAATGGTACTTAATCGTAAGAATTCAAACAACTCGTGGCTAAATACATAAATAATTTGATATTTTATAATTAAGGTTTCAAGAAAATGAAGAAATGGTCGAAAATATGTAAGTAGCTAGTAGTTAAAACAGCGAAATAATAGGTACCGTATTTCAATTAGGTACTTATCATTTTATTATATAGGTACCTACTTTGCTTTAATTTTAAATAAATAATTGCTCTTTGCTCGCATTAAATGTGCAAATAATAATATCATAATGAATACTTTTGCTCTAAATTTTTTTTTTCTAAGTTTTTATTTTTAGTTTAAATTTATTAGTATTAGGGTTCGTGTGTAAAGTTGAACTTTATAGAGAAATGTAAAGGCTAGAAATTTGACTTCCTGCAAATGGATACAGGTGGTGCTATTGGAATTAGATATATTGAAACATTTTGCTATGGATACTAGACAATATATACACATCTCATTAAATACGTTTATAAACATCCATGGGTTAAGACAAACGAGTGTTCATCACACGAATATTTGCAGGATTCCAACTCACGGCCTTCAGTGTTGTAGCTACAATTTCTAACTACTATACCAAGCGGCCTCTCAAATGGAATGTTTTAATTAAATACGTAGATTTAAAATATTTAGGTACAGAAACATCAATTACTTGGGTTAAAGAATCCGTGTAATCTGTTAAATATAAGTTTGAATATTGTTATAAGTAATTATTGTTCAAATGCGAATATTTTATGACAATATTATCTTCCTAGGGGTCCGCTTAGACCGTGATCCTGTATGGTAATTACATTGAAGCGACTGCCGGTCTGATCTACATAACCCTAAGTTAAGGGAACCGGTAAATTTTTTGGATCATAGTTACAAATCCAGAGTAGTTTGAATTTTATGACAATATTGATTAAAAGATATATGGATTGCAAATGCATATTTATTCCTTACTATGTTTGGTAGTACCTTCTAATTAGCACAACAAGACATTTGTCGACAGAAAAAATTGCTAATGCAAAAGAAAACGCTACACAACAGCCTTTACTTACCTAAATAGTCATATTTTTAAAATCGATACTTCATAACCATCTAGTCATGTACCTAATTAATATATTAAATAATTTTTAATACTGCTTCCTCTCACCCAAAGTAAAAAATATAGTAAAGAACTAAAGATACTTAAATTATCGAACTTTCTAAATTCATACTTACTTTAAACTATTACAACGATATTGATTCGAAGTAGTCGTATTTTACAAGTATTAAATACACACGCATATTAGGTATTCTGTAAAAATAATCACAAGCCTTGTGTATTTTTTTTATATTTAGTAAAAAATGGAACCGGCATCGTATATTAAAATATTATGTTGTTTGCGTTACATACAAAATCCATTTAACTAAACCAGTAGAATCTCATACATATTTCCGATTTATTTAATTTCGGTTCATAAATGAACAATGATGACAGTTTTATTTGTTAAAATTAACTTTGTAATTCAATGTCTAAGTCGTAGTTCAAGTAAATATAAAAGTTACATGAAATTTGTAATAGATTGTAAAGATCAAATGAATTATTTTAACTGTCAAAGCTCTATCTCTCCACCGTTTGCCGATGTCACCTTTTGGTAAATTACTGTAATACTACAATAAATATTCGCGAAAAATGGGGCACGGCAACTTTTCAGGCATTACATTTTTATGTACTTTTGGTCTCCGATCCCGTATTAATATAATTGAAAATGATGTCTGAAGTCAGATTCCATTTTTCATCTTTATATAATGTTCACATTCAGGCAATTTTTAAAGCATGATGTTAATTATTTTTCGAACAGCACATAGAGATGCCAAGCAATATTTATATAGTTAGATATTTAAGAATACCTACACTACATTATATTTCAACGTTTATATCAGTGTAATATTATTTTACTTTTCGCCACTATCGTTATGATATGCAGCTCGTAAATTAACAATCTCTACAATTTCATATTATTAAAATGAATAAATACATGGAGCATATTACCAATAAAATGGTAATGTGTTTGTTGTTAGATAATACCATTTTAATTGGCACGAAATTGAAGAGATTTATAGCAAAACGATAATCAGTTATGGATTGATTCGTTTTAGTGTCGATTAGAAATCAATTGATAATTGTCAGTGCTAAATCACTGATGTGTTGCAGAATTTTATCGTTTAATGCCCATATTTCTACTCCATAGTCTATCTGTTCAATATTTGAAGAAGACATTATAAAACTGGCCAGGACAATATATTTGTACAGTTTACATTTGATATCTACCGACATAATATTTAAAAAGTAGAATAATGTTCTCACATGAGTGTCTGTAATCGTTTTGAGAATACACTTATATACATGCTTTGCATTAACATAACTTTTGTATCAATTACAAAATAATTATTTTTTTATATATACATACAAATCATGATAGATACACGTGCAGATATATTGATTGTTTAATCATACTTAACCGTATGCACTATGAAATATAAACGCATCAAACCAGATTCCTTTTTATAATACTTAAGTAAATATTAATGTCGAGGAAATTCACCATTTATTGGTGTAGGTGTGTACTTCCGTAAAAAGCCATAGAATAAATATTTTGCAACAAATACAGGATACGGCATTTTAAAATACATACACATGTATTATAAACAGATCTCAATCTCAATTGATTGAAGAACTAAGGAATCCACTTTTAGTACTCCATAAAGCCGCCTATTTACACAGTTACATATATAGTATAAGCTATTTACTAAGGTATCTACCTAAAAATCACATAAAAATACCTGCTACTGGAATCGTGAGTTAGGCGGCCTTTTAGGCCGATATATTTCTACGATAATTCGATACTTTATAATAAATAAAGATCTTAGTTAATAAAACACAAGAACTTATTATGTGACCAATGAAAAGATACAACAAATTGCTTACAAAGAATTGCTTGGCTATAGAAATACTTTGTTAAACATACTTAGGTACACTCATTATTTTACATTGATGTGTTCCATCAATTTGTTTTATAAGTTAAATATGATGTTAGAATATAAATAGATTCCAAATATCTACTACTATTCACTTCCTTATTTAACATTCCCCATCATTACCAAGGTTTAAATACACAACTGAATGCATGCAGTAAAATGCCGGTTACTTATTTCTATAAAAATTTCAAATATTTAGTTAAAACCTACTCTGAATATGTTGAGTACCTGTACTCAATAAGTTATCAATTTCTTATTAAAATATTCACTGACAAAATACTTTTTCTAATTCTTCGCTCCTACAATCTCCAATACCACAATTATTTGGCGAGACATCTATTCAATAAATATAATATATAAATCGTATGTATGTAATAGTCACACGTTTATTGTCGCGTTTACACGTAGCTACCAAATTCATGGTTGTTCACTTATATTATGCATTTTACATTTCTACACTAGTACAATAAAATTGTAAAATAAATTACTTACAAACTCGCTAGGAAAAATAATTCTTTAGGCGATTTGTAAATTCACATATTTTAAATTGTTGATGCGACTAAAATATTTAAGAATATGTTACACATTTTATAACTACTTGTATATAGGTACCTTTTTCATATTGTTGCTTTGTTATTATAAACTGGAATATTTAAACAGCAGTCAAATCGACACCATGTCATAACATACAACTTGTAGCCTTCCAATAGGGATGATGACTGCATTAAAAAACTATAACTCTATTTAGTCCGTCAGATTACATATTTTTAGAGACACATATTTTTCGCTTTATGAAATTAACAAAAAATCACAAAGATAAAGAGAATAAAAGTTTTGGAGTGGGGGCTTGCGACGTCACTATTCAGTATTTTTTTTACGAAAGTGAGACGTCACGCGCAACTTGAATGGATCGTATCTTCGTCAATGTTTGTTTGACAAAAAATAAAAAAATTCGTATTCAATATTTGTTTTATAATCTAACTGACGGACTAAACAGAATTTTTTAGTCACCTTGACTATTCCTTCAAATCATATTGCTAACTCGTATTTAAAGGTACCATTCAAGGCTGAAGCCTATGGCTTTTAAGTTCCACATACTATGCAGATCATGAAGGAGTAAAATTGCATTGCCATAAGGTTGCAAATAGGCGTAAACATTATTAAAGTCTACAATTTATTTGCCTAGACTGTACCTAATTATATTTCGACTCATATTATTTCAATGTAGATATTATGTGCACGAAAAGATTTGACTGCCAGAGGGCCGACCAATAATGTCGAATCAATATAGTACCATGGAATGTGAACAAGTTGTTCATTATTAAAATCGCTAGAAGTACTGTAAATTCATTACAATATGTAATACATAATCTAAAATAATATTTCAAGTATTCTAATCCAGTAAACGAACCTGACAGGTCTACTTTGTAGAGACTAGAAGTATTTTGTTTCTCAGTAATAATTGGGACATAAGCTAGCTAGTTGGGGCAACAAATGTACTTGAATACATGTATTTTATTTGGTTATATTTTGGCAAAATTAATTAATATATGCCCTTATATTTAACCTGTTTTTACCACTGGGTACAAAAACTCGACAAGAGGTACTCTTGAAGAGCAATGTTATATGATGGCTGGTTAAGTTATTCTAGCTCAATATAGCTTTTATTGACTCGACAGCAGTGCCGGATTTCTCAATAGGCAACGCTGGAGAACCAATCCGAAATTGGAAATTTGAGGGCGTTATTTTCAACACGAAAACGAAATTTTGAAAGGGGAACTTTAACCGTATACACCAAAATAACATCTAGTTCCGACACTGCTTAACTAGCATCATCGTCAGTTCAAGCCAATTTCGGCTGTACTGACGGTGTTTATCGGATCCTAGGAGGACCTACTGTTAGGCTAGTCTACTTAAGGATTTCTCGGCCCAGGCCTTGTTCTGCACGACAGGAGGTCCTATTAATAGGAAGCTAGTTTAATGATGAGTCATCAGGTTTAGCCCTTGTTTTGCATGGTAGAAAGTCCTGCTGATAGACTAATCTACAGAAGGGTCATTGCTTAGGCTTTGTTCTGCGCGGCCTGGCGGCGCAGGTCGGAGCGGATGGCGGCGGTGATGGCGGTGCCGAGCGCCAGCAGCGCGCACAGCGTCAGGTTGGACCAGCGGTCGCCCACGTCGGCCAGCATGCGCTCGTACATCAGCGTCAGGACGATGCCGAACACCTGGAAACACAACATTTGGCGTTACTTCCGGTATATACCTGCGTATATTTTTAAATACTGACGAAATAAAAAGGGATGTTATTTTATAAGTACAAAGCTGTTCAGCTTTCCAAATCCTTTCTTAATGATCTTTATTTTCATTGGCGTAGCTTTGGTAGTCGTTCCTGTTCACCTGATGCTAAGTCTAAATAGGGGCCAAGAAAAGACAGGTGGTACTTATTTTACCTATAAAAAAGGCATACTTTCTCATTTATTCATATCTACCATACCTAGCAGCTAAAATAAGTAATACCAGAACTGAAAAACACGTACGATTACGTGTTTATGTAAAACCAAGTAAAAGAACTTGATTGAAATTGTAAATTATTTAAATGCGAGTTTCCTTGATGTTTCTCAAATAATTTCAGATGGCGTTAATTTAAGCATGTTTAGATAAAGATATGAATTCAAGGGCGAACCTTTTTTCAATTCGTAAAGTATTGTCCATAGTTAGGTAGTTATATAAGTAATTCAAGAAAAAAGCGGAAGGAAGCGGAAGAAACATCCAATTTTCAAAAATAATTCTATATGAAGTAATCTTCTTCATAAGACATTAAGTATAACTGTTCCTGTGTTTAAATAATAAAACATACCTGGACAACTGCATTCAGAATACCAGAGGTGGTTCCTTCTGGCTCAGGGTACGTCACTTCCGATGCGAATTCGAAGCCCACAGGCAGGTATCCGGTCATGAAGAATCTGCAACACAACGTTGAACAATATTTATCATCTCGTTTCCCAAGGTCAAGGTCACAAAGATGAAAGGCTACTGAAATCTATGCATGCTAAAAGTATCAGAAACCATAAATCTTGCATGCACAGTGAGTTTCTTATAATATTACACTTTATAATGAATAGAAAATATCTTAGCTTTTTCTTATGAAAAGCTATCGATCGGTATTTCTTTTCAGTAGGCCATTCAAAGTGAGGTGCTAGTTGGTTAAAAGAATTTGACGTACATAATATTTTTTTTATGAATCTAATATGAAGTTTGGACAGATTGAGTAGGTATATAAAATATACAGGGAAAACCATACTTAAAAATATATGGAAGATCATTGGCTAGTGTATTTTCTTACATAAGCATAAATAAATAAAGTAAAAAATATAATAATAAAGAACTGAACTATGTACTTCTATTTGTTTAAATTGATAAGAATTTTTGAACTAAATATTGATTCAGTAGGTAGTATTATTATATGACATTAAAGTATGAAAATAAAGCGTCCTCTCTTTAATTGCAGTGCCCTCACAGGGTCTATAATGTACTTTATTAATAACCACCAACACCTTGTAAACATTATGGAAGCAATAAATTATTAAGTATTGAGTATAGAGTATTGAGAGATTTTCGTTAGATCCGGCGCCTCTTATCCTATATCGAACGAGGCAAAAGGCTCATTGCCATTACAGTTTCGTAGCAACAAGATTTGTTCCCGCTGTCCCATTCTAAGGAAATTGGATGAATGCGGATTGTGATTAAGTAAACCCTCCCCTAGCCCATTATGCATTATTTATGATGCGCACAACATCCCCTCTGGAGGGACGCAATTACAGAAATATTGTTTGTTTATCCTTTGCCTATTTGCGCTGTAATAAATCTTATTTATTCGCGGAAGACATACGATTGACTTATAACTGCGGACGTTATGTTTAAATGGATTATGGAACATTATCGATCCAAAGACAAATTAAATATAAATAAATATCGGACTACATCACATACATTGATCTGACTCCCAGGTAAGTAGCTTAAGCACTTGTGTTACGGATATCAGAAACAACAATATACAATATACAAATATATACTTAAATATTCAATATTAACACCCAGACACAGAACACACACAAGTATTAATCATACGAATGTTTGTCCTGAGTGGGAATCGAACCCACAACTCTTGGCGCATGGGGCAGGGTCACTACCGAATGCGCCATCGAGCCAGCCAAAATTATAATTATAAATTACTGACCGCTACATTTTCCGCGCGGGGTTGACAAAAATGGATCTCATTGAACTCCTCCGTCTATTTGTTTTTTGTATCTAAGCTAAATTAGGTACAACCAAATTGCTTAGCCGTTTGGACGTGAAAACGCACCGTACGTTCAAACACATACCTTCGCATTTACAATATTATTAAGTTAATGCGACATTCCGAACCGGCGGTAGATTTAAATTGTTCTATTTTGTATCTATTGTTTGACGATTTACAAGTGCTTTTTTGAGGCCTACGTAAATAAAGATATTTTGAGTTTGAGTTTTATTTAATCTTTAAAATGTGGATTTACAAATGTTCGGATTCCCTTAGCTGTACAGTTAAAAGTAGTTAATCATTATATTTAGTGATAGTATTTATGATTAAGTCGTTGAACGTGTTTATCACTCACCCTAGCGTAATGCTGGCCAAGTACACCACAGATATGTATCCGCAGTTGAGCGTGAAGGTGAAGATGATCATGCCGACCACGGAGGCGGCGTACACAGCCAGCGTGGTCTCCTTAAAGCGGTGCGTCTTGTCCAGCACCATGCCGCAGATCACGGAGCCCACCATGCCGGCTACTACCATCACGAGGCCGATGCGGCCCGCGTCCTCGTTGGCGCCCTGGAAGGAGGAAGAGACAACTGATGATTCAGAAAAAGGACGTTCTGAATTCGGATGAATGTTTTTTTTATTAGATTTGAAAATTGCAGGGTACATGTCCGGGTTTTAGTCTATACCGCTGTGAGGCTAAGATTTTAAACGTTGGCATTGCTTTATAATTAAAAATTACAGTCGGTTTGCAGTTAAGTCTGCCGCCAGGGGGCGTATCCTCCCCGATTTTAATTATTTTCACAAAATGTTAGGTTAAGCCTTAGAATGTCTTAGATAGACACTTGAATGTCAAAAGACGAAGTTCCATATAACCCAACTCAATGCTATTAACTTCTAATACTCAAAGGAGCGTCACTGCTTGTTGTACTCCATCTACCTCTGCGACAATTGCGGACATGATGGCATGTACGTAGACCAGTCACTGAGCATTTCACTCACCGGATAATAAGTGAGGACGAGCTGGTTGAGCAGCGTGGAGATGGCGTAGAAGACGCCCACGTTGAGCCCATACGACATGAGCAGCAGCACGTAGTTGCGGTTGGTGAGCAGCTTCTTGATGGACTGCAGGAAGTTAGAGTCCAGGCTGGAGCCCAGGTCGGCCGCCGCGGACGGGGGTGATGCCGGCGCAGCTTTGAAGACTGGAAGATAAGTTTATTGGTTTTAGTTATAGGAATCATCATCAACACTAGTTCATTATATAGCTAGCATTATGTCCCGTTATTAGTCAGGGTCTGCTTACATAATATTCATGGATTACCGATTCTCTTTGACAGGCTCGTTGGTCGAGTGATCAATCAGAGACCCTGGCCACGAAACCAAGAGTCGCAGGTTCGAATTCCGCTAGGGGCAAATGTTTCGTGTGATGAACATAGACATTTGTACTCGAGTCAATCAAGCCTTCGACAGAAATACCAGATAATTGAATCTTAGTTGTTTGAATGGCAAGTGAATTTCACGTGTTTATCGTCTTTCGAATATTGAGAAATGATGTCCCAAAGCAGAGTAAAAGCTTTCTTCGTAAACTTTTACTAGGTTCAAGCATATTACAAATAAATTAGATACATAGTTGTTCTGCCACTCTGATAGAAATTATTGTGCGAGTGATCAAAATCACAACAATGCATCACGTGTTGCCTTAGTAGTCGCACATTTAAACACATTTAAATTGCTTAGCTAATTGGTATTCTACATCTGATTTTTATTTGAATTTTATTTGAATCTATGACGCTCTATGACGTTTATATTCATCATATCAAAGTGGAATCTTCCTACATTATAAGAACCGAGACCAACGTTATTATCTCCATTGAATAAAGTTAGGGTGTACCTCATTACTAAGTATCCGTTATTTATCCGTAAGTTGCATCTTGTAGAGCGTAATTGGGAGAATGAAAAGATAAAATGAAGATAAAAGATTCCACTTACATGGAACATATTCTTTTTTTCAATAGGTAAATGCTTATTTTATGAATACATATGGCGTAAATTACTATAATGCCATATGGCGTTCGGTTCTCTCTGCCTACCCCGCTAGGGAAATGGCGTGAAGTTTAGTTACTATAATGTTCTTAATTAAAGCAGTCTCCACACATAAAACGTGTTTTATCGGCACTATTATTTATTTCACGGCAACATCCGATTTTCCGATATTCCGACCCAGCTCTCACTTAACCAGTTTTTAATATGTATTTTGTTTATTTTATTATTTACAAAACGTGTGCATCGTTCTGTTTGAGAAGACATAAAATCGACAAGAAAATCCTCCTTTGTCACGCTCGTTATTTTACATCCCATCACGTTTGTATGTTAACAAAGTTTGCTACAATGCCACTGAACAATAAGCATAGCAGCCAAATCTATAACATAAATCAATGACTTTGCCGTAAAATACGAGGCGAACGAATACAATGTGGAAGAATACATTCGGAGGTAAGGTACTCGCAACAAAGGTAGTCTTTTGTGTTGATCAGCTGTATAGTAAATCTTTAGCCGGCCACATTGAGAACCATGTACATAAATATACCTAGTCCATAAAAGTTTGTGGGAAACGGCGGTATTATTAAATTTTCCTTTGATGATATACATTGGGATTATGTACAGAGGAGGTTTTAAGGAAATTAAAGTAATAAATAATACAAATATATCCTGTTCATTTGATATTTGATGTGTAATACATGCGTATGTTTTAAGATATATTCCATAACTATATTTTCATAATTTAACGCCGTTAATCCATTAGGTATAAACATGTATGTTTATAGATTTATGTATCTTATGTGAAACACGAAGTAAGTTCAATAGAAAGATCGTGTACCTGATATTGGTTCCATCATTATTTTTTTTTTAATATAATCAATTGGCTTTATATTCAATCAATGCTCTTAATCAAATAGTCATACGACTAATTGATTTTTTTTAAATGATCTAAAATGATTAACCAAAAAGTATTACAGCGACAATTATCCTTACCAGTTGTTTACAAACTAGGATCGACGTCAGCACTTACAGCTCATTACAAATTAGAATTCACAGTAGCAGGTTTCAAAAGACACAAAGGTCACTCACACAGCAGGATGAGCACGAAGAGCACGCTGGTGATGCCGGCCACCAGGTAGAACATGAAGCGGAAGTCGTCGGCGATCTCCTGCACGGAGCCGGTGGCGCGCACCAGCATCGGCGGCAGCACGAACCCGAGCGCTACGCCCAGCTGACGACGAGGAAACAGGTTCCATTAGACATTATAAACTAAACTTGGTGCAAGGGTCCTCAGGGCCAGCACTATCCGCGCGCATCTCTAGGATTTCAGCCAGAAAACGAGACATACAAAAGTAATTATAAGATATAATTCAATTTAAAGAACATGTTATTTATCCCACAAGTTTCATTTATTTGCACCTTTTATTTTTAAATAATTTGAAAACATCTCAGTTGAGTATGCTAAACTGTGTCACAACACAGTATTTCTTTAGAGAACCTACGGAAGCATTGCGTTTTGTCAGCTCATAAAAAGTGAGTTAAATTATGGTGGGCCTGCAAACGTTAGTATGATGATATGTTTTATTAAAAAAAATATACCGCTACAGTAGAATTAGCTGATTTTAGTATTAAATTTGGCCAAGACCCACTTCGGGTCGCTAAGCCAGCGTAGTAAGTAAGTCGTAAGTATTAAATTTATTTAAAATATGCGTTCATTTTAACTAGACGAATTTAACAAAATGAGAAAATAATACTCGTATATTCCAACGTCAGACCAAGGTCGACTCGTAAGTAAATGTAGTGGTCTGTCCAAAAAAGGTGACAGTCTTATTCGTTTTTATGACATAGAAAAAAAACCACTAATCGTATTTAGAGAAGTATAATATTTAAATCAAACTTTAAAAAATTTAATAGCTTTTCTTTTGAATTCCTATTTATGAAAAGGTTGTTTACAGAGCAAGAAATAAATCACAAGAAATCCAATCGTCCAGCGTTTTTCGTATTTCTGGCCGGTCAAAATACTTTAATTCAATAAAAGCTGAAGTTAATAGCTAAAGTTATTATGTTCCTATTTTCCTGTTGTGTTACATTGTAGTCATATGCCTGATATACTTGTAATATGTTTATTAATTCGTACCGTATTTTATGCGGTTAAAAAATAAGTGAGTGAGTGTATAAAAGTTAGCTGAGTAAAAGGCTGAGTGAGAAGCAGTAATTTCCCTATTTATGAAAAGAATTCCATCCAGGTCTAACACATTCAAATAAATATGAGAATGTTTTAGGTACTAGACCATCTAATTTATTAGGTTACCCTACTTAAGGGTTACGAAGGTTAAATGAGCAATCACTTTAATGTAATAACCAGATGGACTAAATCCTGGAACAAGGTCTGAGCGGACCCTTACTTACCACATTATATTATTATGGACATTTAATTTTTTTAACCTTATTTTTCCTAATAACAATGTTCGTGATCTTTTTCATCTTGACCGAGCACCAAATACCCGTACAAGTGTAAAAATGTCGGGACCCATTAATATCAGCCTGTGGCACGCGGATGACGCCCGGACAAAAGGTCGTTCGCCAGATTTATGGCGTGTTCATTGCCGACCTGTGGGAATTAAAATTCATATCCTCACGTGCCGTATTCACTGAACGGGGAAAAATATGCGTAAACTTTTCGCATTATTTTCAACTCAGTCTCTGCAGCTGCGATAGCGTGTTGTCCATCAATGCACTAGGATAAAACTAACGAAATGTATGGCTAGACGATGAGATTCAGAGCGCAGCGCAACTGTTAACCGATTAGTTATGGTGACAAACGACAACAAACTTGGATTTGATGTATACATACATATGTACGTACACATTAGCACGTTCGTAATTCCCTATTCCCGTAGGCAGAGTCTAAGGAGGATTTGGGCCGGTAATCTATTTGGCTTTTTAAAAATTACAGCCCTCAAATAAAGAAGCGGGAGAAACAACGAAGGACACAGATGTCAAAATATTATGATGAGAATTTAAATGCAATTTAATTTGTTGAAACTATCAAGTACCATAAAAGGGTTAAATATTGTAATACTTATGTATTAAAAGTAAAGAAAAATATGTATGTGTATTGATTCGATCATAACCATTAACGTTACTGTGTGACTCATTGATTAGCAAAGAAAATGCTATATTAGTAAAGTATATGCTTTTGCAATGTTTATAATAAAGTAAACCAATTTTGGCAAGATCCACTTAAGCTATCTAGCTTAAGTGGATCTTGCCAAAATTGGTTTTGCAACAGTAGCTACGCAGTCATCTGACTGCGTAGGTGCTGTTGCAAATGGCAAACACCTATATAAAGTCAGCTTTAAATATTATATGGTCACAACGCATTAGATGAAGAGGTTTTTGCAATGAAATGTAAAATATCTAATCATTACCATACGAACGCAATATTCAGGCGTAAAAATTACAGCCCTAAATAAAAAAGCGGGAAAAACAACGAAGGACACAGATGTCGAAATATTATGACGACAATTTAAATGCCATTTAATTTCGTTTGTTTGGACCCGGGATAATTTTATCACCGCACCCGCTTGTGAAATTGGCAATTCAATAAGAAACACAAAAGACACGTCTTATATTTTCCATGCCTTTTTATCATTCCCCGCAACAATGTGCGCTGTAAAAAGTCACGGTGGCTACACAAGACGTTTTTTATGTTTTTGTAGCGTACAATATCTGTCGTGGTGCGATGCCCGGTCTATAAGAGCTCGGATGCCTAGATAGTGGTTTTTACTGTCGACCATTTATACACTAACTGTAATAAGAACGAAGATATGCTTTAGAATAAAACAAAAAATGGTTCATTGAACCTTTTTACAGTACGTTGAGAAGGAAAACGAATATATAAACATTGATTGAGGTATTCGGCGGCGCAACGAGCGTTCGATGTTCGATCACTTCAGTCAGGGGCATAGCGAACGAAAAAAAGAAATAAATAGATACTACAGACTCTTTCGTATATCCGACAGTAGTATGCTGAATGGAGGAAAACACTGAAAAAATATAAAATAAAATAAATAAATTCTCTAGACTTGACACACCAATTCCCTAGTCCCAAACTAAGCTTATGCTTGTGCTATAGATACTAGATGAACGTGTAGACTTACTTAAATACGTTTATAAAAATCCATGACTCGAGTACAAATGCCCATGTTCATCACACGAAACATTTGCCCCTAGCGGGATTCGAACCTGCGACCCGCGGTTGCGTGGCCAGGGTCTCTGACCAATCGACCATCGGGCCAGTCAAATATATCAGGGAACTGTAAGATAAATAATAAACCATTATATATACGAAAACGGTCAAACTTATAACAGTCGATTGAGTCTGAAATCCACTATTCGCTATGTACTCGTAGCATTCACTCTGTGCTCGCGGATGTTGGGACGGTTTTCAATTGTGGTTTTATTTTCACGTTTCATTACAAGCGGCGCGATTCATTTCTTTTTTTTTTTGCTTTGGCTCTACTTTATTGAGCTGTTTGTTAGCGCGCACCTGTTTTAAGTTACATTGTGTTTACGACATTATTTCACCAGGTATACCAGTATGCGAATTAGCTATGAGGAAGTGAAAACGTTTGATTATGAGAATAGATTAGCAAAAAATTATAATTTTTCGCTTAAGTGAAGTCAAGCTTAGCACCTAGGCGGAAAAATGTTGTGATTACTATACATCAATAAATACGCAACATCTAACAATTAATACGGTAGACGTAATAGACTATGAATGGATTATACCGTAGATATAATTACTTATGTAACCTGGTTTGAAAGTACTAAGGATTATTGAGTCCAATGGGTAAGTGATTGTGTAAGCTAGCATTTGTCTACTTCTTTATAAGTTTTATTACTGGCTAAATGTGAGGATAAAAAAAATATATATGTATTACAAATCAGATTTGAAATTATGATATTATATGTACAAGATATGCTTGTGACATATTCTGTCTTTTGTTTAAATACTTCACGCACCTCATGAGTGATGTTGGGAGCGGTGGTAGCTCAATGGTAAGGACACGCGCCTCTTAACCGAGGAGTGCGGGTTCAAACCCCGGCATGTACCTCTAGATTTAAAAAAAATCTATGTACATATTTATACCATTAGCTCGACGGTGAGGGAAAACATCGTGATGAAACCTACAAATTCAAACAACTTTGAATTTGTAACCATGATCCAAAAATTGTCTGGTTCCCCTATCTTAGAGTTACGAAGGTCAGATCGGCAGTCGCTTCAATGTAATTACCAGATTCGCTAAATCCTGGATCATGGTCTAAGCGGACCCCGTCTAAGCACGGGACATAACGCTAGGAAGATGATGATGACCTCATGAGTGATGTTACGGTGGAATTATTTACGCGTATTAGCGTAAACATGTTTTTTTTATCGTAACCATTATTGTTATCATGCTACGAAAAACGCAATTTTTTGTTGAATGGCCAAATAATTACATAAATTACTATCGTGGTTTGTTTGGTGATGGATTACTTAATGCTACTTCGCGCAACTTGGAAGAAACCTAATTACATATTCTTACATCTAGTGGTGAAAACCAGACTAAATTGATTGATGAAGACAAATTAAAGACAACATTCCGTCATAACTTCTAAATCTATACTAATATTATAAAGCTGAAGAGTTTGCTTATTTGCTTGAACGCGCTAATCTCGGGACCTACTGGTCCGATTTGAAAAATTCTTCCAGTGATAGCTTATTTATCGAGGAAGGGTAGGTATAGGTAGGCTATATAAAATTATCCATAAACGCGGGTGAAACCGCGGGCATCGCTAGCTAACATATAAGGTACCTTCGATATATAGATAGATATTTCGTAATCAGATACTTATGAATATTAACTAAAGATCTTTTATTATTATGATCTCGTTAAAATGTAAACTTGGTAGAGTCTGACGCAAGTGCCTTGATCATTTGTTTTCTAACATTTTAGTTTCTCTTGTGTTTAAATTTAAATTATGTCTAGATAAGAAACTTGGTAAATCTACCTAAATTGGCTAATATATTTAAAAAGGTACATTTTTTATCCACGATGTAAGGTAGGTATTAGGATATTAACTCGCTAATAAACGATTTTGTGTACGTATATAGATAATAAAGTTTGAATAGTATGTAATTTTATAAATATATAAAAAATTTGTGTGTTTAACAAAACCAATATAGTAAGTACTGAAGTGTACAATGATCTCGTCATAAAAACCTACCAAAAACGGCTATGACATATTGAAATCAGTCATTAAGTCTAATAACTTAAAAGCCATTTGGGAAAATGGCGTACATAACATAATGATCATTTTAAGTTGTCAGTCTCATCTCCAAAACAATGGAAGTATTACTGATCTACATGAAAAAGTGTCCTTCGCTTCATGCATTATCCCATTGTGTACCGCGCTGTATGTAGTGCGTACAAAGTTGCTCATGACGCTGACGTAAAATAAAATACTATTATAGTACGCAGTGGCGGATTTACCCTAAGGCCCAGTAGGCCCGGGCCTAGGGCGGCCAGATATTAGAGGCGGCCAATCGTGATAAAAGTTAAGTGATGACTCTTTAGTTCTGAGAATTATGCCCTGGGGCCTAGATTGTAAATCCGCCACTGATAGTACGCAACTATCAATGTCAATATCACCGTAAAACCGACCGGTATTTGTAAAGAAACATGTGTTGTGGTACCTTTTGAGGGCTTGTAGTTAAAGTTAGATATATTTTTAAGGTCTGTAATTTACATCCATAACGTTCACATAATATCTAATTGAAGACAAAATAACATAGTCATCAAAGTAATATTTAGCTTCTATAAAAAGTAATAATAATCTATATTATAATAATCTCCATCAGCAAATTAAGGTTTGGTATTTCGCAGAAGTTGATAATTATACAACAACACTAGTGTGTATTTTCAAGTAGTTGAGTTATTATCTAAGTTGGGTTTAAGCCTTGTTTTTTTTTGTAGCACTAAATAATTATTAAGTTAAGCGTTTTTGAGATTATTGGTTAAGTCTTATTTTTGTACGAGTTCGTCCTTCACCTTGCTTGTCACAAGACAAGGTATGGTCGATGGCCTTACATCTTTCGACCTTTCCTTATATCCTTACGTTGTATTTGAATCATTTTTATACCTAACGTCTGATTTTTTTCTTTATACCGATCTTACCCATTGTGTGTGTACTTAAAACAAAGAAAAATAAAATATATTTCTTGCATAACTTCCAATGTAATTTAATTAACAGGTAGGAATTCTCTCAAGATGGTGCAAGTGTACTCAATTTATAATCAACTAGCAGCGCCCCACGGTTTCGCCTGAGCACTTCCTGTTCCTGTTAGAATACTGAGATAAAATACAGCCTATGTTTCCCTGACAAAGTAGCTTTCCATTGGTGAAAGAAT
Organism: Glyphodes perspectalis; assembly: GCA_951394215.1. NCBI lineage: Eukaryota > Metazoa > Arthropoda > Insecta > Lepidoptera > Crambidae > Glyphodes > Glyphodes perspectalis. Next base: position 1,534,829 of record OX596200.1, read on the forward strand.
TTTTCAAATCGGCCTAGTAGTTTCGGAGCGTATTCAATTCAAACAAACAAATAATCAATTGATTGTTTGTTTGAATTGCTCTTATTGCTCTTGAAATACTCTTTATAATATTAGTAATACAAGTACAGATTAAAGTAGCTGGGACGCAGTATTTATTTATTCTAGAGTCTAGAGTGCTAGCTTAGAAGCGTAAATTGTAGCGTTTGAAACGGCTTTGGCAAGTAGTTTTACTTCGCAAAAGCAATTTTTTTCTTACACTTCCTCGTCTTCTTCGTGTTTATATTTTTTTATCTTGTTTCAACGTTTTTGCATCATGTGACAGGCCAATAAATAGTATAAATTTTAAAATCTACTACTTAATACATGGAAACAATGAATTGATTGAGTTTGACTACCCCGTTGATATAATGGTTAGGACTTCGCCTCGCATGCAAATGGCATGGGTTCGATCCCCTCATAGTATTTGCTCAGACGTTTGTTATTTGCTCAGACGTTCGTGTTACCTTGGTTTATTTTAATTACCTAATATGGTACCTACCTACACATAAATACACACATGGTATATTTCAAATCAGGCTTACCTACTTTGAAATTACATACCTACATTATTAGGTATTTATTTATTTAGACAAAAATAATCCAATGTGCAGCAACCTTGACAATTTTCATCATCTAAATATAAATCGAGGTATATCAAAAATTTACAAGAATCAGAGACAAGTGATGTCACTTATCACAGATTTTTATCAATGTTTTTTGTAATTGCATAGATGTCTATACAATTACAAACCCAATAAATATTAGCTACATTCACAATATATTACCAATGCTAGTTTAAATTAATCGGCAATTCACAAGAGTGCTTGTTATATTCCACACTAGTCTGAGTGGCGCGAGTCGGACCCCACACCGTTCCCAGCGATTGGATAAACGCTTCCGAGTGTCCCACTCGCATTGCTTAACTGCGAGGCCCATTACGAAATACACACCTACGTAATAATCTGTATGGAGTAGTGCGTAATATTCATCATATAAATAGACATATTATGGGTATTACCCACTGTGACAATGACATGACAATTATGACAATGACTAAGTATTTGAAGCGTCATTAGTGAGATTGATCTAGTATAATAATCTTAGTGACGGATATCTCAAAAGCCAATTAATCTTTTGCGTAGTGCCGTATTCAACAGAAAAAATAATGTGAAAAAATACTTGTTATTAACATGAAAATATGACGCCTGTGGTGCACTTTTAAAACCAAAAAAAAAAACTATACCTACCGTAAGAAAATATTCTAGGTACATGAGTAGCTTTATACATCAGAAAAAAAAAAAGTTCAAATATGTAGGGAATGTTAAAAAACAAAGTTAAAAAAGTTATGCCATTATAACTTCATAAAAAATCTCCACTCAAGACAATTTAATGGAAACTTGGAAATCCATTTTCATTTCTGAAATAAAATATACCTTTTTTTTTTGCAGAATTTTAATTATAGCAACAATAATGGGATAAGGTATGCCTGGACTCGAATAATCCTGAAAATGGAAGCTCAATTATTTAATTTCGTAGACTTATTGCCCCGGTAACATTTTTATAAGACGTACTATTTAGGTCAAGTCATAATGAGATTTAAAAGGAAAATGGACCAACAAGAATGATTTCCTTTTTATCAATTTTATCTTTGTCGAGACGAATAAAGGAATTCCGCTTATTATTTTCTAACTATGTGTTATATGTTTATGGTTTTATTGGATTTTTATATTTCCGTATCCCAGTTCCAAATAATAAGGGAGCGTAGGCGATCGAGGTTAAGGTCCGTAATGTTTGCAATAAACTCACAAAGGTCTGTCGGGATTATACAAAGGTGCGCGTGATGTGAGCGACTTCAAGACCGAACGAGTTGGGCGATTGAATGAATGGATAAAACACTTGTGAACTATATCATTTATTTTACTCATTCTTGATTATTTTGTGAACTGCGTTTCGTGCCAATCTAATATTATAAATACGAAAGTTTATTTATCTACTTGAGATTAATTCTGAGAGGTCGGAATACAAAACAGCGGGCAGATGCTAGTAGTTACTATTAAAAAGAGGCAAGAAGAGCTAGACTTTCCAAGGAGTCAGTATTTTTTTACCTTACGACAATGAGACGGCATCAATTACCTCAGTAGTCTTGAATACTATTATTCTATTCAACCAATATAAATAAAAATGATCGAATTTCATGCAACGAATTAGTCTACAATGAGGAGCCTTGAGAACATCACCACGTTCGCCGATTCTGCTCAGCGTCAGCTCTATTTTTATGTGCTTAAGAGCCATAATTCAACGACTTGCCTTATCAGAGCAGACCAGCTCGGAGCATCCAAGTAAATAATATCAGTTATATTTCCCCCGCCCGCGTAATTGGCGGTCGTGACGCTGGCGCGTACAGCGTACTTGGAAATGGTTTAATGCTGAGAGGGCGAGATTTGAAGGCTCATTACTGCGTGTATTTTATGTGTAGATAACATTATTTAATATTCTTTAATGGCCGCGTTTATTACTCATTTATTAAACGTGTACACATTTTTTTAAATAATGTTTTTTACTGACTGGTGTTTACGAGCTTGTAAACTGAAAATCTGACTATGGAAATCGTGTTCTGAAAAAGTTCTCTTTCTGTTTTTAAATCAATGTACCTAACTGAACAAATAAAATCAACACCTCGTTTATCCAAATCAAATAAGTAATTTAGACGTTGTGGTGGGTGAACTAATACATACAAAAAATAATATTGTACAGACCTGCACAATTAACGATACATAGACATAGACTACTAAAATCATACCTAACTTTTCGGCATAACTGCGGGGAAAAAGAAGTCTATTGCATGATAGTAAAGTCAACTGATGACAAATTACCATTAGACAAGAAGATCACGTCGTAAACCAATGTTTTAAGTAAACAAACTTTTACTAAGACATTACTTTAATCGTTCCAAGGACTCTCGTGCCAAAGTAGCCCATTTAGCCGTCGTCATCGATATCCGAAGTTTGCCCATCGTCGCCAGGTTCATTAGTGTGTCCACTCGACGGGGAACAAAGGCGGGCAAGTGCTCGCTAGCTAGAGTGGCCACACATTTTGTGTAAAGGAGAGCCAAAACGGGAACAAGATAAGACAAATGTGGGTTATTTCGTTTGTTCTCGATTCAAAAGGAAAACATTTATTAACAATAGTTAATACAAATAATTTAAAGAAACTTCGCTAAATAAATCGGGCCAGTAGGTTTACTGTTACAATGTGAAGATGCTAATGATTTATATGTACCTGTAGCCAAGCACTAGTTCTAGTATGAATGGGCTGACTTAAGCTGTGAAATACCACCTTTTAGAGATTAATTATCGATGTAGCAATTGCAAAGAAACAACGGTGACAGCTTCTCATCAGACTAGGAGTATGCTCGTATGCTACCTTTAGTGCAATAAAGTGGATAACGCTTGTTGCATTAACCAATTTCCCACTATCTTAAGTGTCATCTTATTTAATATAATAGGTATACTTAAATATACTTCATTAAACCCTGTGACAAAATATGTAGATATTATAATACGGGTATTATGATGAGATCAAAGTACATGTAAAAATAAATAAAATAAATCAGACTACATCACATACATTGATCTGACTCCGAGGTAAGTAGCTTAAGCACTTGTGTTACGGATATCAAAAACAACAGTGGTATTACAAATATATACTTAAATATTCAATAATAACACCCAGACACAGAACAAACACAAATATTCATCACACGAATATTTGTCCTGGGTGGGGATCGAACCCACAACTCTTGGCGCATAGGGCAGGATCACTACCGAATGAGCCATCGAGCCAGTCAAACATGTATAGTAGTTTTACCCATACTTGTTGTTATGCCATTAGCACCTGATCGTCAAATTTGCATAGACCTGAAGAACTGAACTGAAGAATCACCTGTAAGTCCCTTAGCGGTCGTCTATTGTATTAACCATGACATTGTCTTTATTACTATTGTCTACTTTCGATTGTTCAGATAAACACATACTCGTCTTTTAACGTGTCTTAATTGGAAAGTCTTGCCAATATCATGGTGACTCTACGGATGGAGCCCGATCCCTTTGTCCCGGTACCGGCCCATTAAAAATTCCATTATCGCCTTATTGGCACTTCTAGCAGCATTGCTACTCATTAGCCAGCTCAGAAATGCGAATTGGGATTACAAGGAGTCGAGAGGGTCCTTGAACTTTTTATGTGTATCTTCAATTTCCTTTTGATCTTTATTGTCTATCGATAGCCTATCGATATTTAAAGACAATCGATAGTATCGATAGTCTATCGATACTAAAAACTATCGCTGAACAACAATAATATCGATAGTATCGATACAATCGATAGTATTGCTCTTCAATACCGAATAGACTTTCGATAGTACAAAAATATCGATACTATCAATTGTCTTGATCGTATAAATGATTTGGCCGTTAAACTATCGATTGCAAAACTATCGATTTCTCGGCAACACTACCATATAGAGTCTGTAATATGTTATTAAGAAAATATTTGAGCGGCTATGCAATTTACTTTTAGTCATACTTACTAATAGACTTAGGTCTTGCTATTTTTTTTAACATCGTAATGTTCCAATTTGTCCCTTTAAAGAACGCTTTAACGGGAAGCGAGGTGCACTCTTAAGTCGTTCCAATTAAAAAATAAATCCACAAACGTTTTAGAGCGCCCGGCCGCACCGCTATATCACCTTAATAATGTTTACGTCTAACAATAGGTTCTCGTAAAATTATTTCCAGAAATTCTTTGGCACACTTTAAAATTGATTTCCGTAGAAAACTCATAGATAAACTATCATAGATACTCATAGATAAACTAATACATATCATCACGCCCGCAATGCCCGAAGGGTTAAGCAGCGTCCAAGGATCAGCAACTTTCTTAAACCACACTTAGCCAAAAACTAAGACGAGTATGGAAAATAGTGAAAAAAAGTGGCTAGCTTATCACCCACATATGACTAGCTCGATGGCGCATTCGGTAGTGACCCTGCCCCATGTGCCAAGAGTTGTGGATTCGATCCCCATCTAGGACAAACATTCGTGTGAAGAATACTTGTGTTTGTTCTGTATCTGGGTGTTAATATCCAATATTTAAGTATATATTTGTAATGCCACTGTTGTTTCTGATATCCGTAACACAAGTGCTTACGCTACTTACCTCGGAGTCAGATCAGTGTATGTGATGTAGTGTGATATTTATTTATTTATTTAAATAATACAGTACAGACACTTAATACACCAATAGTTGCCTTTACGAGATGCTAGGTGAAGAACATAGTGTGCAAATTATTTTTAAATCCCAGACTAACAAAGCATTATGAGCTAACATGGGCGTATAAAGTGACACAGCTGTTTTAAACCAACTTTACATAAGCTATAAAATTTGAATTTTAGATAAGCCTTGCATCTGAATGTTTTTAAATAAAAAGGTGCACAATATATTATTCGTGTTGTGAAAAAAAAGTCAACAATGGGAAATAAAATAATAGACCATTAACCGTAGGTCAACAACAACAGCGACAACTTTATCCATTGAAACATTAAGTAGGCACATTACACCTACTTGGATTATTATCATTGTCATATAATTCTGTAGTAAATTGTATTACGATGAAGTGGTTTCTATACCATAACTTTGAAAAATGATATTAAGTTTGTCCCACGTTGTCTGGGACTTGGCCCATGTTGATCTGGGAAAAAAAAAAGAATGTGCCGACTGTGGTGGTTCTTGCCTAGCATGTCGTAAAAGGCGACTAATGGTATATTGAATTTTGGGTGTGTGATTGTGTAGGCGACAGGTTGGCCGCTTGTCACTGCTTTTTCACAATTTTCCATCAAACCCAGCCCGGTTTTATTTTCGGCTGAATGTGGTTGAAGGGGCATGCTGCCCCTTTGACTCTGCCTTCCCCTTCGGGGATTATGGGCGTGATGTTATGTGTATGTATAAGTTTAGTTAGAATTAGGTGTTATTCAAAATTACATTCCTATATAAAATGTATGTAAATTAATGCATTATGTACCTACTTAAAAACTATAGTTAAGTATTTCTATTTCATTATCATCTGTCATCATATCTACCATATTTATGACATTGGTCATTATGTTGTTTCTAAATACTGAAAATCTATAGATATTATTATGGTAAAGTGGAGACTGTTTCTTTGAATGCGCTAATCTCGAAAACTATCAGGCGGATAAAGACTTATATTTATAATTTTTAGAGTACGAATATTATCTACACAGACGAATTGTTGGGCGATCGCTAGAAGGTATAGTATATAAACACGTGTTAAGTATATATTATGTATCATTAGACATTTATCAACTTGTCATCAATACAAGATAAATATTTGTCCAGATCTGCCACGTCAGTTCATGAAGTGGCACGAATGAATCATCACATTATTTTACACACTATATACCTTTTCATATTAGAACGGCAAGTCATTCATTGTTTAAAATGGTAGAGATATTACATTTTCCGGGAATATTAATTTATCTTTTGATTTTTATATCTCCCGACTATTCTCCACTTATCAACATTATCACATACTACATGCTTATCTTCTTCTATGTTACTAAACGAAGAATACATACCTACACTTCCTATTGTAATTTAAAAGGATTTTTCTAATAAATTCGTTAGGCAACGTTCGTGTTAGTATAGTTCTACCCACGATTGAACAAAAAGGTATATGCTTAGATTGAGACTAAATAAGAGAACTAAGTGTTTGGAAGTAGTGCTGGTGACTGGCAATAAGTTTCAGTCCTAAATATGTCTAGGATATAAAAATAAGGAACCAACTATGTTTCTTGCTTAGCATGCATGTGGAATTTGCAAATGTGCAGGCGAGCTAACTAACCACACTAACGCTAGGCAACCTAACAATTTGTCACTTAAGTTATATTTCTGGCTGAGAGTGGTTAAAGGAGCCAGTATGTGTGTTTGTATATATGTATGTATTTTACCAAAAGAGCCACCAACCTGATTCCCAAAGACCCCAATACTGCAGGCGGACGACACCTGGTCAGCGCCGAACCACACGGCGGCTAACCTCGGCGGCACGTTCAGTATGAACACCTGCGACATGGCCACCACCGTCTGCCCCAGGAAGCCCAGCCAGAACATGTTCTGCGGCACCGAGAACACCTTCAGCCACGCGCCTAGGCATGTCCCGAACGAGCCGATGATTGTCGTCACACGGAGACCCTGGGAACAAGGAGAAACATTTGATATTATTCATGCACTCTAACATGGTAATCCTACATTAACCATGATTCAAATTGTCTGGTTCCTAGAGGTAATAAAGGTCAGATCGGCAGTCGCTTCAATGTTACCAGGATCGTTAAGTCCTGAATCACAGTCCAAGCTAACTTCGAGTAAGCACGAAAATTACGCTAAGAAGATAAATATGGCCATGTGGAAAAATATAATCCTAACGTAAGGTTACATTATGACAACATAAATTTCTTTCTCCTTTTAAATTTAACTGCTGATCAACGCCCTTCCCCTTGTGGCCACTCTTCTCTGCACTGTGCCACCTCCGCCTACTTGGGCAAGAAGTTAGTGAGAGAAGTTATGAGTACCTACGTGAAGCAAAAACGTTGTACCCCTTTTTACAAAAAAATCGCGGACGGAGGAGTATGACATTTGGCACAGTATATAGAGAAGGAGTGCAGAAAGCTAATATTTTATTAAATAATGCCTCAGAAATACATTAAGTGTATAACAAAAAATGGGCGAATTTTGACCACTGGGCGACCTCTTGTTCAAATAAATATAAAATTTAAAATAAAAGAAATATAAAAAACAACATTTATATTTATATAAGTAACTGGGCATTTACTATAAATTACTCAACCATAGCTTTGTTTACTAATACTGTTTTTTGAATACGTAACCGAGACAAATTTACGGTACAATTCCGCGTAATTACGTAGGTGCATGACACCGAAACGTGATAATTAGATCTGGGTCATTTGATATTATTGGAATATCTGGCTGCTTAATAGGAAAAACTATGTTAATTTTCTCTTGGGTTATGTGTATAATAACTAACTAACTAACTAAACTTCACGCCACTTCCCTAGCGGGGTAGGCAGAGAGAACCGAACGCCATATGGCACGATCCTTACACACCTCACTCGCCTCTTCAACATTCATAATCCTTTTCATACAAGCTCTACGATTTTTATGACTTCTAACATCACCCTCTTTTAATATACGACCAATTTGGTCGTGGTAGGTGAGCCTGGGCCTTCCGCGGCTCCTACATCCTTCCACATTCGCTATCCTTCAGACTAACTCTCTTTCTTACATCATCTTAATGTTAGCAATATTCATTAACTTTCTATGTATTTATATAATTAATAATAGTAAGTAGGTGCAAACAATACCTACATACCCCCCATGGGTTAAGATGAACTATGGAAAGTGAAAACAAGCTGATGTAAGATTTAAGCTTAAGTCACGAAATCGTCCTATTTTTTATTCCTAATTTACCTTTATGAATAGGAATAACCTTAGTAGAGTAAACGTTCTGAGTTTGTTATTGGTTCATCCTAAATTAAATTGATTAAATCTTGTCAAGATACTAATGAGGTCTTAATATTTCCTTGCAAACCCTCCTAACGTATTTATAAACAATCTTATAATTACGAAAATACTATGTAACAAGCATAAGAAAAAAAATGTCACACGTTTTTATGACTCATACACTACCACAAATCACAGACTTAGGTCACGAAAAAGACCCGACGTTCAGATCTACAATCCCACTTTTACGAGTAAAATTTACTGCTCTATGGTTACCCTGTAAAGTCAACGATCGCAGATTTATATACCTCCCCATTCACCGATGAATGATGGAAGGATCTTCCTTCATAATACTTAAGAAGTTCATTTTTCGTTGCTGATGGAGCAATTTTCAACGAGGCATCTTTTCTTTGTACTCAGCGCCGATTTTTTCAAACGTTGGCTGATCATTAAATGCACCATTAAGTTTAAGAATCCTTTTAAGACGATGAACAAAGCCACGATGTGAACTTGAATTTCGGCATAAAATCAAGGTAAAGAAGATAGCGATTACCAACGATTATTATTAATAAAAAAACCACCATGATCAGCGTATGTGTCATCAGCTTTTCGTTTAAGCATTGAACTAGTAATTCTTGCATCCAACACGGAATATGACAGCCCGTGACTTTGAATACCATAGTCATATCTATAGTTTAAAGCCTTTATAGATGTTATATATATACAAAACGTTTTATCAATAGTGACCGTTAGTTTCTACGATAAGCCTTTATATTTAAACGAAACTTGTATTATACGACTCTTCCCCTACATAAAAAAAAACAGTCAAATTGAGAACCTCCTTATTTTTTTTTAAGTCGGTTAAAAGTATTAGTATAGATTTATAGATTAAGGTTCTAGCCATCAGAATAAATTAAATAAAGTGTTTTCTTCAACGGTAATGTAATGTAACTTAGCCAAAACTAAAAAGTGTAATAGACGTAGATTACTTTGCTACGAGGGTTGTTGCTATGGCGATATAAACTTACTCTTATAGGGATAGTGACATATTTCATTACGAGAAGAGGTTTTCGCGCCGGGGGACCACGCCGGGATTGCTTCGTACTCTTTGATAAAGACGTATACTCACTTACTGTTATTAGTTGCTAACTCGATTTAAAACTGAGAAGGAGTCTTACATGTCGTGATTGTAACCTTGTCATACCTGTACAAACAAGTCGACAGCTTTTAGCATTTACCAGGTTCGAAATCGAATACTTGTGTTGATAGAAAACTACATGTCTATAAGCCAGGACAGTTTAAAAATAATTTCGAAACAATAACGGTTAAAAATAAGTAGTTTACTCAGACTCTTTACAAAATAATGCTAACCTAAAGATTATTCTGTGTTTTTATCTTTCAGCTTGTTTTTGGGGTAGCATTTGTTATTTGACTTTGTTACGGTTTGTAGACGTATCTATTTTAAATTCAGCTTTAAAAAATTTCTGCTCCCATAAGTTATGCTATTAAAAAAAGCTGGGAGTCAGATGCAACTTCTATCGTTCTTCTAAATCTTGTACATGACTTCAAACGATGATAATGTTTACACATGACTTAAAATCTGCACTGACATGTGCGAACTAAATCCTTTAAGCCTGTTTTGTTATGTTAATATGGCAGAATACTTTGCTGTTACTGATACCTAACTTTTAAATCGTACCCAGCTCAGAGATGCAATTTTTTTTAAGGAAACGTAAACACGCTTAGATTTATTCAAGATTATTTTGTACGCATTCATGGAGTGTGACAAAACTGTACAATTAAGATTCTCTTTATCAGTTTACTCGCTAAAAGAAAATGTTTATGGGTGCTCTAAATATATCTGTTATTATGATTATAGTAATTTAGTTGGATTCATTAACTATGGCTTGTATTTCCTCGTTATAATCGCGCTCGCAATCCTGTTTCGAATATAATTTTTAAGTCTTATACTATTATGGGAAATTTCTTTGTTATTCATAGAGCTAATAAAGGCATGAGTATATATGTAACAAATTAACTAACTGCAATGATAGACACTTAGCACGTATCTTAGTTTAAAATATGAGGTGGTTGATTATAAGTACATTCAGACAACAGCCTTATCACTATCATCTGTATCGATAACTTTTATCATAGTATATAATTATACATACATAACATCACGCCAATTATCCCCGAAAGGGTAGGCAGAGTCAAAGGGGCAGCAGGCCCCTTTAACCACATTCAGACAAAAACAACACTACTAGGTTAGATGGAAAATTGTGAAAACGTTGTGACAAGTGGCTAGCCCGTCGCCTACACAATCACATACCCAAAACCCGATATACCATCAGTCGTTTTTTACGACATGCTAGGCAAGAGACACAGTTGGCACATTTTTTTTTAGTCCCTGACCAACATGGGACAACATAGTATACCTTTTGAAATATAATTTTTCCTTATTGACACTAAAACTCTTTTATTAAAAGGTTTCATCAGATAAGACCAACAAAAATTTAAAGCATATTTTAACCGGGCGAAAGAAATTAAAATGAATCCCTATTTAGTCTAATATGCTTTAGATTAAAAAGGGATTTAAGTTAATTAGCGACTAGGTATTCGAGACTATCCCTGTGTAATACGACAATCTGCAAACAATGGCAAAAAGATTGACTCTATAGCCATTCCTGAAAAACTCACGGACTACCCTACTAGAGGTTGGTCCGCTATTATTCCCAGTTCATTTGCTCTGCAAGCCGGTTAAGTTATTCGGATTAGGATGAAGATGAACTCCTTCGTCACCTCTAGGTATACATTTACCTGTTCACGACTCAGTAGCGAATTCAATAACCTGACGCACAGAGACGGAGTTATGTGCCATTACTCGGCGAGGTACGAGGAAATGGCAAGTAATTGAGTTCTGGATGGATACTAACAAGGCTTTGACCTTTGCAGACAACACCAGTCACCTGTAATAACATTTCGTGAAGACTCCCCTGCAACGGAGTGACAATGACGCAACTAATTCCGTTCAATAGCTAGCTACGCCCCGCGGTTTCACTAACGTAGTTCCCTTTCCCGTGGGAATACGGGGATAAAATATAGCCTTTGTCACTCGCTGTTAATGTAACATTCCATTAGCGTAAAAAAATTTAAAATCGGTTTAGTGCTTTAAGCGTAAAAATTCAATTTTGCATTTATAATATTAGTTAGGATTAGCAACGAGCTATGTTTGACACGAGGCAGAATTTCTTGTAATTTCGTAATGTTTCGTTAATGTAATATAGTCTGTACAATATTCATGTATTATAATTATTCGCATGATTATAAAAAGGGTATTTTAAATTCTGTCCTTTCAAATTCACTTCCTTAATATTAGCATAGATACGCCAATAAAATATGTAAGAACGGCAGAATGTCTCATGCAGCCTTACAAACTTTCTCAAAAATATGTGGAATGAACGAGACTGCTTCAAGTTTTATTCTGACTTTCATAACAATACTTTTTGTGCGACAAATGGTAGATTATGCGCATACTTTGCAGTTTACATAAAGGAATGCTGTCGGATATCTCAACTTCTGTCTGATTTCGATGGGTTTAATTAATTCTGTAAAGTTTTTCATGGACACGAGCAAAAGATACAACACAGACGTTTCACTAAGAAAATTCCGCTGCTGTGTTACTGTTTTCTTGATTTTTCCAACAACAATTGTTTGTAAAATTACTGGAATTGAATATTCAGAAGTAATTCCAGCTTTAGTAATAATGTTGAGTGCATTTTCCTTTTAAATTTGTAAGTTTTCTAAGCAAACATCCTTTTCTTGCAATAGGATAACAATGTATCTACTTCTTAGTATATTATGCGTATAATCATTTTCTATACAGCGGTGGTAGCTCAATGGTAAAGACACGCGCCTTTTAACCGAGGAGTGCGGGTTCAAACCCGGCACGTACCTCTGGATTTTTCAAATCTATGTACGTATTTGTACCACTAGCTCGGCGGTGAGGGAAAACATCGTGATGAAACCTGCAAATTCAAACAACTTTGGATTTGTAACCATGATCCAAAAATTGTCTGGTTCCCCAATTTTAGGGTTACGAAGGTCAGATCGGCAATCCCTTCAATGTTATTACCAGACTCGCTAAATCCTGGATCATGGTCTAAGCGGACCCTGTCTAAACACGGGACATAACGCTAGCAAGATGATTAATCATCCTCTATATGTAGTTTACCACATCCATAAAATATGTTCAGTTTTATTTTGCTGAAATGGATATGCTGTCTCTTAGACTCTGCACATCCCTTCGGGGATTGCGGGCGTAATGTTATGTATGTCATTATTTCAGAAAATAAAAAACATGTCTGTATATTTAATTAAATGTTTACAAGCCTACCTAGAAGTAATAGAAGTCTAATTTAATTAGAAGTAAAACGCTACAAATAAGCAAAACTGTGAATTTAAAAGCAGTCCTTTTTCGCAACCAAAGTACTCCCAAAGATAGATAATATCGGGGTCTAATACTAAAAAGGGGCCTTATTCCCGGTCCGGTACACAAAGGGTCGTCCAGGGCAACTCGAACTCGTCCGTTTGCGTCTCATTGATCCCGTCGCCAGAATTCTTCCTATTGTTTAAGTAAATTCTCGGATAAATCGTCAAAAAAGGTCTACAGTATTTTTCTCTTATTTAAAAGTTAGTTACAGACAGTATCAGTAATTGAAGTAACAGTAGATAGCATATTACACGTAGTTTGTAAAATGTTTAGCAATTAATAATAATTTTGATGTAGGTAAACTCTTCGGCGCCATAACAATAGACAAGATTATTAAGAAAATGGAACGGATTTGCTAAATGTAGGGATGTTTATTCTAGGCAGATGTTACATTATTAGGCTGTTTTTTGGACCTTCTTCTCCACTCTTCAACATTAGAAATAATTGCGCATAAATATAACATACCAATTTCTATACCATCAATCACACTATATTTAATAGTGTGATTCCACTATTTGAACATTCGAGTGCATTTATCCTTGAACATACAAACTTATAAAAATGTAGAGCAAGACTTATAAAAGAAAGTAAGATAAGTCAATTAATTATGACACTTATCATCATCTTCCTAGCGTTATGTCCCGTGCTTAGACGGGGTCCGCTTAGACCATGATCCAGGATTTAGCGAGTCTGGTAATAACATTGAAGCGACTGCCGATCTGACCTTCGTAACCCTAAGATAGGGGAACCAGACAATTTTTGGATCATGGTTACAAATTCAAAGTTGTTTGAATTTGCAGGTTTCATCACGATGTTTTCCCTCACCGTCGAGCTAGTGGTATAAATATGTACATAGATTTTTTTTTTAAAATCTAGAGGTACATGCCCGGGTTTGAACCCGCACTCCTCGGTTAAGAGGCACGTGTCCTTACCATTGAGCTACCACCGCTCCATTATGACACTTATATCACCAGCCAAAAATTGTTACGAATCCGAATAAATAGATCGAATCATATTTTGAGCAAATTTTAAATACATCTTCCAGCCGCTAAACAAACAAATCACGCGACATTGCCCGCGATGGCAGTCCGTTTTTGCGCAGCGTCTCACCTGGCCGGCTGAGCTGAAACAATGCCGATCACGATCGACGCCGCCTCGGATGCAGCGGGGACGGAACGCAGACGCAAAAACGACGATCAATGCTGTCAATACAAGATTGACAGCATTGATCTAAATAAATAAGAGCTTTAATTAAGCCTCTCTTACGCGAGGTATAACGGAGGTACGCGGAAAACATTTGATCTATTTTTAATCGACTGGAAAAACAGAGGTTATCAATCTGACGCTCGTTTTTAGGCATATTTAGCGATCATTCTTTAACTTAGTAAACGATTTGTTTCGGGTCGAGGTGTTTGTGATACTTTCGTTGATTTTGATTTCCATAACACAAACATTTAATTTATTTTATTTAAGTTATTTAAGATGTAATTATTTATTTACTACATTAGGTACCTTCATCACTGCTAAACAGCTATTAGGCACTGTATATCAGTAAATTCCGCGTAAACGCGTGTACGCTTATAAGACAAGCATCTAAAACAGCTGATCATTGTTAACCCGTATTCCTAAAGATATAAGAACCAATTACATTCGCTTACCTTGTGCCTGTGTACATGTTTGTTGTTGTTATCAATATTGTTTATTTATGAATTAATAAACAAACGCGTCTAAACTAACGCATAAACGTCCGTCTCAGTGCAAGTGCAGAGGCTATCTGTCACCACTGATAAGATAGATAACAAGTACGAACAAATATTTCACACTTACATGACGTTTACAACATCATTGGTTCAATTTAATTCAAATTCAATTTATCTATAAGAAACATATGATTATAATATCTTGTCTTAATCAATTAGTGAAGATTTTTTTTATATTATGTGGATAAAATAAGTTAAATTATCTCATCGTAGTTAAATTGCCATTATTTTCTTTGTCGCATACCACCAGATTGACGTCAATGATTCTGTAAAAAGACTATCTTACTAACTAACTAAACTTCACGCCACTTCCCTAGCGGGGTAGGCAGAGCGAGCGAACTGACTAGTAAAGACTAATCATTAAAATTAATTCCAGTATTAATTAATATTAATGAGACGATACGGTTCTATTTTTAAGGTAAGATCTCACTTTTGAGACAACCTATGTATGTGTTTATTTTAATTAATTTACTTTAACTGAATGTCAAAGATAATAAATGTTACTATATCATGAACTCCATTGGATTCCAAGTTCAAATTCTATAAATGAATACTTGTAACTAATTAACTAGTCCTGTTCTAGCCAGTTAATTGTATAGGAACTCGCAAACTTTCTCAAGCTGGCTTATCGTGTAAGAGATACACCTCCAACTAACCTCACAACTGAGGATTACACCTCGAACCCGCAACTTTCCGCCACCTGACACAGATAACGGGTCGTTGCTACTTTGAGTCGAAACCTGCGTAGATAGCAAATAAGTCTCAAATCGCGATAAGGCCTACAAGAGACAAGAACTTGTCGTTCTCAAGTGTCATGTGTCTATTGTAGCCGATCGTGTAATCGGTTATCTATCGCACACTTGACTTATGGAGTGGTAACATTGACCAAAAAAAAAATCCGTAGCATATCAGTGATGATTAGTCATACAATTACCATTCATACATAGCATAACGCCCATAATCCCCGAAGGGGTAGGCAGAGTCAAAGGGGCAGCATGCCTCTTCAACCACATTCAGCCAAAAATAAAGCCGGGCTGGGTTAGATGGAAAATTGTAAAAACGCAGTGACTAATCCGTCGCCTACACAATCACACACCCAAGACCCGATATACCATTAGTCGCCTTTTACGACATGCTAGGCAAGAACCACAGTTGGCACATTCTTTTTAAGTCACAAACCAACATGGGACAGTGGGCTGGGTTGGATGGAAAGCTGTGAAAAAGGAGTGACAAGTATATGAAATAACATAACATACTCGTATAACATAATATTGTGTATAATAATAAAGTAATAGTATTTGATATTTTACATCTATTTAAACATTGTATTTATAATATAATTCAATGTAAATCATATCATTAATTGTCATATCCTCCTTTTATTTTAAGTTTCTTATAGTTTATATCCGCAACTGTGTACGTGTAGACATTACAACGACGCCTAGAAAAGGAATAACATCTCACGCGCATACAAAAATTAACAAGAAGATACATTACAGTGTACTACAGCAAATGTTCTTTAATAATAATAATAACATACGTGACACACCAATTCCCTAGTTCCAAACTAAGCTTATGCTTGTGCTATGGATACTAGGTGAACGGATAGACATACTTAAATACGTTTATAAACATCCATGACTCGAGTACAAAGGTCCATGTTCATCACACGAAACATTTGCCTCGAGCGGCATTCGAACCCGCGACCCTTGGTTTTGTGGCCAGGGTCTCTAACCACTCGACCAACGGGCCAGTCATTTACATTTGCAGGCTTTACATTTGCGGGCTTTTCATTTGCAGTAATACAAAGTCAGACAAAACATTAATTTAATCGTACACACTTCATTGGCAGCACTGGTCCAAAGTTATTTGAGAGCTACAACTTAAACCCGCAGCTTGAACTTAACCGACAAGTCGAGGTTAAGTTAAACTGGCGCCCGCTAGCCGCCCGCTTCGTTAGCAAAGAATAATAATTGGTTTGAAACCGCCTTGTAACGTGATAAAGTTTACAATTTGATATATAGGCTGGTTCACCGGAAACCATAGTTGCTTATACTATTCTACAATAATACGTTTGTGCGATGAGTGTCGTTAGTCCCATATTGGTATGGGACTTGGCCCATGCTGATCTGGGACAAAAAAAAAGAATGTGCCAACTGTGGTTCTTGCCTAGCATGTCGTAAAAGGCGACTAATAGTTTACGGGCTTTTGGGTATGTGACTGAGTAGGAGACGAGCTAGCCACTTGTCACTCATTTTTCACAGCTTTCCATCCAACCCAGCCCACTTGACTGTCCCATGTTGGTCTTGGACTTAAAAAGAATATGCCAACTGTGGTTCTTGCACACCATGTCGTAAAAGGCGACTAATGGTATATCGGGTTTTGGGTGTGTGATTGTGTGGGCGACGGGTTAGCCGCTTGTCACTGCTTTTTCACAATTTTCCGTCTAACCCAGCCCCGCTTTATTTTTGGCTGAATGTGGTTGAAGGGGCATGCTGCTTCTTTGACTCTGCCTATCCCTTCGGGGATTATGGGCGTGATGTTATGTATGTATGTACGTTTGTGCGAGTATGATCCATTGGACTTTAATATAGAAATAGGTGTTACTATTATATGTTTACGAGGGAAGTGATGTAGTTATTGATATATGGAATTCAATGTTTAACTACCCTCATTTTCTTCCTGGGTGGTGGTAAAACCCAGCTAGTGACCTAGTCATGAGATAAAGTAACAAAACTGTTAATAAATAAAATTATATGTAGTTAATGGGGGATTAAAAAATACCCCCTGAAGATTTTAAGTTGTCATTAACCAAAATAAACATTTAAAATGTTTTCTTTTGTTTTTTATAGCGTTTCAAATCGTTCCAAAACTTTCACCAGCGTCCTCAAAGGAATATCACAAATCGTTGCGACTTGCAACTTCCTCAAATATTCAAAGCATCCGAACGCGGTCGCGTGCGAGCGCAATATAGGATCCTCTTTAAGCGCCGGAACCTTTCTCATTTCCGCAACATTCGCGGGACATCCTGTGTGTAGGTAGCTTCCATAGATTTACGCTTCTCGAGAAATATTTAATATGAAACCGCTGAATTAATGAAGTCTCATATATTGCGGTAATTTTGTATTAGGTATTATTCCGTGAAGGACAACCACAGTTTATATATAGTTTTTGAGATTTTGCTGGTTTATTAATACATTGTAATGGCGCAGATACTAACTATGGCTTTTATTATTATATTGCTATTTATCATATTGCTTTGCAAAATGTGCTTAATTCGCAAAGTATTATCTACACATGTAGTCCCACGGCTTTTCCCAGTTTTATATATGATTACAGTGTTTCGGATTTAAAATATTGGCCAGATATTTTGTCAATATAGTTTTATTGATTTCAAAAATATTCAGCATTCCAAGGATTTACAATTTGACTTAGTCAATTATTGTGGAAGTTAATAAAGTAAGCTAACACTTAACACAGTTGCGTAAATATTGTAAAAGGTGAAGACACATTTTTCATTAGCATTGGCATTATTTATATAGATACAATGTTGCACCTCATAATACACCTTTGCCCAGCAGTAGGACACTATAGGTTCATTAAAAAAATAATAACAAGAATGTTCATTCGATGGTGATACCAATTTATCGTTTTATTTATCTACTATCTTTATGTTGTGTTTATAGCAAACTAAAATACCATAAACTTCACACATGAACACAAAAGCTCGGCGAGGAACGGCGCGCTATTGCAAACGCCGCAACGAGCGCGTAGCAATTCTGGATTTGCACAGCTCGCGCTACGGCGTAGCACATAAACCGAGCCTCCCCGTAGCCGCGTTACGGGCAGGACAATGATGCGCGACAGGACGAGTTTAATAGTCGACTGCATCAGCATTGACAGGTAACATCATCCTTCCTAGTTTTGTGTCCTGTTTTTAAACGGGACACCAGATCTTGGAGCATAATTCTTCTAAATATGACTTGGATCATGGACACACTTCCATTGGTGTTATACAGTGCCCGTTTCTTCTCTATATGTATAATCTATTGCCCGAACCAGTAGTAGTTTTATTTTCCTTTTTTTTTTTGTAGACTTTTTCGATTCTCTCCCTACCCCGCTAGGGAAGTGGCGTGAAGTTTAGTTGATTTTAGTTTTCTTGTGTATATTTACTATTTATAAATGCTTTTTTGAAGCCTATGTAAATAAAGATATTTTGAATGTGAATTTACAATTAATTACAAGTACACAACCTTGATAATAATAACCCATATTCCAACGCTCTTAGAATTGAAGTGTGTTCATTGCTCATGGCTGTACAGGCGTAGTACATTATCTTGTACATTTGTACAGTGATAGCGCTGCCCGGGAAATGACGGCGATCACGCGTGGAGTCACGCAATAAATTCGTGTTTATCCTGCTAACACAATAAATGAATAATTTTGTGAGAATGTTTTTATATAGTGGCAAACGTTCATAAACAGCTCTTGGCGGATGTGAATGAACTTTGGTCTAGAGATAGCATATTCAACATTTACCAGATTTTGCAATTTTCGATATTGGCATTATTGGGCCATGCACACATCTGAATTTATTTGATTTTTGCTTCACAATGTACTCCCTCATCACTTATTCTTAGAAATATAGTAGATTAATGTTGAAATTTGAAAAAAATTAAGCATGTGCTTCAACCCCGCGTCAAATTAATCGTCCTGTATATGTACAAGATGCCAAAAACTCGAGCCCGCAACACAAGGCTATTTCGACAAAAAGGAACCAAAATCGACCCATTAGGAATAAAACCCGAGAATAACCACACATATGAACCAGTTCAAAAACTTTGTCATTGCACAACACGAGTATATATACATACATAACATCACGCCTATAATCCCCGAAGGGGTAGGCAGAGTTAAAGGGGCAGCAGGCGCCTTTAACCATATTCAGGCAAACATATAACTGGGCTAGGTTACACAATATGTTCAAGTAAATTGTAACGGTGAAGTCCGCAGGCAGCCGCCGCGACCGCTTCAAGTTTGGGAATAAATTATAAGCATTTATAAATTTTGCCCGCGGCTCCGCTCGCGTGGAATTAGATCTGTTATTGAAACTCATGAGTCCCGACGAACATTAACTGGGATGAAAACTCCAGAAATAAATGGTGTTGTTTAATGGAAGGGGTAGACAGCTATTTCAACCAGTTGACCGTGATATGTATATTTTTTTAACCGACTTCAAAAAAAGGAGGAGGTTCTCAATTCGACTGAATTTTATACTTTAAAGCCATTTAAAAAAAATATATCTAGCTATTAGCTTTTAGGTAGTCGCTTCAGTATTCCTCATATATTCGACGTCCAAATATATAATAAGGCATCGATAGGCACTCAATAAAAATTCTTTCGAGGAAAATTGCGTGAAATACTAATACAGGTATTCGCGTAAGCACTCCCCGCGAAAAATTGGTTGAACATCATGTCATACTTCATCGCACCAGTCTCCACTCACGGAGACTCAGCTGCCATAATCGTAGCAAATGACGTGCTTGTAATATTTCATATGTAATCAAAACCTGTTACCATGAAATTTCGATAAAGATTATTTTAATATACAATATACGCGATATTGTATCAGAGCGGTGGTAGCTTCTCTTAACCGAGAAGTGCGGGTTCAAACCCGGGCATGTACCTCAGGATTTTTTAAATCTATGTACGTATTTATACCACTAGCTCGACGGTGAGGGAAAACATCGTGATGAAACCTGCAAATTCAAACAACTTTGGATTTGTAACCATGATCCAAAAATTATCTGGTTCCCCTATCTTAGGGTTACGAAGGTCAGATCGGCAGTCGCTTCAATGTAATTACCAGACTCGCTAAATCCTGGATCATGGTCTAAGCGGACCCCGTCTAAACACGGGACATAACGCTAGGAAGATGATGATGATACGCGATATTGTATCATGGGTTTCAAATGAAATGAAACGATTTATTTCTACAAATAGATTAATAGCAAGTTATTTTGCACGTCAAACTATTATCCTTTTTCATTTGACATGAAAGACCTGACAAGAGGTGTGGCAACAAACTAGTCAGATAGCCTTTTGTTTAATTGTTATATTCGCATCTTACTTTACATAAATAGATACTTGTAGCAAGTTCTTGTTTCATAATCATGCCTGGATAAAATATTATACCTTACTAACTGTGCCAGCGGTGTCACCCGCGTTTATGGTTATTATTATAAAGACTATTTCCGTCATACATGATTTCTATGTAACTTTAACCATTAAGGCTGCACACGCGACGGAAGCTTAAAAAATGGAGTAACTTCTCCCGTTTTCCCAACATTTCCCTTCACTACTCTGCTCCTATTGATTATAGCGTGATGAAAAGTATACTATAACCTGCCCAGGAGTATGAAGAATAATTGTACCAAGTTTCGTTAAAATCCGTCGAGTAGTTTTTGTTTCTATAAGGAACATACAGACAGACAGACAGACAGACAGACAGACAGACAGACAGACAGACAGACAGACAGACAGACAGACAGACAGACAAAAATTTTACTGATTGCATTTTTGGCATCAGTATCGATCACTAATCACCCCCTGATGGTTATTTTGAAAATATATTTCATGTACATAATTGACCTCTCTACAGATTTATTATAAGTATAGATAAGCCAATATCGAATTATGTACGTCTGTAATATATCTACAAGTACAACAATCTAATGATCAACAGAAAGCAATGAGTTGCTAATAACAGCACACATCATAAAAATATTGCCGCCTTGTTGCTCAAGCATCAATGATTAATCACTACAATAAAATATTTGCACAAGCACTCTTGAGACAATACAATATGCAAAGCATATAAAGCTAAGTAAACGCTAAAACAAAACAAGGATTACAGCTAGTGCAAACTGCAGATAGTGCTAATATACAGGCTGAATAGGTGACCTGAAACCTAGAACGCTAGGCATTCAGCGAGCGGCTGACAGGAAACACACTTTTACCGCTCTTTCAAGCGTGATGTAGACATGACAACAGACGTCATAAGACACGATATGCGAACAACATCTTCATTTGTGTTTAGTATTCATTAATGTCAGACACATAATTTGACAAATTGAACCAATAAGCAGGCATTTAGGGTAACTTAGAGAGGTAGAGTGAATTTATCGCTAATTGTAGAATAAATAATAAAGTAGAGTCGCTCAACTAGAGTCTATAGTATTTCAATGAAGGATTTTCTGTTGTTTTTGTAATTGGAGAAAATTAAATGTAATGTGTGTGTCCCAAATAACAAGAAAGTGATAATTTGGAGTAAATTATTAATTAATCAATGCGCTGTATAATTTCATGAACGCCTTTTCAGTTAAATAGTTTGGTTCGTCGTGATTTAACTTAACTAACGGTTGGCAGCTGAAACTAGGACTACTCTAAATGTTAATTACACTCAAAGATTTTCTGCCTGCCCTGCTAGGGAAGTGGCGTGAAGTTTAGTTAGTTAGTTAAATTTCTAAAACTCTTAGGAAAAACATTTTTGAGTTGATCTCAAAAATGATTGATTTTTTGAGTTTTAAGTGCTAAACTGCACTTCTAAATATAAATTTGTACTCTAAATACAAACTCATACTTAAAACCACTTTAATACGCGACGCTTAGAGCGAACGATGGAGTTTTGTTAGTTGTTACTGTTGTTTAATGGAGTTCCAAAGTATATTACGAGTATAGCCGTATTTCAGCACCACGCGTTGTTCTAAATAACATGAACACGGAGGCCATATTTCATACTATCACTGAATACGGAATGGTTTTGCCTGGGCACCGGGTGTGGGGAGGCGCGGACGCGTTTTGGTCGGACTGGCTCCAACTGTAGCATATTTGTCCATAAGTCATACATACATAACACCACGTCCGTAATCCCCGAAGGGTTAGGCAGAGTCAAAGAGGCAGAAAGCTCCTTTAACCACATTAAGCCAATTATAAAAATGGGCTGGGTTAGATAGAAAATTGTGAAAAAGTAGTAGAGGCTAGCTCGTCGCCTACATAATCACACGCCCAAAACCCGATTACCATTATACCATTTGACGCCTTCTACGACATGCTAGGCAAGGATCACAACTGTCACATTCCAAGTCACAGACCATCATAGGACATGTCCTTATGTCTTTAGGAATTAAGGTTAAAAATTAGCTACTTATGTTGCTCAGTGTACTGTCGAGTTGGTGTTTGCGTTTAAATTCGCACTCATGTTTAACGAGGTGTCGAGACTGCTGGCCGCGTATTTACTGGCGCAATTAGCCCGCTATTTATACGACAAACCAGTTGTTTGACAGTTTTCCGGGTTCCAAATCTGCGTCTACTATGATAATATGGAACGTGTGGTTTTGATGTTAGACTTCTCATTGCGTGAACAAACACGTCTTGCACATACGAGCGCGCTATCAATTGAGTACTTATCATTCTAACTTCGAAAATATACAATTATCACGTGAATCTTACTTTACCGAAAATATACCATTATCAGGAGTTTTCTGCGATCTGTCAAAAGCTTTTGATTGCGTCGACCACCAAACGTTGCTGATGAAGTTACGGCACTATGGTGTTATGAATAACTCGCTTGGCTTGATTCAGTCGTACCTAGCTGACAGAATACAGTAAGTCAACATCAACGGAACTGATTCTTCTGGCGCTCCTTTATCTATGGGAGTGCCCCAAGGCTCGATATTAGGACCTTTGCTTTTCCTAATCTATATAAACGACCTTCCATATTATACAAAAGATTTATGTGAGATAGTATTGTTTGCCGATGTCACATCTTTGATTTTTAGAGTTGACCGAAAAATACCTAATTTTGACGACGTAAATAATACTCTCTCACGAGTACTTCATTGGTTCACTACGAACAATCTTTTATTAAATTCAAATAAAACGAAATGTATTAAATTTGCAATGCCTAATGTAAGGCAAGTAAACACTAACATATGCATGAATGATGAACCTATTGAAATCATTCATTCTACAGTTTTTCTTGGAATCACTATCGATTCCAAGCTGCAATGGAGCCCTCATATTACGGCTCTGGCAGGAAGACTCAGCTTAGCAGCATACGCAGTTAGAAAAATACGACTCTTGACTGATATTGAGACGGTGAGATTGGTTTATTTCAGTTACTTTCATAGCGTAATGTCGTACGGCCTTTGTTATGGGGGTCCGATGCTGACATACAAACTATTTTTGTATTGCAGAAGAGGGCCATCCGGGCTATATATGGCCTTAAACCTCGAGATTCGCTAAGAGATATGTTCAAAGAAATTGACATATTAACCGTGCCATCACAATACATCTTTGACTGTATTATGTATGTACGCAAGAACTTTCATAACTTTATTCAAAAATCTGATTGTCATCATTTTAACACCCGAAATAAACACAAGCTTGCCGTTCCGTATCTAAGACTTCACAAGACTAGTAGTTCATTCAATTCAAAATTCAAAAAATTCAAAATTTGTTTATTTCTTCCACAAAGCAATATAAATTACATCTAATATTTCAAACTTAATTTCTAAACCAATGCTATGTGGAAGACTGATGCCTAAACTAAGCATATAAGATGCCTGTACACCAGGTCATCAGGCTCCCACCTCTCAGCTATAATAGGGGTGTTGATAAGTATTATTAGTTCATTTAGAGGGTTAAGTATAAAATTATTTAACAAACTACCAGGCAATATAATTGAACTGCCTATGCAGAATGCATAGATTCAAATTACACATTAAATATCATCTTATGAGAAAGGCTTATTATATAGAAGATTTTTTAAGTTACAAATATTAATTGCTATTATACATATTTACTTTTTTTAGATTTGTCCCATGTTGGTCTGGGACTTGGCCCATGTTGATCTGGGACAAAAAAAAAAGAATGTGCCAACTGTGGTTCTTGCCTAGCATGTCGTAAGAGGCGACTAATGGTTTACGGGCTTTTGGGTATGTGACTGAGTAGGCGACGAGCTAGCCACTTGTCACTTCTTTTTCACAGCTTTCCATCCAACCCAGCCCACTGGCCTATGTTGGTCTGGGACTTAAAAAGAATATGCCAACTGTGGTTTTTGCCTAGCATGTCGTAAAAGGCGACTAATGGTATATCGGGTTTTGGGTGTGTGATTGTGTAGGCGACAGGTTAGCCGCTTGTCACTGCTTTTTCACAATTGTCTATCTGACCCAGCCCGGCTTTATTTTTGGCTGAATGTGGTTGAAGGGGCTTGCTGCCCCTACGACTCTGCCTACCCCTTCGGGGATCGTGGGCGTGATGTTATGTTATGTATGTATGTATAGCATAGTAGCTTAAGAATATGATAATTGTTATTGATACTTATTGTAACTATTGAGTTTCTTGCCGGTAGAAGCTACTTTCCGAATCCGGTGGTAAATTTTCATTTTCATTTGTATGTACTGACGATTTATAAGTGCTTATTTGAGCCTACGTAAATAGAGATAATTTCATTTTATTTCATTTTAATCCTGGGAAGTTCAGAGTAAGGGGTCCGCATGTAATCAAATGAAATGAGGGGATCTAGTAAAATATCAGGTGTTTTTAGTCTGAGACCTCAACAGAACTCTGCCTACCCCTTAGGGGATTACGGGCGTGATTTTATATAAATAATACCTTAACATATAAGTAAATAAACAAATTAAGTAAATTCTTCAGTCTGACACACCAATTCCCTAGCTCCAAACTAAGCTTATGCTTGTGCTATGGATACTAGGTGAACGGATAGACATACTTTAATACGTTTATAAACATCTATGACACGAGTACAAATTGTCCATGTTCATTACTCGAAAATTTGCCCCTAGCGGGCGAGATTCGAACCCGCAACCTTTGGTTTTGTGGCCAGGGTATATCACCAGTGAGAGGGGAGTGGGCTCATGAAATAAGGTATGACATTTACAACTAGTAATTTCAAAAAGGTTAAGTGGTTTAGGCGTTACAGTGAATCGTACTTAAATAAATAAATACAAGGCAAGTCACAAGAAGAAATTTAGTTTGGCAGTGTATTCATGGTTATATTACATACATACATACATAACATCACGCCCATAATCCCCGAAGAGGTAGGCAGAGTCAAAGGGGCAGCATGCCCCTTCAACCACATTCAACCAAAAATAAAGCCGGGCTGGCTTAGATGGAAAATTGGGAAAAAGCAGTGACAAGCGGCTAACCTGTCGCCTACACAATCACACACCCAAAATCCGATATACAATTATCCGCCTTTTACGACATGCTAGGCAAGAACCACAGTTGGCATATTCTATTTTTTTTTGTCCCAGATCAACATGGGTCAAGTCCCAGACCAACATGGGACTTATATTGACTGGCCCGATGGTCGAGTGGTTAGAGACCCTGGCCACGAAACCGAGGGTCGCGGGTTCGAATCCCGCTAGGGGCAAATGTTTCGTGTGATGAACATGGGCATTTGTTCTCGAGTCATGGATGTTTATAAACGTATTTAAGTATGTCTATCCGTTCACCTAGTATCTATAGCACAAGCATAAGCTTAGTTTGGGACTAGGGAATTGGTGTGTTAGTCTTGAGAAAAAAAAAAAATAAAAAAAAAATATTACAGTCGTATAAGACGCAGTATTCAACTGGACTATATAACAAAAGGCGACTAATATCTGGTTGGAGCGTCTCCAATCCAGAACTTATCTGTTCACATTCGATCGGTCGAGTGAGCTCGAGTGTGTGACTAGTATTATATCTCTGTCACCATATTTCAGTAGCTAGCGTGCCAGATGACCGGTGTACCGGAACGGTTCGCAGCTGCTGAAGCCGAAGTTCGAAGCCGGGTGCGAGAGGCAATCTTAGTAGACTGCCCGTAAATCCGGGAATGATTAAATTTATCCTCGCAGTTAAGCCTTCCTCATTACACTGATGTAAACTAGTGCTTATGTAGGTATATGAACTATACTAGCTTCTGTCCGCGGCTTCGCTCGCGTAGTACATCGTTTAAACATAGCCTATATGTTATTAAGACTGGCTCGATGGCGCATTCGGTAGTGACCCTGCCCCATGCGCCAAGAGTTGTGGGTTCGATCCCCACCCAGGACAAACATTCGTGTGATGAATACTTGTGTTTGTTCTGTGTCTGGGTGTTAATATTCCAATATTTAAGTATATATTTGTAATACCACTGTTGATTCTGATATCTGTAACACAAGTGCTTATGCTACTTACCACGGAGTCAGATCAATGTATGTGATGTCGTCGGATATTTATTATTATTATGTCTCTCGGCACAATCACGGGACAAGCCCGGGCCTTTAAGGCTTGCATGGGGACATGGGTCCATTATTATTATTATTTATTATTAGGATGTATGAACTATATTATTGTAAAGTTTCATTAAAATCTATTCAGTAGTTTATGCGTGTAAGAGTATCAGACATACATAGTAGGATAAGTAAGAAGTAGGATATAGTAGGATGTATTATACTTGCTCAATGGTAAGGATACGCGCTTCATAATCGAGAGGCACAGGTTCAGACCCAGAAACTCCTGGGTTCAAAAACCACGGTTATAAACCGCTAGCACAACGGTGAGGAAAAACATCGTGAGCAAATCTGGGCATCCATTACAGTTATGAGTGTAAACATAATCCAATTTGACTAATTTCCGTATCTGGGCCGAAAAAAAATCATTAGAAGAATAATAACATTTTCATAAACAAATATGTTTATAACTAACTAAACTTCACGCCACTTCCCTAGCGGGGTAGGGAAGTGGCGTGGATTTTCATAAACAAATGTATCTTAAATGATGACAATGTTCCACGCCACGATCATCAGCATAAGTATTCCGTGACACAGACAGTTGTTATCATGTAAGTCAATACGATGAGACTGATTGCCCCTATTACAAATCGTGTGATCACATAAATAGGTAGTTACTTAGCACGATTATCTTGCTGCGCAAACGCAAATTGGAAATACACGGAATTACTGTCTAGCTCAACCTTACGGGGTATTTACCTCAATGATAGAAAATGAGGTATTTACCGACATGCTCGAACGATCACAGTACAGTTATGTACATGTATAGGTACTTATGTACTTAACTCAAAGTCAAAGTTAAAGTCAAAATATTCTTTATTTCAAAGAAACACTTATAAATCGTCAAAAACAGATGAAAGAGATATGATTTTACCACCGGTTCGGAATGTTGCATCTACCGAGAATAAATCCGGCAAGAACTGGTATATGCAAATCTGCTGTAGCTATAGACATATCCGTATATATATGTATGTCTTCGAAGTAAATAAGGCACCAGTCTCAAAATGTAACACAAGATATGTATGTAAATATATTTAAACATGTTTATAAAATACAAGCATTTACTATTATACTGACAGTCAAACTAATTATACAAAATGTAATAAACGTGACAGTTCGTATGTTCACATGTTCAGATTCATTTATTTAACCACGTTTTACTGGCCGAACTGAATTAACTAAAATTTACCTAAGTAAAAGTACATTATTAAGTATATAAATAATGGATGCACTTGTAGGTACATTTTAATTACATAAGCTTGGCAGTACCTAGACATGTGATCTCTGCCTACCCCCATGGGAATATTTTGATTATACCAAAAATAAAGATAAATTTTTTTTGGCAAATTTTTCTGATTTCAATCCAACTTTATTCTTGACAAAATACGGCTCCTCTGACTCTACCTACCCCTTTGGGGATTGCAGGCGTGATGATATGTATGTATGTATTATGTAATTAAAGGCGAACTGATATTGGTCATGGTACATGTTGGTCTAAGACTCGAAAATAATGTATCAACTATGTTAAAGGGTATTAACACAAGGTCGTGTATTAACAGAAGGTGATGTTAGGAGTCATAAAAACCGTAGAGCTTGTAAGAAAAGGATTATGAATGTTGAAGTGGCAAGTGAGGTGTGTAAAGGATCGTGCCATATGGCGTTCGGTTCTCTCTGCCTACCCCGCTAGGGAAGTGGCGTGAAGTTTAGTTAGTTAGTTAAAGGGGAAAATAGTTGATCAAGTCCCAGACCAAAATAGGATTAAAATAAATAACAACGTACATACTCCAGTATTAACACTACCAACCTCGTCATTACAAAAATAAATTTATTCGAAGAGCTTCACCTGGTATTAAAAAATGTATTCAGCCTGCATAATACCCACAAACGTAAAAGCTTAAGCGCTCAGCGCTTTATAAAACTCGCATTTTGAAACGAAACTGAAAATATGTTATCCCGTTTTTTCGGATCCATTCTGCGGTCACGTCTACTCATGAAAGGAAAACAGAATATTTTTATTTTTTCGGGACTTTCACCACTTATCTCTGTCAAGCAAATATTGTATCTCCCTGATTTTATTAGGGCCCATAAAATGTACCGCGTTGTTTCTTGCTCGGCAAGTTTTACTGCAAATCTGAGTTGTTTTTATTATTTCTGGACGAAAAAACATAAAGAGAAAGGTTATGAGTCTGTTATAATTCAGGACAAATACTCAAAGTTAAATTGATATATTTTTAGACCCGTTGCTTTAAGTTTACCCGCTGATAAAGTCCCTAACAACTTATATTAGGTAATGTTATAAATACGAATGTGAGTTTATGTTACGCTTTCTTGTCTAAACCACTAAACCTATATTGTCAGCGAATAACATACGCTGTATTTTATCCCCGTATTATCCGTATTCCGTACGCAGGCGAAACCGCGGGGCGGTGCTAGTTATTGTATAAAAGTTACGTATTTGTAATAGCACAGAGTAATAATATACTACGTACAAGTAATAGTAAGTATTTCTATCGACTACATCACACACATTGATCTGACTCCGAGGTAAGTAGCTTATGCACTTGTTTTACGGATATCAGAATCAATCAACAGTGATATTACAAATATATACCTACTTAAATATTAAATATTCACATCCAGTCATAGAACAAACACAAGTATTCATCACAATGTTTGTCCTGGGTGGGGGTCGAACCCTTGGCGCATGGGGCAGGGTTACTACCGAATGCGCTATCGAGCCAGTCAAAGTTTATTAACATATATAATTAACAAAGTAATTTTAAAGAAATAACAAAGTAATCCCACTTAAACTAGTCGCCGAAGTTTTAATGACTTTCTTCGATAAGATTTCACAGTTCGCGAATTGAGCCATAGTTCGCAGGCTTGCAATGCATAATTAAAGGTATAATAGTCAAATTTATCACTTCAGCCGTGAAGATGACAAGCTGAAGTGTAATCATGCAAGCCCATAACTTTGAGGTGGGGACATTAGTGCGTAAGGACATTACTTGCACGCTCGTAAGGGCTGTCTTTTACTGGTAATTAAGCGAACAAGTGACAGCATACTGTTTGTTTCTTATTGTATACTGATTGAAAAAGGCTGGAATTCCTCCTATCATAATAGTTTGAAAAACAAAAATGATTTTGCTGTAGTTTTAAAAATGTTAGTGTTGTTTCATTTTTTGCTGCAAATCTTATTTTTTTGGTTTGTGGCTCTTCTTACAAATGAACCACATGCATGTTTAAATCCTAATTCATCTATTACAAACGATTGTCTTGATTTGATTCCAATGTAATTATAATTGTATGTTAGTTAGTTTACATAATACGAAAAAAATAATGAAGTGCCTAAGACTTTTGGCTTACACTAGGGAAATCTATAATTAGCTATAGCTTTAAGAAATTAAGTGTTATATTGTATACTTTGTAAATTCCTAACATGTAGCGCCGTTGATTTCAAAAATGAATAAAAAAATGAAAAATATAAATTTTGAAAGAATATCTAATATTGAACTAAGCTGGCTACTTCGCTGTACAAAAATATAGCCTCGCTTTTTGTGTGGAACGGGAATCTAGCTTATTCAGAATTCCTTATTGTAAGACGCTGACATATACCTCTTACACTTCCAGGCGATGACTTAGGCCTATTCATTAAAGACGGGGGATGTCTTTTATATTTTGACTGTATAATTTTACACGTAATTATAGTATAGTCAGCATTTACTGAATATTTCTATTTGTATTTCTACAAGCAATAAAACCGATTTCAAAAACGAACCTAATAAAAGTAAAAAATAAATTTAATTAGGCCAAAGTAATACGTATAAATTTGAAATCGGTGCCAAAATCTTTGAAATCCGTCAATAATTGACGGAAATACCGGTAACCATACATAAAAAAAAGATATTTTACATACAGATGAATTGAGAGCCTCGTCCTTTTTTCAAGTCGGTTAAAAATGCGGGAGTAACTCTAGTCTGTTGGTAAGGTTTTCACTCTTAAACCAAGATATTGATAGTGAAGTGGCTAGACAATATTTTCAGGTATGAAAAAGGAAATATACGAAGTAATAGATGCCTATAGATCTCGCGGGACTATAGATTCATGGAAAAAAATTACATATTAATGTCTTTGTAAGCGATAGAATTCCACATGAAAGTAGTGGAGATACTTCGACAATTAATAATCTGTACGGCCTTCTAGTTAAATGTCATCAAAAGGACAGTACTGTTGATAACATAATTCTAAAACAACATCACTCAGCGAATGACGGTAGGGCTTACGTCTTTTATTACACTAAGAGGACAATCTGTTTTTTTTTATATTGGCTCCGCTTAGCCTGATGGCGTGGAACTAGGGTACACTATCCATTGCCACCGCCATACAGGCTCGCACGATTCTTCACGCTTCGTTGTATCAGTGCACTTAACGACACACCGGCTATAGATTAGTTGAGACTTTTATCGTAAGTGGTCAAATATAAAACTACTTTTATGATTACCTAACTAGCTATTTCACGCATCTGCGCAAGAGCAGAACGCCATCTGTTACAAATAGAAAATAAAATGAAGTCGCTTAAATCAATTACATTTATCGCACAGCACTGAATCTAGGATCTTTAATCTTTGCAAAGAGTCAGGCACATAGCGAAAGTTAGCACTATAATTTTGTATAGCAATATAACCCATAAGAAATTAACTGCAGTATGACTACACGCCAGAAACATAAAAAAAAAATATTTGTGTTGTCTATTCAAAACCCTAATCAGTACCTGTACCATAAAGTATATTTTTAACCGGCTTAAAAAAAAAGGAGGAGGTTCTCAATTCGACAGATTTTTTTTTTAACCTTAACCTTCAACATTGTACTACTGACGCTATTAAGTTATAGAAGTCATAATATAACGGCCAAGACCATTCTTACGTTTGTCAAACAATTTTTAACTCTTATCATAAAAAAATAAATACGTTATTAGAATGAGACGACATTTTCCTGTATTTCAAAGTTATAATAGCGATTGTTACTTTGATTATGACTGGCAATAATTACATTGGTTAAAGTCTAATGCTTATGGCTTAGAATAGTTGACATAATTAACAAATACTTAGAGTTTTATATCCTTTTTAATTATTAGGACATAATACTAGCTAGTTAGATAGTTAGGACATAATACAATAAAATCTCGATGGAACGCCTGATTACATAAGGCAATGGTTATTTTTGTTTTATGCTTGTACATTCATTGTGTTTATATGACATCAATATATTTTTTTAATTTACCTTATTTATTTATATGACCCATATTACGTTGAAAATAATATAATGTCATCGGCTATTTCCACTTACCCGTAGTATATTTATCTAATATCTGTATTTTGGACATGCACATTAGGGCCAGTGCCTCCAAGGGCCAAGGGTATGGCCCCTTCATATTGCTTTATTTGAAATGAAATGAAATTGTCTTTATTTACATAGGCTTCAATAAAGCACATACAAAACGTCAGAACATGATCAATATCTGCCGGTTCAAAAAGTCGATTCTACCGAAAAGAACCGGCAAGAAACTCGATAGTTACTCTTTCTAAAAGCCAAGTCTTAATAGCTATTAGTTATAATTTCTTAGTCAATGTATATTTTGCAGTGCAGGCGAACAGCCTTCACTGGGACTAACCACATTTTGTTATCATTTAAATAGTCTTCTATCTTGTAGTAGCCCGTTTTAATGAAATAATTTTAAAATATAATTTAAACTTATGTACAGGTAAATCAATGAGACTTTGTGGTAATATATTGAATATTTTTATACTGAACCCAATGAAGGAATTACCATTTTACTTACTACCTACTTACTAAGCTTCACTTCACTTCCCTAGCCGGGTGGGCGGAGAGATCTGAATGCCATGAGGCATTCCTTTATTTTAAGGTAACATAACATTACGTAGGTATCTATGTCAAATGCTACCATCAACATCATCTGCCATCCGTAGTAGGCAAAGATCACATCCTACTGAATGGGTGAACAATGTTTAAAAACGAAGTAGATTTCTTTGGGTCTTCCAAACATACCTTTATATACACACTTATCAAACTTTAATTGCTCAAACGTGGAGGAAATATATTGCGGGTGATTCAAGTCATTCGGAATGATCTAATCATGGTTAAACGATGATTCACATATAGTGAGAAATATAATTCGATATCAATCGGGTTTACGCTCGAGTGTCCGTAAAGTGTGATATTTATTTATTTATAGTATAAGTATACTATAAATAAATAAATATCACACTTTATCCATACATTGATCTGACTCCAAGCTAAGTAGCTTAGCACTTGTGTTACGGTAGCAGAATCAACAGTCGTATTACAAATATTACAAATATATACTTACATATTGGATATTAACACCCAGGCACAGAACAAACACAAGTATTCATCATACGAATGTTTATACTGGGTGGGGATCGAACCCACAACTCTTGGCGCATGTGGCATGGTCACTGCCGTATGCGCCATCGAGCCAGTCAATGTATATTTTTTTATTCCCTAATACTAAGCAGTTATCAAGCAAGGTATGGCATTCATTCATCACTACCGAATGAGCCATTGAGCCAGTCAGATATTTTACTTAGCCAGAGAATTTATAGGACAAATATACAAAAATGCGGATATTACTTTGTCTGTATGTTACGTTTTCACGCATAAATTATTAACCGATTGTAATGAAACTTGCTCCGCTGAAAATTGGGACCCTGCAAATAGACATAGGATATTTGTTATTTCAAGAAAATTATTGATCATTCGGGACGCGCACTTAAATCAACGCGAGCCGAGTAAGAACTCTAGGCCACTATGGTAACTAAATAAAGTAAGTATTTAATAGCAGCAATTGCATTTTCAATAGTATTTAATTATGAACGGTATAATTTAATTATTACTTTTCACGCGAAGCTCGTTAAACCGGCAATAAATAATTAATGAATCGTGAAAAGTGTACGCCGCAAAATACTGCGAGCAAGTATTTTAATTATGCCTTCTTACATTCTCACTTACATACATACATAATGTCACGCCTTTTCGCCGTGGATAGGCAGAGATCATTAGATCATTCGTACTTACATCTGCTACAAAAATAAACTCATCAATTTCAAATTTACTTACTTATTTAATACATTACTACGCGCATTAAATACATTAAAATGATCTGTTTCTACGTAATAAAGCGAAAGTCTTTGTATAAATGCATTAATCTGAGGAATTATCGGATGGATTGAAAAAATTTGTATGAAATGGAATGGTAAGGTAATAACAATAATTTCAAAAACAATGGGGTATTTTACTCAAATAAAATGGTTGCTCCGTAAGTTAGATTATCAAATAATATTGAATACATATTTTTTGCTTTATCTAATACTCGAAAAATTACAATGATACTGAGGTTGAAAGATGTGAAATTGAGCGCTTTACGTCACTTGGACGGTACAATTTTACACACCTAGTGACGTCACGCGGTACTTTAACGCGCTCTAACCTCATCATTTTTACTTTTCAAATGAAATGAAAAATACCTACGTAAGCAATAGTTTTTTTGTAATCTCAAAAGTGGACTATATTTTTTTTTGAGTAAATTGCCTATTGTGAGCATCTCTAGTCATAAATATATCAAATTGGGCAGAAATTATAAAAAATATTGTTTTCAGCCACTACGCAAAAATATTTAGTTATTTAGTTATGCAAATCAGACAATTGACATGACTCACTCAGACTATTTAAGTCTGATTTGCTTGAGTGGTTCCAGGGTGCTTAGCCAAATGCGCGCCAGCAATTCCATAACGAACTTCGCTAACCCTCGTATCGCACCGCAGACTTATTCGGGTGGACAAATCGGGAACTAACTCCGAGTTCCGCACTATGAGTTCTTAGTAAACAAGTTACCTACGCTATACGAGCGGTAGTGAAGTTCGTTATGGAATCGCTGCGCGAATTTGGCTTAGCGCCTTGGGCGGACTATTTTCTTATAAATCCAACAATTTTGTCCCCTAAATACCGAGATGAGAGTAAAAAATAAGTAGTAAGTTTGAGAGTGAAAGTGCATATAAACAATTCTCACACATCCATGACAATTAATAAAAATATAATCAAGAACGTAACAATAAAAAAATACTAACAACAAACATTTTCTATTTCTTTTGGTTTTTACGATTTTTTATTGTGATTCAGCGAACATTTCATATAATTTATTAATATACTTATATCAAACACATAATCGTTCTCTTATTTAAAAGTGGGCGCTCTCATTGGCGCCGTCCAAGCGAATCGTGTAGTATTGATTTTGTAGTGAAACCACACACTCGTACGTGTTCTATTAATCCAATTTACATTCAATTCATCCATCACGCCAGAAGAGGGATTTATGACGGCACGCAAGCGCGACTTTAATTCAAAAGTTTGATGTGTTTACAATTAGCTACGAGACAATCCCAAAAGAAAGTGGAAAATGCTAAAGGAATACAAAAATACGTTTTTACTTAACATAAACTGTAGTCTATTTGAGAACTTTTTTTTTTTGTCGTTGTATTGTATTATTTAAAATTATTTCAACTCATAATACATTATAGTACATATATAAGGCGATTTTTTTATTTGTTTATCATTGATAATGTGTTGAACACTTTTTAGTAGTATTTTTTATTAAAACAAGGTAAAAGTTGGAGTACAATAAATTATTCTCTCACAAAAAACATATTTTTTTAGACATTATGCCTCCACATATGAGTGTTTCAACCATTCATCAATATAGATAAACCAATACATATACAAATAGGAGTTTAGTATAAGAGTATTCATCCCAAAGTTAAGCCATATCTCATTTTCATCAAACATGGCCGCCATTTTAAGTTGACTTTGTAATCGTCTCGATGGCATCTACAAAGTTCTTTCGAGTTTAATTACTTGCAGTTGACTGAGATACGATGAAACTAACTTTAACAGGGTGCGGACCTGAGTCACAAAGTTTTCTTTCAAAAGGGTAAAACGTTGCAAATAATCATCATCTTTCCTATAGAATTTTCTGTGCCATAGACTACAGAGCTCTACGTTTAATTTTATGAAACTAAAAAAAAAATTTCGGCCTTCCTAAACTTGGGGGTTTAAAACTCTTAGTTAAACCACGATCTCTAAACAATATTTTAAATATATAATGTACCTTATCTAAATTGTATGAGAAAATAACCATGGAGTATTTTTTCTCAATTATACGCTTGTCGCGATGGTATACAAGAAGCTGCACATAATAGTT
The DNA here is from genome assembly GCA_951394215.1 of Glyphodes perspectalis. Taxonomy (NCBI): domain Eukaryota; kingdom Metazoa; phylum Arthropoda; class Insecta; order Lepidoptera; family Crambidae; genus Glyphodes; species Glyphodes perspectalis. Next base: position 1,571,351 of record OX596200.1, read on the forward strand.
CTTATACTCTTAGCAATAGAAGTCACAAGTATCCAGTTACTTGCCATACTACTTGGCTAAAACCACTTTGATTTCTTATCGTCACACAGATATTGCGTTTGTTGACCGATTCCTATCCGATCAGATCCTAGGTAAACATAAATCCAATTTCAATTCAGATTAAAAAATATATAAGTAGGTAAAATACGTGACGGGCGTCTTCCTTATTGTACCGAAAAGTACAGTAAGCCTCTTTTAAATGCAATTTCTAATTTAAAAGGATTTAAAAGATTATGAATGTTGAAGAGGCGAGTGAGGTGTGTAAGGATCGTGCCATATGGCGTTCGGTTCTCTCTGCCTACCCCGCTAGGGAAGTGGCGTGAAGTTTAGTTAGTTAGTTAAAGATTATATTATTTTTTATAGACAATAACTAGTAGTTGTTGAGTAACATTCGGCAGCAACTTCATCAGTGTGGTCACAGTTTCAGAAACATCATGGAAAATACCAGTTAACTCTATAGAAAGTTTTAATTCTCTAACATTAAAAATGTCGGGCTTTCATACAATTTTTCAAATCCATTTCATCCCCTCAGCAGGTGACAATCGGTACATTTTTTTGTTTACTTTCCATAAAAAAGTTGACAAGCTTTTTGTCTATAAATAAATCTATATATGTATGTATATAAAAATAGCGGCCCGCCCCGACTTCGTCTGGATACATTGCAATAAATTATATATAATATTGCGACTATGAATTGAGATGTAAGCTATCCTATCTTTCAAGTTGAATCAAACTGCACACGGTGTGCAAATTTGATTAAAATCGGTTGAGTAGTTTCGGAGTCCATCGCGGACAAACAACGTGACGCGTAATTTATATATATTAATATTATTGCTGTTCGTGTGTCTCGCTATAACTGGAGAACGGCTGGGCCGATTTTGCTTACTTTAGTTTCAAAATATTTGTAATCTTTCAGGGAAGTTTTGTACGGTAAGAATATATGGACAATAATAAAAGAAAATCCGAAAACGGGGCGTTACAATATGCGCCGGGTCAGCTAGTATACAATAAAGATACGTGTATAAGTAATTTATACGCTCACTCTGATTTAGGTTGAAGTATCACTGCTGACAAACCGTCTGTGCCTCGCCTCCTCACCGCAACAAATAAACAAAGCGATGCCTTAACAGCGTTTTAATAAAATCAGCAAAAAACGTAATTTCCCTAAGACGGGGCGATATCGTTTCGTCTGCGAGTCATCCCCATTACGAGCCCTATCGTTTCGGCTCCATCCTCCTTGGCTGCGGTTCAGATTACCGATACCCGAATTTGCATTTTCCCTTTAGAATTTGACTTGAAAGCAACATTTGGGGTAAATGGAAAAACTTCGCGATGGGGAAATTTTTAGGGCTCTCACTTTCTGTCGAAATTGATACATTGAGTGTATATCATTCGTATCATTTGGTGTCTTTTTTTTTAATAATAAATTTTCCAGACTGATACCAATTCCCAAACTAAGCTTATGCTTGTGCTATGTATGCTAAGGCAACGAATAGACATACTTAAATAAGTTTAAAAACATATCTTTCTCTCGACTCGAGACTCGAGTACAAATAAATGTCCATGTTCATCACACAAAACATTTTCCCCTAGCGAGATCCTAATCCGCGATCCTTGGTTTCGTGGCCAGGGTCTCTAATCACTCCAACAACGGGCCAGTCAAGGCTTGTGAGTGAAGTAGCCTTATTTATACCACGGTAAAGGTAATTTATCTTTTGACAAACCAATTTATTATTTTATTAATTTATTTTGTCACATATTGGTCTGGGACTTAAAAGAATTGCGCCAACTGTGTTCCTTGCCTAGCATTAGCTTGTCGTACAAGGCGACTAATAGTATATCGGGTTTTGGATGTGAGATTGTGTAGACGACAAGCTAGCCACTTGTCACTACTTTTTTACAATTTCCCATCTAATTCAACGTAATTTTATTATATTTTTGACTTAAAGGGTCTTGCTGCCCTTTAACTTTGCCTATCTTTATGGGGATTGCGGGCGTGATGTTATAATATGTTTATATTACAAACCAATTTACCGAATAATTTAAAAGGGTTTAAAAAAATGATTACATAATACTTGAATAGCTCTTAGGTAGCGTCGTAAAATTGTTCGCACAGGACAAGCAACAGTAAGGTTAACAAAATTAAAACGTCATGACCTTGTTTGTAATACCTGTGGTAATACTGAGAACTTATCAGCGGTCGGCCCCAGACGCCTTAAGATTGCAATCATTAATAAATAATATACAATTACACGACAGTAAAGCTATTAACTCTAACTTTATCAATGGTAGTGAGCAACAATGCGTCAAGAAAGAAAAAAATTGTAAAGTACATAAAAATAAAGGAATACTTAAGACAATAAATGAACCTTCACCATAAACATTTCAAGATCAATCTCCAGGAAATACGCAGGCTTGCAGCGTTTTATTGTCTTATTACTATTAAACCAGTAAGAAATGTAACTTCCTCGAGACGGGAGCGATGTCGCTTCTTCACTGAAAGTTACGCCTCCATTACGGAACACTGTAGCCGACTTAAATGCATTTAAAGTTTACATTTCGCTTAACAGTTTCGTTAATTGAAAATTTAAATTCATGTAATTCATTTTACAATAGGGATGATGACTGCATTAAAAAAGTATAATTCTATATAGTCCGTCAGTTAGATTAAGTATACAAAAATACTAGACACATATTTTTCGCTTTAAATTAACAAAAAATCACGAAAAAAAGAGCATCAAAGTTTTGGATTGGAGGCTTGCGACGTCACTATTTTGTAAAATTGTACGAAAACGTGACGTCACGCGCAACTTGAATATATTGTATCTTCGTAAATGTTTGTTGACAAAGAAATAAAAAAATATGTGTTCAATATTTTTTTATAATCTAACTGACGGACTAAACAGATTTTTTTAGTCATCTAGCCTATTGTGGATCTCACAAAATTATGTATTTGGTATTACAAACAAATACCCTTTTTTAACAAGGGGAATGCCTTACGCATCTTCTCGCCATTCGAAAGAAAGGCATCGTGTGTGAGACTCCCAGTAACCTCTGGACTCTTCAACATCGCCCTAAGTGGTGACGGTGAAGGAATCCGTATCAACCATACTTGTTTTATACCCAAACTTGTTATCGACATTAAAAATGGATTTATTATACAAGCGATAGCGATAGTTTCCGTTCCTGTAGGTATATGGGGAAAATATAGCCTATGTTACTTCCGGATAATGTAGCTTTCCAAAGGTCCCCCCCGCTGGGGTCTTCGGTTTGGCGTACCGGGGGGGCTTAGTAGGCCCTGGTGCAGGACAGGGCCGAAGCTAAGAGAGACCCCGAGGTGAGCTGCGACTGCTCGGCATTTCCCACCGAGCAGTTGCGGCACCGGCCGCAGCCCTCTGCGGCCGGACTAGGATTGCCGAGGAAGAGGAGGAGCTGAGTGTGTCGTTGCTCGCCTCCCTATCCTCGGCAACCCGACAGGGGCGCGCTGGGTCGCGCTGTGGTGGGTCGCAGAGGGATTGAGCGTCTCGATGCTCTCCCTCTGCGACGACAGGGCTAAGCCCTCAATCTGGGTCGCCGGGCGGAAGGCGGCCCCTTCGACGAGGCGCTCTCCGCGTGCCCCTCTGGGTTAGCAGAGGGCACAGCACGAGAGTGGGCCCACGACGCCGGTCACGGGGATGAACGGCGTCTGAATACTGGGCGGAGTGGTTGAGACATGCTGGGTGGCCTGGCATGTCTCGACGCGCGCGCGTGCTCGGTGCTGTGCATCCGACGACTGTTGTCGTGGGCTGCACAGCATCGACCACCGCCGCGCGAGGTGGGCCGCGTAGCGCGGCACGCGCATCACCGGAGGAGCAGTCGTATAGTCCCGACAGTGGGGATACAGGCTCCTCCGGAACTGCGCCGCTGGAGGCCACGTTGGGGTTTTAGTCGGTTTGAGTCCGACACACCGCCCTCTGCTTCCCCGAGCAGAGGGTGACGGCTCGTGGGAGTTTCCCCAACTAAAAAAAAAAAAAAAAAGCTTTCCAAAGGTGAAAGAATTTTTGAAATCGGCACAGTAGTTTTCATTATTATAACTATTTCCGCCATACATGATTTCTATGTAACTTTAACCATTAAGGCTGCACACGCGACGGAAGCTTAAAAAATGGAGTAACTTCTCCCGTTTTCCCAACATTTCCCTTCACTACTCTGCTCCTATTGATTGTAGCGTGATGAAAAGTATACTATAACCTGCCCAGGAGTATGAATAATAAATGTACCAAGTTTCTAAACAAGACAATTTATGACTGTCAATGCCTTAAAAAAATATACTCCTAGTACAAAATTGACAAAGATCCAAGAAAAATAAATAAAAGCAAGAGCGTATTTAAAATCTTACAAAATTGAATGTTCTCATAGGAAAAGTTTCTAGCAAATTTGGCGTGTATGAGATATCACGGTGACGACATCAGTTAGTTGATTAATTTTTATACACAAAAATTGATAAGAGATAAATTGACATCTTAATAAAGTTGGCGTTATTTTAGGGAAACAATGTGGATAATTAGGACAGGCTTGTGTCCAGCATTGGATGAGTATAGCCTGTTGGTGATGCCTTTAAAGGTTCAAATTCGGTTTTAGGGTTCACATTAACGATTTATGCAGATTAAATCACCTTGAACTCCACCTACCCCCTTGAAATTGAGGACGTGAAGGTAAATATGTATGTACACAGACACATATTATACTTACAAATCTATCCAACATCCAACTCGCAGGAAAAATAAACGGGACATACAGCAACATAGACACGATAGCGGTCCAGTGAACCAACTGGCTCGGCACCTCGTAGTACTTGGCGACGGCATCCTGGATGATGCAGAACTGGCACCAATGCACCGAGTTCGCCGCGGAGTGCAGCACAAACATCGTTAGGACCACCCATCGGTACCGGCTGACTGAGTACTCGAAAGGCTCTTTGTAGGAGATATCTATATGATACCCCTTCTCGATTACTGTGTCTTCCTCGCTACTGCTTAAATCCACATTACTTGTGTCACCCATCCTACTTCCTACTAATATTATAAACGCGAAAGTTTGGATGTATGGATATTTGTTACTTTTTCACGCAAAAACTACTGAATTGATTTTAATTAAACTTAACAATAGTATAGCTTATACACCTGAATAACAAACAGGCTATGTTTTATCGATTCACAACGCGAGAAAATCCGCGGCAGAAGCTAGTATGTGATAAATTTCATTTCTTTCTCACTTTTATTTTTCGTGTCCAATATAAGAAAAGAGCTCTCAGCACCGTTGACTTTGCATATGTTTTAAAAATAATACTGTCAACAATTTAAAAAGAGAACTTAGAGAACGATCGCGCGCGAAAACGGCTATGCCCCGAGATATCAGCCGAGCAGAGACAATCGAAGACTGCGCATTTTCAATCCGAAGATGCAAGTGTAATGGTCGTGAAGCAATAAATATTTGCGAATAAATTAGAAATTATATGTATCTCGCCAGACGTTAGTTAAAACAAAACTCGTCATAGCACGTAAAGAATAGATATAGCTGAAGAAAACTGAATCTGTCGTTGCATAATGCAATATTTTGTTTATGTTTGTTTCGTCACTATATAGATACTCGTAGATGGATCAAAATATAAATAAGGAAGATATGTAACACCATCGACGAATAGTTACAATCCTATTGTAACCTTCCTTAATTGTAAATAGAATATCTAGGGGCTAGGACCCATGTTGGTTTGGTACTTAAAAAGACCGTGACATCTCTGTTCCTTGCCCGGCTAGCTGCCCCTTTAACCTACCCCATCAGGTATTAAAGGCGTGATGTTATTTAAGTATGTATGACATATTTAGCGCACTTAACTGACTACCTATTTAATAGCTTCAAATGACTGATGCCGGTATGATGATTAGCTGAGGCGAGTAACATATCCTCAGGTGTCAAATACGGATGATTTTAAAATATCATCACTTGTGTCGTAATTAAAATACCGAATGACGTTCTCAAATTAGTGAGATTTTACTCCATAGTTGTTATTTTTCATCTGTCTGTTAAAAAAACCATCCATAAACATATTAAATAAGCAAACGATGACTTGAAACCATTTGTTTTGTTAACAGTTCTTATTAACTGTTTGATAATATTAGTCAAACAAACATGTCACCCGATAGCCACATTGTAGCATTAAAATTTATAACGTTTCTACCTAGTAATAAAGTACATTATAATATTTATAATTGAATGCTTAGATAAAATTCTTTTCGAAGAATCCGACTCAAAAATATACGTATCGTAAACCCATTTTACATAAAATTATCAAGGCGAACGAAAAAGTATAGTGTACCTACTTTCGTTATAATTTTAAGATTGATTTATAGAATTCTTGTAAAATGTTGAAAGTATATTATATATTTTGTATGATTTTCATCTTTTACTTTTATTTTGACAGTAGCTCATTTTGTGAACTGTACATCGAATGATTGATGATTGAATGATTGATGAATTAAGAGCCGATGCACTAATGACGAAACCACACCAAATTTTAATATTTTATTTTGCCAATGACCAAACTACACTAAATGTATGGAAATTAATAACAATGACGAAACTACACTAACCCCGCAAGAGATGTTGATGCGGCTTTGTAGAGATAGAGTGATTCAAGAGGACGTTTTATATGTATACCTACTTTCATGTTGGTTTGTTCTCACCGTACGAAGCCGGGACGGGTCGCTAGTACCTATAGTGAGTAATTACTTAAATTTCTTTTGTTCCGATGCTCGGATACACGTTCATTGTCATATGCAAATAAGTCTTTATAAGTAGCATAATGTATTTACTGAATTTAAAATAAAACTTGAGACGCGTGGTACATCAGAATCAACTGACGTATACCTATTTGAATACGAAAGGATTACAAAAGAGTATAGAAGGTGCTAAGTTATAAGACAATGTATTTGATATAAAATCTACAGTATCATTTAAAAGTCAAGTGTAACATGTTCCTGTTACGTTATAAAGACTCTGAATGAAAGATCGGAGTCTGAACTTTTTGAATAGTTTTTAGCATTTTAAATAGATGAAGTCTATGAAGTTCCAAGCGATATATCCCGTTTATAGATCAGGTCTACTTGGCTTAAGATTAAAATCTTGATTCAAGTATTAAATTTAAAGAAAATCCAAGCGCCTGCCGTCTGTCACGCTGTCAACTACCATGAAAATGAGTCTCGTGCCTCGGTTCGAATCAACACCCTTCCAACCGAAATGCATTAAACGATCCTCATTAGAAGTCTAAATAGTCCTTGATTTTTGGGTGATTAGGTACAAAAATTAGGTACATACTTATAAAAGAGATAAGGAATAATATAACACTTACCACTTTACTCAACAACCAGCTCGCTGGAAAGATCAGCGGAATGTACGTGAGCATGAACACCATAGAAGTCCAGTGCACCACACTGCCCGACACCCCATAGTACCCCATCACTATATCCTGGATTATGGTGTACTGGCACCATTGCATCGAACTCGACGTAGACAACAAAGCGAATGTGAACAAGATCACCCATCTCACCCAATTTACTCTGTATTCAACGGGTGGTTTCGTTTTAATAGGGTTTATAATGGTATCTTTGTTGGCCACACTGTCCATCACACTTCCACTTATGAACAAATTATTCGGTACATCCAACATTTTTACGATTCTTTTTATACGATCTAATTATTTAGAATGAACAAGAATTCGTGAGATATCCTGAAACAACGTGTTGTGCAGCGATAAGGCCTAAATTGTAATTTAATGTATTCGTAACGCAAATGACGTGTTGTTATAATTAGAAGTTATCTACTACTGATCATTTACTTTACTTTGCAGTGAGGGATTACTTTGTCAGCTTGAATTTGGGTAGAATCACTCTGTCAGTGAAAACAGCGTACGTTTGATACGAATACGATGCGTCAGTTAGCTTAACGGGAGACCAAGTTTTGGAGGTTCGCAGCGACGTTGACTACCATCTAAGGTGCTTGTTTCCTAAGGGATGAGAATCCCTTTAAACTGGCGGCGCGGTGAATACTCAACAAAACCTTTCAATGGTCGTTAACATATGACGACGCCTCTTCTATGGCCTTATAGGCTACTGCGACTGTTCATGGTGTACGAAAAATTACATTTTTATTCTAGAAATTTCGATGATAAAATATTTCATTCCGTACTAATAAGATAATACATAATCCGGAACTACTAAGATGGTTGATAGTTTTTCGTATTTTATTTTTGGAATTTTTAAAGCCGTTTTTTTAATATTTATTCAAATGCTGACTATGAATACAACACGTGGTTTCAAGGAATTACATAATTTCACCTGTGTGTTGATTAATATAGTAAGACTGTATTCAATACTTTTTCATTAAATAACGTACTTAATAAGTAGGACGTGTCCAATTACGCCGCGTAGGTATTTTATTAACCGACTTCAAAAAAGGAGGAGGTTCTCAATTCGACTGATGTTTTTTAATCAAATGTTCACTATCAAAAATTTTCCGCGCGCCCTTATCCTATCCGAAATATAAGTAATTTGACAACGTCGTGTGATCGGCGCGGCGACGGTCGCGAACTGCTCTCTAATCAAAGGCTCAAGTGCGAGTTAAAAACTTAGTTTATGTATCCTTCACAGGTGACAAGTCCGATAAGGATGCCTAATTTTATCAGGCCTAAGTGCGTTTGTCCACAGTCTGTCAATTATCCGTCACCGGGAATAAGATAGAGGCAATGCTATACACTGTACGCACCTCGATCGCGTTATACTATCGCCGATCTCAGTTGTTAGGAGTAGGGAGAAACCACATCTCATATAATTTTTTTTTGTAATATCACTCCTGTGATCTCCCAAGGGTAGGCAGAGTTAACACCTTTGACCACATTCAAACAAAAAAAAAACTGGGCTATCGTTACTTCTTTAGAATTTTCCATAGCGATAAGTGGCTAGCTAGTCCCATGTACAATGGTTTTACTTGTCAAAATTTTGCAATATAGTCATTGATAAAATTAACCTTAATTGAATAATATGACCAATTTGTGCCATCAAATAAATAAACGCACCATAATACCTCCCGGGGAAATTTGTGTGTTCCCTACTACACTCAGACATCTGTCAGTCTTTCTGTCTGAGACTCAGTCACAGACTCAGACTGGTCAGGGTGGACCATTCGTCGAATATAGATGAAAAAGGTCGGGACTATATCTTCCAATATAACCCACGGAGAACCTTATCACACAAGTGGACGTGATGTGTCGTACCGTACCGAGCCGAAATAAAATCGTTTATCGGTGACAGCAACTATGGAAACGCGCATTTATAGTCGCATCGTAGCTGCTGTAGTGTAAAAAGCGATAAAAAGACGAACATTCGCGAGCTGCGGCACTTTCGGATTAGACGATATGTCTCGTAGAAGTAACGTAAACACTAGCCGAGCCATTAACAAATACATTGTTCTGATGAGCACGGCTCAAAAGACAAAAATGTATGCTTGTATTATAGATACTAGTTTTTTTTTTTAATAATATTAATGGCTCGAAGCAAAAATGTTAATGTTCATCGGTCGACTCAGTGGTTAAAGGCCATGGGTTCGTATTCCGCTAGGCGCTAGGGAAAATATTCGAGAAGTAAAAATGGTCATGGTGTTTATATTTTTAGGGTTCCATACCCACAGGGTAAAAACGGGACCCTATTACTAAGACTCCGCTGTCTGTCTGTCCGTCCGTCTTTCACCAGGCTGTATCTCAAGAACGTTAAAATTTTCACATATGATGTATTTCTGTTGCCCCTATAACAAACAACAAATACAAAAAACCGAATAAAATAAATATTTAAGGGGGGCTCCCATACAACAAACGTGATTTTAATGCCGTTTTGTTGCTTGATATTAGTACGGAACACTTCGTGCGCGACTCCGACTCGCACTTGGCCGGTTTTTTTCAATCTAGGCGCGTCTCTCCGCTGTCTAGTATATATAGCACAAGCATACAATGTTTATCTGGGTACTAAAGAATCGGTGTGATGGAGGCCAGGTCAAATAATTAATTATTGAAATGCATAGTAACATAGTAATTAGTTATTAATTAGTTAGATATAAACGCTTACGCCTTATTTTATATGATTACATATAAAAAATAGGGAAGTCCGTCTGATTTTTTTATTGATAAGTAGTCACTCTAATCTGGTTTCTATGCCAGTGAAAAACAATGCAGATATTTTTTTTCTAATGTTCATATTTAATAAACAGATTAATGCATAACTATTTCCAAGGGCGTATTCTGTATCCTCATTTTTCCTTTAAGGAAAAAGTCGCTCAGTTTCACACTGGGCGATGTTTGTTACTCTTTCACAAAAAAAACTACTGAATGGATTTTAATGAAACTTAAGAATATATAGCTCATACACCCGAATAACATATAGACTATGTTTCATCGATGTACCGCGCGAGCGAAGCCGCGGACAGAAGCTAGTATTCAATAGATATCTAATACACCAACAGTCATATTTTATGATGTGTTCAACATAGTTAATAATAATAAACTCTCAAAAGGCCTCTACATGTCGGACCAATGTGCCCATACAAGCCTTAAAGGCCCGGGCTTGCCCCGTGATTGTGCTGAGAGACATAATAACAATAAATATCCCACACCATCACATTCATTGATCTGACTTCGAGCTAAGTGGTTTAAGCACTTGTGTTACGGATATCAGAATCTACAGTGGTATTACAAATATAAGCTATTAACACCCAGACACAGAACAAACACAAGTATTCATCACACGAATGTTTGTCCTGGGTGGGGATCGAACCCACAACTCATGGCATAATCGGCAATTCTTTTATTCGCAGACCAACATGATAAACATTTTATATCAAACACGACATTTGGCATTCTCTCGGCCGCGCCTCTATACAACAAGGAAATACATTTCACATAACATTCGAATTACATATTAACATTTCAAATTCGTAGGTCGTAAGTGAACAAACCTGCTTAGACAAAAAAGCATCAACAAAAACAAGAATTGGCATGTTACAAAATTGACAAGACCTACATATAAACCGCAACCGGTTTTTTAAAGGGGGAGGGCTGTATCAGGTTACCATGTAGGGGTCAGTGATGAAAGGAGGAAGTATACAATAGAGCAACTTCGAATCTATATGCTAAAAGGGACTCATTGCATTTTCCGCATGCTTTGGCTACTTGTGACCTTCTATTTCAAAATATCGCAATGATAAGTCAATTCTGTTTTTCAAGGAGCTTGGTACTCCTTGGACTCCGTCCACCCATCGGTGATAGCGTGTATACACAACCTTAACTAACTGACTAAACTTCACGCCACTTCCCTAGCGGGGCAGGCAGAGAGAACCGAACGCCATATGGCACTATACTTACACACCTCACTCGCCTCTTTAACATTCATAATCATTTTCACACAAGCTCTACGGTTTTTATGACTCCTTGTTTATTTTTTTTTCGGGTGAAATCCGTCATGGATCACCCACGCCTCGGGGGAACAGCGGGAGTATGTCAGACTCCTACTGACTAAAACACCACCAACGCTATGCCTACCAATGAACCCCTCCCACCTGCGGTCGCTTTTACGAGCACCACTTTAACATTGCTCTATCGAGCTATACTTCGACTAGACGCCCCGGAACACTAGGGGCGTCTACATCTGGCTAGGATGCCGGTGGGGATCCACCTAGCTATGCACTAGCTAGTGATGGATATCACTAGCTAGTGCATAGCTAGCGCAAAAATACACTTTTATCCTTCATTCTTAAATAATTCCCCTATTATTAAAACAAACAATATCTTAAGTAGATATTGTTTCATCAAAAAGATATTGAAGATTAATAACTTGATTGATTTTGAATTTTGATAGTGAAGGATGTTTAAATTTCTAGATCTTCATGATCTTATGTATTTTCACATTCCTAGTATTTAAGTACTTGATGTACCTACTTAATATACTTAAGTACAATACATATACTCAAGTACATCAAGTACCTTTAAAATGCTCTCGTTACATTTAAAATTAAGTCTGATTTTTTTAAATTTATCATTACAACTAAAATTTCTCTTACCGCTTTTTTCATCAGCCAAACCGCTGGTAAAAACATCGGCACAAACATCACCTCAAAGATCAGAGATGTCCAGTATACTGTTATACTCGAAACCCCGTAGTAGCGTGTTATCACATCCTGGATTATGGAGTACTGCATCCAGTGAATGATGTTCATGCCCGAATGTAGGGAGAAAATGATGAGGACCACCCATCTCATCGGGGACACCTTGTACTCGGTTTCAGTTTGCGTGACTTCCCCTTTCTCCGCCACCCCATCCATAACACTTCCACTTATATCACATTTATTTGAATCACCCATATTTGCAGCTTCAGAAAATCCAGTCGAAGTAATGCACAAGCGTCTTTAATATGACGTTATTAATCTTCTAACTTCGTTATCAGTTTCTACGGTTAAAAATAATCACTGCATTTAGGACTTGAATTACTTTAAATCTTCTATTCACCTTAATCCATCAATATTAATTGGATTAAATTTACGAATAAATGCTATAAATAAACTTAATATTGAATTTATGTTCAATTCTGTCTTTTTAAATATACTTTATCCGTTGAAAACTGCGTGTACGCGATTATGCCTCAGTTATTTGACAATCAGCTGAGATCTGAGAGGTTGCGATGAAGACTAAATTTAACTGCGGAAGACTTATGCTTAATGGTTTAGATAAATACCATTATTTGCTTACTGAGCGACGTACATACGTGCTGGGTTTGAGATAGTATACATTAATTTGCATAGGAAATACATATGTAATGGCTGTGTTCTGCGATAAAATAGGTAATCGTCCGAAATGTGTAACGAATTAATATGTTAACATTGTGTGTATCAGTTAATTACGACGATCACTTCCCTCCATTGTCAGCGTGTGTGTTGACGACATGTTTGAATTCCGATACGGTTTATTCTAGTAATTTGGATCGCAGGCAGGTTTTAAAAAAATAATAATAATAAATATAATAATTTTGGCTGAAAGTGGTTAAAAGGGCTGACAGAGTCCTGCTCCTTTGCGCCCTACAGGGGGGGCTCCGAATACTCCTGTGGTATCCCTGCCTGTCGTAGGAGGCGACTAAAAGGGCCTTTGGGGCTGTGGAGTGTTTGCGGGGGGGCCTGCATTCACTTCGCTAAGCAGCCCCAGAGAAGATGACGACACGTGGATGCTCGTCCGTTAAATAGGATGGGGTGACACTGTGGTCTGTGCCGTCATAAGCACCGCGAGGTGTTCTGGGGGCGAGGTTGCCTCTCCCTCTAGATGGGCCGCATGGATCGGCAGCGGCGTAGACGTAGATTTCGCGTAGAGTTCCGCAGTGGGGAGCCCGGAATCTGCGCCAACGCCCGAAGAATGACCACCGTGAGGTTTAGTCGGTAGTAGAGTGCTTTCCCTGCCTCTGAGCCCGACACATCCCTCGTAGGCCGAACCTAGGTTTACTTGGACGGTGCGTAAATGCATTCCCTCACGTAAAAAAAAAAAAAGTCCTGCTCCTTTGACTCTGTTTACCCCTTTGGCCGTGATAATATGTAATATTATTATAAGATTAAAATGACAGGCGCGATGACGCATTCGGTAGTGACCCTGCCCCATGCGCCAAGAGTTGTGGGTTCGAACCCCGACACAGGACAAACATTTGTGTGATAAACACTTGTGTTTGTCCTGTATCTGGGTGTTAATATCCAATATTTAAGTATATATTTGTAATGCCACTGATTCTGATATCCGTAACACAAGTGCTTAAGCTACTTACCTCAGAGTCAGATCAATGTATGTGATATAGTCTGATATTTATATTTACTTATTTGTTATAATAAATTATCAGAAGTGTTGATAACTTAACGGATAAGCAAGTGGATAACTTTATGGAAATAGTTTTATTTCAAATTAAGTAAAAGTGCTATACTCACATGCTCTGGAGGACAAAATCATATCTATAGCTCTGCATTTTTAAAATCTAGGTATGATACTCTAGCTTGGCAATGAGCGAAAACTTTGAATGTGGTATTATGATCAAAGTTGTTTGGTTCCCCTGTCTAAGATTGTAAATGAAGAAACTATACGCGAAGATTAACTTCATTTAAGTGACCGATAAAATCGATCTTGGGTAGATTCATTCACAATTTGGCGGTTTGATATCGATAGATTATAATTATAATTAATATGTTATGTTGAAGGCAGTGCAGAGGTAAAGATCACAATCTGCCAATAGTTCCCAAATCCGCGAGTTAGATTAACTATGTTAAAAACATTTGACTGGCCCGTTGGTCAAGTAGTCAGAGACCCTGGCCATAAAACTAAGGGTTGCGAGTTCGAATCCCGCTAAGGGCAAATGTTTCGTGTGATGAACATGAACACATTTATACTCGAGTCATGGATGTTTATAAAGTATTTAAGTATGTCTAACCGTTCACCTTGTATTAATAGTACAAGCATAAGCTTAGTTTAGAACTTGGGAATTGGTGTCAGTCTAGAGAATTTATTATTATTAACAACAGATACATAAGATAGATCATTGAAATTGATACTCTTTGTAGTAGAGTGAGCGACTCATGCATATGAGGCCACGTGCTATTGTGTAACTTAGCACGCTCGACATCGACATAAATACATACATAACAATCATTGCGATCGGCACTTATGCACCTCTAGGCAATCTGTCCCCAGTAATACCTTATCATGTATCACTTAATATCAAGTTAAGTGGAGACTTCCGTTGCCTTTTCATTATAAATGCACTAGACTATTGCGTGGCGAGACTCGTTTGTCATTAATAATACACTTCTAAAACGGAAAATCCGTCGAACTCTGTTATCTTTGTTCGAATGATCGTGCCTACATAAAAAGCCGATAAATCCTCTTTTTTTTGTGTTAGAGTATTTTTTACAAGTTATTATGTATTAACTTACGAGTACTATGCTCATGTACCGACAAGTTCTTTTCTGCAATCTTCTTTTTAGCCACTGACGTTGTTGACGTTTTAGACTAAGCCATCTCTCATTTGTACTGAAAATGAATAAAGAATGGCTGTAGACACTTAGAGTAATTTATAAGCAATAACTTTAACTACAGCCATTCATATTAAGATTAGTTCCATTATATAAAACTTTGGTTATGTCTGCCTACCTCGCTAGGGAAGTGGCGTGAAGTTTAGTTAGTTATGTAAAACTACTGTGTTGTCATCCAAATGTAATCCTTATTCAAGTGTAGGTACGCTTTATTTAACAACTAGACTTTAATTTATCAGACCACTTGGTCGATTGGTTAAATACCGGCCACGAAATGAGAATTCGCGGGTTCTAATCGCTGTATGTGGTAAACGTATGTGTGATGAACATAGTCATTTATAGGTCTACGAGTCACAGATGTTTATAAACATTTACCCGTCGCTTAGAATCTACATCGCAGGCGTAAACGTTTGGAGCTAGGGAATTGGTGTAGGTGTGGTGAGTAAGTCTGAAGAATTTATTAATTTACTAACTGTTGTCCGTGAGTTAACTTGCGTGAAATCAAACAAAAAAAATCGTTATTTTTTTGCTGTATTTCTGCTGCCCTTATAACAAATACTAAAAACCGAAAAAATAAATATTTAAGGGGGGCTCCCATACAACAAACGTGATTTTAATGCCGTTTTGATGCTTGATATTGGTACGGAACCCTTCGTGCGCGACTCCGACTCGCACTTGGCCGGTTTTTTTCAATCTAGGCGCGTCTCTCCGCTGTCTAGTATATATAGCACAAGCATACAATGTTTATCTGGGTACTAAAGAATCGGTGTGATAGTGTTAACAAGTTACATTAGGTGACAGATGGAGGCAAGGTCAAATAATTAATTATTGAAATGCATAGTAGCATAGTAAATAGTTATTAATTAGTATAGATGCGACTCTCCTGAAAAACCTCCCCAAAAAGGGCATTATGGCAATAGTCAACATTTTCAATGCTTGCCTACGACTGTCTCATTTCCCGGGTCAGTGGAAGATAGCACAAATAATTATGATACCCAAACCAGGAAAACCTCAAGAGGTCACGTCATACAGACCCATTATTCTCCTAGCAGTAATAGGGAAGCTGTTCGAAAGAATCATCCTGAACAGGATGAAGAAATACCTTGAAAATATCATACCAAGTCATCAATTTGGCTTCAGAGAGAACCACGGAACAATTGAACAAGTGCACCGAATAGTCGACGTCATAGGTAGATCACTGGAGAAACAAGAGTTCTGTTCAGCTGTATTTTTAGATATAAGTCAAGCATTCGATAAAGTATGGCATCAAGGCTTACTGTATAAAATCAAGAAGCTACTTCCACATTCATTTTTCTTCATTTTGCAGTCATATCTCCAGAATCGATGCTTCGAAGTAAAAACTGCTGACGAGACCTCAGAGCTCCACGACATAAACTCAGGAGTACCGCAGGGTAGTATCCTTGGACCCACTCTGTATACTATATTTACTTCTGACCTTCCCACGATGGACAAGACCATAGTAGCAACGTATGCAGATGACACAGCAGTATTGTCCACCCACAGAGATTGTGACATAGCATCCAGTCAACTTCAAGTACATCTAGACGAAATAGAAAAATTGCTTGAAACATGGAGAATAAAAGCGAATCAAACCAAGTCTTCACATGTGACATTTACGCTTAAAAGAAATACGTGCCCACCAGTCAAATTATATGGAGAGGAAATTCCCCAGGAGGATCACGCTAAATACCTGGGCATGCATTTGGACAGAAGGTTAACATGGCGTAAACACATATGGACCAAGAGGAAGCAACTGGACACTAAGTTACGCAGCATGTATTGGATAATTGGAAGACAGTCGCAACTAAGCGAGAGTAGCAAACTGACAGTTTATAAATCTATCCTGAAACCAATATGGACTTACGGCATCCAATTATGGGGAACAGCAAGCAATAGTAATATTGACATACTCGAAAGATTCCAAACCAAAACTCTGAGGGCAATACTAAATATTCCATAATATATTGCAAACAAATATATATAGACCAGAAGAGACTAATAAGTCATAGAAATGAGCTGGCCCTGGAACTTAGTGGTGACGGCAGCATTAAGTATAATAGACTTAAGAGACAAGGTGTTGCTAATCTCCTTGAGCGATTTGTCTGCCCAGAGTAACTAGCTAGAGCTGGACTCTTCATCTACCCAATAAAATTCCAGATACAGAGTATTAGACAAAGGGATGGCTTAGTGTTGAATAACAGATTGCCATAGAAGCAGAACATAATAAAAAAAAAAAATTAATTAGTAAGCTATAAACGCTTACGCCTTATTTTATATGATTACATATAAAAAATAGGGAATTTTGTCTTGGTTTTTTTTTATTGATAGTAAAAAAATGCTCTAATCTGGTTTATAAAATTCAAAATTAAAAATTTCTTTATTTATGTAGGCCTTAAAAAAAAGCACTTATAAATCGTCAATTTTACAAAATCTTTAGAGCAATGTTATTCTACCACCGGTTCGGAATGCTGATTCTACCGAGAAGAAACCGGCAATAAACTCGGTAGTTACTCTTTTCAGCGTCAAAATATACATGAGTAATATACACTTTTTTTTAAATGTTCTAAACCAAATCATACAATCAATGACTGCGGGAGATGACATAATATGATTACTTACAATAAAAGTGTAAGACTAACCAGAGCAGACCAGCCCCCAAAGGTGGCACCTGTGCACAAGCATGACGTATGTGTCAGCCATCGTTTCACTCAACCATATCAGAGGGAATGTAACGACTCGCCACATAACGCCACCACCCCAGAGGCAATTAAGTGAGCATGACTACTCAGGCTATCCCAGCAATTAATTAAAAAAACTTAAAAAAAAAAAGGTCACAAATATCCAACATCAGCCACTAACCATAGGAAAAGGTGTACAAGATTCAGACTACCCTATTAAAGATTTCACATTAGATCCCAATGGAGATTCATTTACCCAAGCTGTCTTATCGTTCAGATTATCGTCAGTAGTATAATAACCTTTTTGTAGTAAGGTATTTTTAATGTACTGTTTGAACTGAATAAGAGGCGTAAGGCGAGAGTAATTTATACTTTGTCCCATAAAGCTACGTGACAACTTTTTATTTATTTATTTATTTATTAGGTACACCAACAGGTTACATGACAAAAAATTACAATTATCACTTCACTTATGTACTAGCATGCAACCCAATTACAGGTGAACACAACATTCTTAGAATTCAAGCAGTAAGTAATTTATGTGAGTATAAGTGTTCAAGTTGAAATTTTGTAGGTAATCGAAATACTAAATGTGAAACATTGAAATAATCCTAACATGCATTGTCGTTTTGAAGGGATGACTGTATTTTAGATTTAAACTTAGATAAGGAGTCGTGGTAAATGTCCAGGTCATATTTTGTACTCATTATGTTGTAAGTGGAGAGCATTCTTGGTAAGGGCGCGTGCCTGCCAAGGTTTGTGTTTGCACGGGGGATGACAAACGTTTTTATTACGCTTCTACGGGTGTTTGGTCGAGGTACTGTAAGACCGATGTTTTCGAGAGCGTGATGACAATCCACTGTACCGTGGACAAGCTTGTGAAGAAATATTGAATCTAGCATCTTGCGGCGATCACTCAGGGATGTCATATTAAACTTCGACAATCGGTCACTGTATTCGCTTCTATGACTGAAGTTGGTAGTTTTATAAGCCAAATGTCGTGTAAATGCTCCTTGGACGCGCTCAATATTGTCGGCATGCTTTTTGTAACTGGGATTCCAAACAACACTTGCAAATTCAAGGTGGCTTCTCACTAGTGCGTTATATAATGTTATTAGAGTCCCAGTGTTCTTGAAATTCACAGTATTGCGTTTTATAAAGCCAAGCATCTGGAATGATTTCGAGACAATAGCGTCATAATGAGGGATGAAACTCAGCCTGCTATCCAGAGTCACACCCAGGTCGCGAATTTGTTCCACCTTCTTAAGTTCAACTCCATTAATTTTATATTTAGACTGTAACTTCTTTTTCTTACGAGTAAATTTGATGTGATAACATTTGATTGGGTTGATTGTCATTAGATTATTTTTGCACCAAGCACTTACGCGATCTAGGTCTTCTTGCAACAACCTTGTATCATCGTTTGTAGATATTGATTTAAACACTTTCATGTCATCCGCGAATAATGAGTAATTACTATGTTTGATACATTTGCCAATGTCATTTATGAATATAAGGAACAGAATCGGACCCAAATGCGATCCCTGGGGCACACCTGAGGTGGCCACATATGGCTTTGAAGAGTAACCATTAGTAACCACTGTAAGTGGCCTCGATTTTTTTCGAAGTCTGAAACGTGGTATTGCTATCTTAAACTTATTTCTTGTATTTTTATTATGCACATCACATTTTTTAGTAAACAAATTGATGTTTTGATGCACATATAAGATGCAGCTATATATGTACTGTGAGGCAACGGTGACAATCCCAACTGACCGATTATAGGCCAGTGACAAACAATGCAGATATTTTTACAGATTAATGCATAACTAACTATTTCCAAGGGCGTATTCTGTATCCTCATTTTTACTTTGACTGGCCCGTTGGTCGAGTGGTTAGAGACCCTGGCCACGAAACTAAGGGTCGCGGGTTCGAATCCCGCTAGGGGCAAATGTTTCGTGTGATGAACATGGACATTTGCACTCGAGTCATGGATGTTTATAAACGTATTTAAGTATGTCTATCCGTTCACCTAGTATCCATAGCACAAGCATAAGCTTAGTTTGGAACTAGGGAATTGGTGTCAGTCTAGAGAAAAAAAAAAAAAAAACTTTAATGAAAAAAATCGCTCAGTTTTAAATGGGCCATGTTTGTTACGCTTTAACAAAAAAACTACTGAATGGATTTTTACTACTTTAGTACTTTAGAATATATAGCTCATACATCCGAATAACATATACACTATGTTTCATCGATGTACCGCGCGAGCGAAGCCGCGGACAGAAGCTAGGATTCAATAAATATCTAATACACCAACAGTCATATTTTATGACGTGTTCAACATAGTTAATAATAATAATAATAAACTCTCAAAAGGCCTCTACATGTCGGACCAATGTCCCCATACAAGCCTTAAAGGCCCGGGTTTGCCCCGTGATTGTGCTGAGAGACATAATAATAATAAATATCCCACACCATCACATTCATTGATCTGACTTCGAGCTAAGTGGTTTAAGCACTTGTGTTACGGATATCAGAATCTACAGTGGTTAACACAAATATATACCTTAATATAAGCTATTAACACCCAGACACAGAACAAACACAAGTATTCATCACACGAATGTTTGTCCTGGGTGGGGATCGAACCCACAACTCATGGCATAATCGGTAATTCTTTTATTCGCAGACCAACATGATAAACATTTTATATCAAACACGACATTTGGCATTCTCTCGGCCGCGCCAATAAAACAAGGAAATACATTTCACATAACATTCGAATTACATATTAACATTTCAAATTCGTAGGTCGTAAGTGAACAAACCTGCTTAGACAAAAAAGCATCAACAAAAACAAGAATTGCCTTGTTACAAAATTGACAAGACCTACATATAAACCGCTACCGGATTTTTAAAGGGGGGAGGGCTGTATCAGGTTACCATGTAGGGGTCAGTGATGAAAGGAGGAAGTATACATTAGAGCAACTTCGAATTTTTATGCTAAAAGGGACTCATTGAATTTTCCGCATGCTTGCTACTTGTGACCTTCTATTTCAAAATATCCCAATGATAAGTCAATTCTGTTTTTCAAGGAGCTTGGTACTCCTTGGACTCCGTCCACCCATCGGTGATAGCGTGTATACACAACCTTAACTAACTACCTAAACTTCACGCCACTTCCCTAGCGGGGCAGGTCTAAAGTGCCGTTTATACTAGTGTCAAATTACATACATATCCTCACGCCCGTAATCCCCAAAGGGGTAGGCAGTATCAAAAGGGGCAGGTAGCCCCCTTAACCTTAAAATTGAGAAAATAGTGTCAAATTAAATCCTTAGGATAGACAGACATAGATGAATCAAGAATAAACACTTTGATCCTTCATTCTTAAATAATTCCCCTATTATTAAAACAAACAATTATCTACTTATTTCATCAAAAAAAATATTAAAGATTGTCAACTTGATTGATTTTATGATCTAGAAATTTTAATATCCTTCGCTATATTTTCACATTCCTAGTTATCAAGGTACTTGATGTACTTAATCGTTACATTTAATATTAAGTCCGATATTTTTTTTTATCATCACAACTAAAATTTCTCTTACCGCTTTTTTCATCAGCCAAATCGCTGGTAAAAACATCGGCACAAACATCACCTCAAAGATCAGAGATGTCCAGTATACTGTTATACTCGAAACCCCGTAGTAGCGTGTTATCACATCCTGGATTATGGTGTACTGCGTCCAGTGAATGATGTTCATGCCCGAATGTAGGGCGAAAATGATAAGGACCACCCATCTCATCGGGGACACCTTGTATTCGGTTTCAGTTTGCGTGACTTCCCCTTTCTCCGCCACCCCATCCATAACACTTCCACTTATATCACATTTATTTGAATCACCCATATTTGCAGCTTCAGAAAATCCAGTCGAAGTAATGCACAAGCGTCTTTAATATGACGTTTTTAATCTTCTAACTTCGTTATCAGTTTCTACGGTTAAAAATTATCACTGCATTTAGGACTTGAATTATTTTAAATCTTCTATTCACCTTAATCTATCAATATCAATTTGATTAAATTTACGAATAAATACTATAAATAAACTTAATATTGAATTTACTGTTCAATTCTGTCTTTTTCGGATAAAGTATAAATATACTTTATTGCGTACACGCATTTTTCGACGGATAAAGTAAAATGCGTGAAAACTGCGTGTACGCGATTATACCTCAGTTATTTGACAATCGGTTGAGATCTGAGAGGTTGCGATGAAGACTAAATTTATCTGCGACTAAATTTATCTTATAAGACTTATGCATAATGGTTTAGATAAATACCATTATTTGCTTGCTGAGCGATGTATATACTTTTTGGTTATTATAATCGCGTTATGTAAACGATATGTCATGCAACACACGCTAAGCTCTATAAGGAAGCAGTTCAGATGATGTCTTGTTAAAAATACCTGAAGTTCTGTTTTCACGAAGACATCACGTTTCTACCGAAAGTGGAGACAACGTCGATTGGAAAGATGTGCTGGGTTCGAGAAAGTATATATTAATGTGCATAGGAAATACGTATGTAATGGCTGTGATCTGCGATAAAATAGGTAATCGTCCGAAATGTGTAACGAATTAATATGTTAACATTGTGTGTATCAGTTAATTACGACGATCACTTCCCTCCATTGTCAGCGTGTGTGTTGACGACATGTTTGAATCTGTTCCGATACGCTTTATTCTAGTAATTTGGTTCGCAGGCAGGTTTTAAAAAAATAATAACAATGAATATAATAATTATGGCTAAATGTGGTTAAAAGGGCTGACAGAGTCCTGCTCCTTTGACTCTGTTTACCCCTTTGGGAATTACGGTCGTGATAATATGTAATATTATTATAACATTAAAATGACAGGCGCGATGACGCATTCGGTAGTGACCCTGCCCCATGCGCGAAGAGTTGTGGATTCGATCCCCACCCAGGACAAACATTTGTGTAATGAACACTTGTGTTTGTCCTGTATCTGGGTGTTAATATCCAATATTTAAGTATATATTTGTAATGCCACTGATTCTGATATGTAACACAAGTGCTTGAGCTACTTACCTCAGAGTCAGATCAATGTATGTGATATAGTCTGATATTTATATTTATTTATTTATTATAATAAATTATCAAAAGTGTTGATAACTTAACGGATAAGCAAGTAGATAAGTTTATGGAAATGGTTTTATTTCAAATTAAGTAAAAGTGCTATACCTAAATGCTTCGGAGGTCAAAATCATATCTATAGCTCTGCATTTTTAAAAATCTACGAATGATACTCTAGCTTGGCAATGAGCAAAAACTATGAATGTGGTATTGTGATCAAAGTTGTTTGGTTCCTCTGTCTAAAATTGTGAATGAAGAAACTATACGCGAAGATTAACTTCATTCAAGTGACCGATAAAATCGATCTCGGGTAGATTCATTCACAATATGGCGGTTTGATATCGATAGATTATAATTATAATTAATATGTTATGTTGTAAGCAGTACAGAGGTAAAGATCACTATCTGCCAATAGTTTCCAAACCCGCGAGTTAGATTAACTATGTTAAAAACATTTGACTGGCCCGTTGGTCAAGTAGTCAGAGACCCTGGCCATATAACTAAGGGTTGCGAGTTCGAATCCTGCTAAGGGCAAATGTTTCGTGTGATAAACATGAACACATTTATACTCGAGTCATGGATGTTTATAAAGTATTTAAATATGTCTAACCGTTCACCTTGTATTAATAGTACAAGCATAAGCTTAGTTTAGAACTTGGGAATTGGTCAGTCTGGAGAATTTATTTATTTAAAGTCGATTGATGAGGCATATAAACTTACCTCTAACAAATATCCAATATAATATTCCATTATCAAGCTCGACTTATGAGATTTAGAATTTTTTTATTGATTCAGAAAACTTTGCTTTAAGATAATTAAACTGTGGTTAAGTATTTTTATACCTATACCAAGCGCTTGTAGAGATTAGATTATAGATTAGAAGATATTCATTTAAGTATTTAAGTACCCAATTTAATTACAATAATTCGGAAACAGGGAGCAACTGCAAAATAGTGTTTGTCAGTTTTGAAATTTACGACTATAAAATTACAACATTCAAGCAATTTGATGTTAGCTGTAGTTCGACTTGAATGGGTTGATCAAAACAAAAATGCCGCCGCCATGTTTGTTTGGGATGGTATTAAGTATGTGTATGATGGTAGTAAGATGGTTTTAATGTTATTAATTTCAGAAAGCATTTTAGGTATGGCTCTTTAAAGCAAAATAATTACTTTTGAAATATCACTTGAAGTAATATAACAATTAAGCTTACTTCGTCCGTACCACATAAAGGAAATTATTATACTTTTTTTACTAAATAATAACTAACAAATAAGATAGTTACTTAACTAAAATTGTGGCTATACCTATATGTACGTTTATATGGGTATAGGTATATGAGGGGTGGTAGCTCAATGGTAAGGACACGCGCCTCAAAACCGAGGGATGCGGGTTCAAACCCGAGCACGCACCTCTAAAATTTACAAATTTATGTACGTATTTATATCACTAGCTCGGCGGTGAGGGAAAAAAACGTGATGAAACCTGCAAATTGAAACAACTTGGGATTTGTAATCATGATCCAAAAATTGTCTGGTTCCCCTGTCTTAGGGTTACGAAGGTCAGATCGGCAGTGGCTTCAATTTAATTACCAGACTCGCTAAATCCTGGTTCATGGTCTAAGCGGACCCCGTCTAAGCACGGCACATAACGCGAGGAACATGACGACTTATTTATGCATACTTATTTATTGTAATAGGGGACATTGTTAACGGTAACTAATATAAGAACAACAACGTAGATGTTGTTATGCAGTTACCGGCATTATGTAATTATTTTAATGTGTTACGTCAAGCACAAACAAATAATAGAATAGATGATTTGATAAACTATACATGTACCTATTTCTTTCACAATTTATTGATGTTATAGTGCTGTTATTGTATATAGTATGTTTTCTTTCTTGCCAGCATTTTCTTACAACTTTGATAAATCACCTGCGATATGTTGTATGCTATTATGTTTACCTACCAATGAACGTAATGCAATTGTCTCACATGTGTTGTTGTAAAATACTTTCGTTTCTTACAAGAATTACAAAAGTATTGAAATGCATTTGGCAACTTTTGTGGGACTAACGATCTTAATCCAGCACTTACCACTTTATCCAGCAACCAGCTCGCAGGGAAAATTAGCGGTATGTACGTTATCATGTAGACCATAGACGTCCAGTAGACGGTGATGCTGTCCACCGCGTAGTACTTCACCACCGCGTCCTGTATGATGCTGTACTGGATCCACTGCATCGAGTTCGACGCCGAGTACAGAACGAAGATAAACAGCACTGCCCAACGGACCGGGTACTGAATGTATTCAACCGGTGCCTTCTTGCTAGGAGATTCTAGCACACCCCCCTTCTCAGCTATACCATCCATCACGCTCCCACATACTTCCATATTCTTTGGCTCACTCATATTTCTAAATTCCTAATAAATATATTCAAAATCGATTCTAAACCTAATTATTGTCACAATTTACGTTTATCGGCGTTATTGCCTATATTGGGATAATTCTATATTTGATTTGCAACTTCAGTAAATAATTCTCTATTCAACATCGATAAAGAGGTTTTAATATAATACTCTAAACGCTTCGAGCTACATATATTTTAATCTGTAATTTAAAACTATTATTGTCAGAGTTTCCCGCGCGCGCGTGTTCGACGCCAGAGGTTGTTGGGGCGTTCGTTCCGCGCGGCGACTAGCCGTCGACTGTTTTCCTTTAATCACAGGCTGAATGGAGAGTTTCCTGCGGCCTGCGCACCCTCCGTCCGGCCGCGTGACG
This sequence comes from Glyphodes perspectalis, assembly GCA_951394215.1. Taxonomy (NCBI): domain Eukaryota; kingdom Metazoa; phylum Arthropoda; class Insecta; order Lepidoptera; family Crambidae; genus Glyphodes; species Glyphodes perspectalis. The sequence goes on from OX596200.1 coordinate 1,597,158, forward strand.
ATCTCAATGATAGTCCGCCGACCGGCTGTCTGGGCTCCAATAGTGCAATCACAGTCAACATCGATGCGCTATTATCAACGAACCCTTTGTACTCTATTGAAGATTCTAACTTTAAATTGTCGCGCGGGCTATATTCACGATTAATGGTTTTTGTCAGGTATTCATTTGCAAAATATGCAGACCGCATTCTGTTTTCTAATGTGTTATGTGATACCAGATTCAGTGGCGGATTTACAGTCTTGGCCGCCCTAGGCCCCAGGCCATAACTGGCCATAACTCAGTACTTACTAAAGCGTGATCACTTAATTTTTATTACGATTGGCCGCCTCTAATATCTGGCCGCCCTAGGCCCGGGCCTACTGGGCCTTAGGGTAAATCCGCCACTGACCAGATTATGATATGACTTAATTATGTTCCAATGACTATGGTGCTGACCTCCCCCTTACCTTGGCCTATATTTCAATAGGGATGATGACTGCATTAAAAAACTATGATTCTATTTAGTCCGTCAGTTAGATTATACAAAAATACTAGACACATATTTTTCGCTTTATCAAATTAACAAATAATCACAAAGATAAAGAGCATCAAAGTTTTAGAGTGGGGGCTTGCGACGTCACTATTTAGTAAAAATTATACGAAAGTGTGACGTCACGCGCAACTTGAAAGCATTGTATCTTCGTCAATGTTTGTTTGACAAATAAATTAAAAAATACGTGTTCAATATTTTTTTATAATCTAACTGACGGACTAAGCAGAATTTTTTAGTCATCTAGCCTATTATTGTAAATTTTATAACATTTTTTTATTGCATATTTCCGATTTTATATTGAGCGCGTTTTTTTTTCACAATCGTAATCCGCCGTTGAATCAGCCTCGTTTTGATAACAATGAGCGTTGTTTACAAACATTCACGTTGTTATACCGAATGCTTTCAGACTTATTGTTTTTGCGTAGCACACAATTATTTGTCTGTTTTTGTTTATGGAATTTCTTCGTCGATACATAGGTAATCATTATGGTGATTTGGTTAGCTCGATAAAATTTAAGTTGGTATTCCCGGTTTTTTGCTATTGCGATTATGTTTTTGCGCCGAAACATAAACTGGTTCCTAATTTGGTTTTATTAGTTTTTTCCTCCTAAACAGGTTCCATCATCTTTGGAGTCACATTTTAGTAAGATAAATTCTTTATTCGACTAAAACTACAGATCAAAAAATTATATCGTGTTTATACCTATGATTCTACTGTCAATGCCTAGTTTACTCTTTAATAGTTCTTTTATTTACATACGATTCAAACGGTATGTTAGGGAAATTGAGTCTAAATGTCAAGGATAAAACGTCTGGAAATTGTCGTCACTATGTGTACATAGTGCCTATTGGTGAATATGTCATCATTGCATCATTGGGAAAGACCCTTTCGTCCTTAGCATTTACGTTAAACAAGTACCTAATGCATAATTGACTGGCTCGATGGCGCATTCGGTAGTGACCCTGCCCCATACGCCAAGAGCTGTGGGTTCGATCCCTACCCAGGACAAAGATTCGTGTGATGAATACTTATGTTTGTTCTGTATCTGGCTGTTAATATCCATACAGAAACATAACATCACGCCCATGATCCGCGAAGGGGTAGGCAGAGTCAAAGGGGCAGCATGCCCATGCAGCATGTTAATATCCATAATTCAAGTATATATTTGTTATACCGCTGTTGATTTTGATATCCGTAACACGAGTGCTTAAGCTACTTACCTCGGAGTCAGATCAATGTATGTGATGTCGTCGGATATTTATATTTATTATTTATTATGAAGTACTATTGCATCTAAACCAACTCGACTTTTGGCTAAATGTGGTTTAAGGAACTCAATGATCCATGGACTCTGCTTTACCACCCGGGTATTATGTATGCGTTAGCTTCTGCCCGCGGCTGTGCTCGCGTGGTACATCGATGAAACATAGCCTATATGTTATTCTAATGTATAAGCTATACTATTGTAAAGTTGCATTAAAATCTATTCAGTACTTTTTGCGTGAAAGAGTAACAAACATCCATCCATCTATACAAACATCCGCGTTTATAATATTAATAGTCTTCAAAAGCACATAGCCGATATCAATTAAGCCCATACTGGTGCGATAAAATCAAATCTGTCTACGTAAGTGGAAACCGTCATTTCCCCCCATTGTGCGAGCAGTTGGCGTGCAAATTGAGTTCCCATGTTGATATCATAATGCCGTGTAACGAGCCAGAATAATACCGGCCGCCCGTAATGAGGAACGAGAATATTGAGCGGAGAAAAATCTGTAACTGCTGTCAAGATTGTTGGGAGATTTAAAATGAGTCTCTTTTATACATTAACGCGGGTTTCACTTAAGTTAAGCAGTTTTTTATAAATGTTTGAGAGGACGTTGGTTAATGGTTAGGAAAAAACCATCCCGCCATCGCCGAGTCGTCTTAAACCTGTTATCATGAAAACAAGAAATTTAGTGACCTAGCGAAGAATGTCATCTTTTTGTAATAATAAACATTATTCTCATGTGTGTAAATTGATACTACCACTAGTGCCACTTGTCACTCCTTTTTCACAGCTTTCCATCCAACCCAGCCCACTGTCCTATGTTGCTCTGGGACTTAAAAAGAATATGCCAACTGTGGTTCTTGCCTAGCATGTCGTAAAAGGCGACTAATGGTATATCGGGTTTTGGGTGTGTGATTGTGTAGGCGACAGGTTAGCCGCTTATCACTGCTTTATTACAATTTTCCATCTAACCCAGCCCGCCTTTATGTGGTTGAAAGGGCATGCTGCACCTTTGACTCTGCCTTCCCCTTCGGGGATTATGGGCGTGATGTTATGTATGTATGTAAATTTATGTGAAACTCGCTGTACCCGCGGTTTCACCCGTATTAATGGTAAATGTTATATATATAGCCTTCCTCGATAAATGGGCTATCTAACACTGAAATAATTTTTCAAAACGGTCCAATAGTTCCTGAGATTATTCCAGCAAACAAACAAACTCTTTAGCGTTATAATATTATTAGTATAGATAATAATATACGTAACATATTGCAGGTGGCAAATGCGAGTAAATCTGCACCTACATGTACATAAAGAACTGAATCAAACTTCCAAAATTAATAACAAACTTTAATTTCTCATACGAGCATATCACAATATCATTGCTTTGATAGTGGGTAAGCTACAAGCCAAGTAGGACAAACCCAAATCGCATTGACAATGGAAAATACACCTTATTTATACAACACACATAAGGTAAGGTATAGTGGCCCACGTCAAAGTCAAAATATTCTTTATTTATATATGTTTCAAAGAAACACTTATAAATCGTCAAAAACAGTTGAAAGAGATATGATTCTACCACCGGTTCGGAATTTTGTATCTACCGAGAAGAATCCGGCAAGAAACTCGGTAGTTACTCTTTAACAACAGTATTAACAAAGTTGTAAGAATCATATTTAACGTCGGCCAGTGTGTCATATGCACGACGCTATTTCACGCATCGCTCGAAGGATGCCATATCGTAGGAAGGAAACACACATGTTTTATTCACATTCACATTCACAATTATATTTATATTTATTTATAAATAACACCGAGTTCCATTTTAATGGTACAATGAAGACGGAATGCTGCGTTGAATCAGGGTCCGCTCGGATAGGGTTGCCATTACTGATCTGCTCAGCTGAATCTGACCAGGACAAGTAGCACAAAGACCCAAAATTTTGGAGCCAGTTGTGTCCACGGTTCTTTTTAAACTTACTAAGTAAAATAAAAATACTCATCATCATCATCATCATCATAACATCACGCCCGTAATCCCCGAAGGGGTATGCAGAGTCAAAGGGGCAGCAGTCCCCTTTAACCATTGAGTCAAAAATAAAACTGGGCTGTGTTAGATGGAAAATTGTGAAAAAGTAGTAACAAGTGGCTAGCTCGTCGCCTACACAATCACATACCCAGAACCCCATATACCATTAGTCGCCTTTTACGACATGCTAAGCAAGAAACACAGTTGGCAAATTCTTTTATAGTCCCAGACCAACACGGGACAAAAACAAATAAAAATACTACTTACAAATTGTATAGAAGCAGAAGAAGAGGCGAGTGGGGTGTGTAAGGATCGTGCACTATGGCGTTCGGTTCTCTTTGCCTACCCCGCTAGGGAAGTGGCGTGAAGTTTAGTGAGTTAGTTACTTACAAATTGGCAATGTCAATCACCTTTCTATTATATTATTTTCCAAGCCAAGCCTAATGGCTTAAAACTTTTAAACCTGGACAACGAAATAAACTCCGTCCGGACACTCGCCAGACGCATTTAAACTAGAACAAATCAGAGGAAACTCGGAAGTATGGCAACCTTACGCTTGGACCGTGAACCTAGATTTAACGCGCCTGATCATTATATTAAAACGTCTACTATCTGACTTCCGTTATAGTATGATTCCTCACAATGTTTTCCTTCCTTGCCGAGGAGATGATACAATCTGCTAATGGTACATTCAGATGTTTTAAATCTAAGGATAATTATATTAAAATTAATGTGTGTAACATATTATTATTACACAGGAGTTCCAAACGATTTTGTTAAATCGTGGATCGAATCCATAGTTATTTGAATATGTATCCAGCATCGATAAAGCTACTTAAAAAATATATATGTTAGACTTTAAAAATCCAGATAAGTGCTTTCTTTTTCTTTTCCTTTTCCGAAAACGATTATAATTGTCAAAGAGGCGAGTGAGGTGTGTAAGGATCGTGCCATATGGCGTTCGGTTCTCTTTGCCTACCCCGCTATTGGCGTGACGTTTAGTTAGTTAGTTCAGATAAGTGCGGATTTGAAACTCCTTGTGTGGGAAGTTTGCACCTCCATATGTACACCAAGGGAACACGACTTAAGATCCCATTCATATTCTATACATTATTACTTTCAATGTCCCGCTCGTTAGACAATCTCAGCAAATTGCGAGGCTCGTTAGCGGAACAGCCTGAGTTGTAACCGCGTCTTCACCAAAATAGCCATTTAATTAATACGACTATGCCACCTTCGGCAGTTCGCTAATTATCGTTCATTTATAGATCAATGGCGGTGAACGCCGAATTTCGATGATGGCGGTGTCAATCTGCGCGAATTATGTTAATGAACGCTGATTTTTTTCTTAATGCCTATGAATATACATTACACATTAATGACTGATTGGAACAACAAACACTTTAACGACTGGATATCGGAAAACCTAATCCAGTACTTCGTTCTTTTTTATAATTTTCCATCTAAACAAACTCTAACCCGACTTAATTTCATTTCCGACTAAATTTGCAGACTTTACCTACCCTCTTGAGGATTTGTGGAGACGGTGGTATGTATTTATGTGTATTTATAAGTAGCAGTCAAACTCACTATAAATGCATATACCCCTACTTACCTTAAAAGAGCTGCCCCGTAACTTTAGTTACATTATAGAAATAGAAATATCTTTATTCATGTAGGCTCCACAAAAGCACTTATAAAAGTCAAAATAATACAAAATAAATATTCTACCGCCAGGTTCGGAACATTGGTTCTACCGAGAAGAACCGGCAAGAAACTCTAGTTACTCTTTTAAATCGGTATTTACTCATTAAGTATTACTAGTTAAGGCTCAAAGTGAAAAATGATCAAGCAGGGAGGCTTTAACCAGCACATTTGTTTTTTTTTTAAGTGTTTTGTATGATGAAATGTTCTAAATTGTTTGGCATGCATTCAACGTAATCCCCCATTGTCCATTACACATTTAAAACACTATTTGAAGAGACTGTTTTTTAAAGAAAAATACATTTGATAAGCGTGATTTATGAAACGAATTGTTATCTATTATTCTTAAAGCATTCGTAAGAATTCGCTGCTTAAAAAGTGTGTCAAAAGCCTTGTCCGTCACGGCAAACCGATGAATTCCGTTTTTTGCTATGTACGCACAATAGACTACTTGACAATATCGTATATTTTTTGTGAAATATTTTGTAGGTATTTACGCATGTTGGCTGTTCGTTTACCGGTAAACACAGCACCATTAAGAAAGAGGTCTCCTTAGCCAGTTTTCGAGAGCATACGGGACAAATGTACAAACTTTTATTTGGCTGCGGAAGCTAAAAGAGTTATGTGCGGAACGACGATCTATCGACTCTGATACTAGAATAGCTTGAAATACTTGAAGAGGTTTTGTAACAGGTGGTTCATGTGTATGTACCGTAATGCTACAACATACATACATACATAGCATCACGCCCATAATCCCCGAGAGGGTAGGCAGAGACAAGGGGCAGCATGCCCCTTTAACCTTTAACCACATTCAGCCAAAAAACAAACTGGGCTGGGTTAGATGGAACATTGTGAAAAAGTAGTGACAAGTGGCTAGCTCGTCGCCTACACAATCACATACCCACAACCCCATATACCATTAGTTGCCTTTTACGGGATGCTAGGCAAGAAATACAGTTGGTACATTATTTTTAAGTTCCAGACCAACATGGGACAAATCAATGTTACAATTTGGTGAATAAATTAATATGAATAAACTACATAGGAAAGAAAATGAGACAAAACCATTTTCAATTGAAAAGCCATTATTCTTTACCCGCAGTATTTTTTATCAAAGATAAATATGATTTCATACGCAAACCCCGTACAGGTAGGCAAAGTGCAGGAAGCGGTAAGGTTCATTAATCACTTGCAGTTAAAAAAAAACATTCAGTCGAATTGGGAACCTCCTCCTTTTTTTTGAAGTCGTTTCAAAATAGAAACTAGTTGGGGTAAATGGAAAATGAGGGCTAGTTAGTCGCCTGCTATCACAAACCCAGTAACTATTAAACCACATTTTAAGAAAGACCCCTCCAGTATGTCTTTTTAACTCCCACAGAAACGTGAGAGACGGTAAACGTTAAAACTCTAAAACATGTTGACCTTTATTTCCTTCACACAAAAGCAATAATTTATGTCAACCTGTCAACAGAAAAGATTTTATTCCCTAGGGATGTTTTCATATAATTTTAGGTGTCACCGCTCAGACACGGCAACAAAGCCATGATGAATATTCATTATCCCATTTCCATACTGCCGGTTGGCCCCGTCAAGGCCACCAGACCGCAGACCCTGTGAAGGGCTTATCCTGTGCAATTTACGGGAGGGTTGGCCCATAAATATACTTGAACGGTAGGTGGGCATTTCTTCGCGAAGAATGTTTCGTTAGGGTTAAGGTTAGATTCCACCAGAGATGTGAAAGGGAGCTAAGCGGTGCGCTGCGTGAAGTATTCACTTATAAATAGGATACGTAACTGTAGATTATTCAATCAAAGAACGGATTTATATCCCTTCCACGTCGGTGAGAGAAAATAGTAGGGACAACTGCATATTCAAATAACTATGGTTGTGTAACCATCATATAATTTTGTTTGGCAGCATCAGCTTCAATGTTATAACAAATCTAAATCCAGAACTGTGATCTCAGCGGACCGCCTAAGAATTGCATATGATACTACAAAGGTACTGCGTAATTCTGACAAACTGAGGCGTTAAATATAGAAGGAAACTGATCTGCATTCACGAGAACGTCACATGCGCAACACTATTGCACCATGCAGACTTCGTATGCGAACGCAGTAGTAACACGCTCATAGCGCGCGTGCTGCATTCACCACATCTTACATATGTGGTGTCGCTGTGACCATCATTGCAATGGCAATATACAATTCCCTTTATGCTAACGTTCGGAGCGGCTTTGCCCATCTTCACTCGGCCTTCTACAAAGCCTCTAAATGAAACTATTTCAAATCTCTGCTATGCGTTCGCTCCAAGAATAAATCTACTGTTTTAAAATATCACTGAGCATACCCCATTTTATCTCCTTCTTCAATTTGTTTCTTCCCTCCTTTCTTATAGTTAGAAAAATCCTGAATCTTAATAGCTGCCGAAGGCCATGTATATTTCTATTGATAAATCTGGTGCTGCTACTCTTCATAGCTCTAGTGGTAAGGATATTTTCACAGCATCGCTATGAAATGCCTTATAACAGCTCTCAGAGGACGACTACCCTTAAACGACTGCGATGATGTTACCGCATATAGAGCCTATTTGGATAATTAGCAATTAGGCAGCGGGCTGTTGAGGAGCATATAATGTGACGCCACTGACGATTTATAAGTGCGTTTCAAAGACTTTATGAATAAAGATATTTCTAATTAATTCAACCCATTGAATTGAATGAATAAAGAAGATAGAGCGAATAAAATTAAAATAGGTATGGTTGACTATTGAAACAGATGGCACGTTGGAGATACAGATACAAAGTAAATAAGGCAAGTTATGTCTTAAGATGACAAATTTACGACAAACAATACTTATAGAATCGCAAGTTTCCAAAAGACAATTGAGATTCTATTAATTACCATAACATAATTCAATTATTCGACAAAGCCAAAGAGCGTATACATCTTTCGTCTTATGGAAATGGTTCATTGAAGTCTTGTTTGACAAACAGATTGTAGATGAATGCTTTTACCGGTACCAAGTAAATTATCAACTTCCCTCCACTTTTAACCGCGGTCAACCCCCCAAATCAAACTTTTGTTTAACCACTCCTATTCTGCGGAACACAAATTGAAAGGGCCGAACAAAATGCCGACTTTTGTGTAATTAATCTCGCCGAGACAACGGGCTTTGAATTTGATAAATACGCGTTCTGCGGTGTAAACAATGTAGAGAATCCGCTGTTAATTCATTGTGGGTTGGAGACAAATCGATAAAGGATCATCGAGATAGAATAGGACGTTGCGTTTGTACCTACCTATTTTTTAATTAAACATACATACATACATAACATCACGCCTATAATCTCCGAAGAGGTAGGCAGAGTCAAAGGGGCAGGCAGGCCCTTTTAACCACATGCAGCCAGAAACAAAACTGGACTGGGTTAGAAGGAAAATTTAAAAAAGTAGTGACAAGTGGCTAGCTTGTATAGTCTTCTTTTACGACATGCTAGGTAAGAAACACAGTTAGCACATTATTTTTACATCCCAGATCCAGATAAGACATTTTAATTTTATTTAATTAGTATTTATAGGTGGTAGAGGCATGCTCGGCCACATTAAATTAAAAAATAAATTCTCCGGACTGACACACCAATTCCAAACTAAGCTTGTGTGCTAAGGATACTAGTTAAACGGATGGACATATTTAAATACGTTTATAAATATCCATGACTCGAATACAAATGTCCATGTTCATCACACGAAACATTGGCCCTAGCGGGATTCGAACCCGCGACCCTCGGTTACGTGTCCAGGGTTTCTGACCACTCGACCAACGGGCCTGCCACATTCGTTTGGACTGGACTGATTCGACTGATTCGGATTCGGATGACCCCCTCAGAAAGATCTGACATAAAGTAGAGATCATCAAGCTGTAATCGAGTATATGCAGCGCCGAATAAGGAGTATCTACCTTTATATTCCATGCGCCGGCGGTGCGGTGAATCCTTAAGAAAACCTTCAAAAGGTCGGCAACGTATGAGTAACACCCCTTATGTTGCAAGCACCTTTAGGCTACGGTGACCACACCATAGGGGACTGTGAATACATTATTCTGCCTACGAAATAGTTCCAAGAATTTAAAATTTTAGCACCAACATAGATTATATATTAATAAATCGTGTTTAGCTTAATTAAAGGAAAGTATTAATTGTTTTTTTACCTTGACTTTAGCGTATAAGTAAAATATGTTTGAGTCCGAATATTTTCATTTGCAGGACTTCCTACAAATGAAATGCATCGTACTTACGATGCATGGAAAGGAGTATTATACACAGTCACAGAAATCATATTATCTTGAATAGACTATAGTGTATTTTGATTTAAAGCTACCACGTCTTGAATGTATTAATGTGAAAATTCCAAAACTGTCGCTGTGCTGTTCGCTTTAAATCACCAATCGTGGAAAATGTCCACAAAAAACTTGTACGTAATACATACGTATAGTTTTAATAACACGAGAGCCGGAACTGTCCTGGAATGGAAACAAGCTTTGAAAGCGGAACATGATGGATAGTGTGGGACGCGGGACAATCGGGCGGGCGGGACGAGCGGGACAGGCGGGACAGGCGGCGAAGCGGACCATTAGTCAGGCGGCGGCGTGTGAAACTACCACGGGGTGACGTCATGCACCGCGCCGCAATGATGCCTTGTAAGATTGCCTTTCGATGATGAAGATAAAAAAATTAAGAAGCCTTTCTTTAGTTATTTGCATTTTCTTTTCTATTTACCAATCTTCGTAGCGTTAAGCCCGTTCCTAGATGGAGCTTTTTTGGGCCATACTAAATATAGTAAATATGATTACTTTCATTAAAAATACTTCAGACCCATAAAATTGGACCATGATTACAAATTCGAAGTTAACTAACTAATATTTTTTTAGAATGTGCTGATTCCCTTATAACGTTACAGGTCTGTTCAGCTAGTAAATAAATAAATAAATAAATATCAGATTACATCACATACATTGATCTGACTCCGAGGAAAGTAGCTTAAGCACTTGTGTTACGGATATCAGAATCAACAGTGGTATTATTACAAATATATACCTACTAAAATATTGGATATTAACACGCAGACACAGAACAAACACAAATATTCATCACACGAATGTGTGGATCGAACCCACAACTCTTGACGCATAGGGCAGGGTCACTACCGAATGAGCCATCGAGCTTGTCAAAAGCTTAGTAACATAGATGTGTTACTGAAACTTTTATACTAGCTAGATAACTCCATCTTACTTTTTAATCGGAACCCGTCTTTCTCCAAAACATGAATTCACCTCGCCAGCCAAGCGTATCGCGGCCACGGCGCTAGCGCCCAGATCCGGCGCCCATTAATCTTCGGGGATCATTCCGCCCCCACTTGCGGGAATCGGTCTCCGGGACCGTCCGAATGTAGGTATCATTCGACTACTAATTTGGGGGTTGTCGGGATTAAATTTTTTATGGGTCATTAGACCGATTTTATTTGACGGTCGAAAAGTTTGGAATTGCCGTCTCTCGTAGTTTTTATGGAGGAGGCGTTTTTGTATGGCGGTGATTTATACATATAGAACGATTAATTAGTTCATCATTCCTTTGGACCTTTAATATAAAATAATGTAGTAAACGGTTTTATTGTAATTATGTTGGAGAAACTACCTGGACAAACCATCGCTGTAACCACATAGTCGAGTTGTATGTGCGTAAACTGAATATTGCGATTTTTAGTCATTCAGCTGAATAAAACTGATTATGTAATAAAAATCGGCCAAAATCAAGCCATTCTTAAGTTATACGTACTTAAATGGCGTAACTAACCCGAATTTATTTTACACGTACTTAAAAAACGTACCAAATTCCACCGCTTTTCGCTACATAGTACATACTTCATGCCCATGATATAGGGTAGTCGAGTTAAATTCAGTTGCGCGCTAACTGCTGGTCGAGTGATTTGTGAGCGTCCCCTCGTCACAGGGCTACGAAATGGAGAACAGGGTACATGAAGGAGATCCTTTAGGTTACGTCAAAGCGGGACACAGAGACTACGTAATGAATGCGGCACCTAGAGGATGATATACCAATGATTTTAAGTTAAGTTTTTAAACCGACTCCAAAAAAGAGGGAGGTTCTCAATTCGACAATGTTTTTTTTTTTTTTTTCAATAAATTCTTAGTAACATGCGGTAGTGTTACGTGCAGCCATAGAGATGAAATAAAATACACAAAAATTTGAAATCCGAACCGTGAGATAGGACAAAGGATATTTCTTATTCCGGGGAAATGAATAAATCTCATTCTCTGTAACAGACCGAATTCACGACCGGAACTGCGGGCAAATGCTTGTGCATCCATTTATGTTAATCCTATAAAGATGAATGGTCTGATAAAATAGAGACATAAAGAACTACAGTTGATTTCTAATGTAGAGCATCCGGTAAATGCCTGTTTTAAGATGCTGTATATCTTATACGAATCCTTCTTTGCATAGAACTTCATTATTTATCTAATATCCTACTGCTGCAATTTACTATGTAACATATACTTATGTTACGTACATACATATATAACATCACGCCCATACTACCTGAAGGGGAAGGCAGAGTCAAAGGGGCAGTAAGCACATTCGGCTTAAAATAAAACTGGGTTGGGTTAGATGGAAAATTGTGAAAAAGTAGTGACAGTGGCAAGCTCGTCGCCTACACAATCATATACCCAAAACCCGATATACCATTAGTCGCCTTTTACGACATGCTAGGCAAGGAACACAGTTGGCGCATTCTTTTTAAGTCCCATACCAATATAAGACTTATGTTACTTCTTGAGGTATAAAGCAAACTATATAGTAATTTATTAGCCATCCCATAAAACAATTTGGGCTTGGGATACAGAGGGTCGTAGGCAATTGTGAGAACAAAAAAGGGTTTCCAAGGAGAAACATATCGACCCCCATGGATATAACCCATGGCAGCAGAGGGTCAATAGGGATAATTGATTTAAATTTACGACCTTCCAATTCCAATTCCGTTTGTTCTCAAGGGCTTGAGCCCTGCACCATAAGCCTGCTCTTGGTTGAAACAACGTATAGCATTTTAATTCTATAAAATAAAATGTTTAAAAAAAACGAGGACGAATTCAAACATGTTGACGTTTTTATAGTCTCAGTCCCATGTCGGTCTGGGATCTAAAAATAAAATGTAGAAACTGTGTTTCTTGCCTAGTATGTCGTAAAAAGCGAATAATGGCGTATTATATTAGATACTAGCTGTGCCAGCGGTGTCACCCGCGTTTATGGTTAATATTATAAATACTATTTCCGTCATACATGATTTCTATGTAACTTTAACCATTAAGGCTGCACACGCGACGGAAGCTTAAAAATGGAGTTACTTCTCCCGTTTTCCCAACATTTCCCTTCACTACTCTGCTCCTATTGATTGTAGCGTGATGAAAAGTATACTATAACCTGCCCAGGAGTATGAAGAATAATTGTACCAAGTTTCGTTAAAATCCGTCGAGTAGTTTTTGTTTCTATAAGGAACATACAGACAGACAGACAGACAGACAGACAGACAGACAAAAATTTTACTGATTGCATTTTTGGCATCAGTATCGATCACTAATCACCCCCTGATAGTTATTTTGAAAATATATTTCATGTACAGAATTGACCTCTCTACAGATTTATTATAAGTATAGATATATATTGGATCTGTGAGTGTGAAAGGACAAGCAAGTCTCTAGGAAGAACGTAACGAACGAACGTAACACTTGCATTTATTATATTTAATTTAGATCCAAACAAGATAAAGGATAGCCGTGTCTTAAGTTATTTTTTGAACGTTAATTAAGCAATACTTATACTTAATAGGGATGATGGCTGCATTAAAAAAAACTATAATTCTATTTAGTCCGACAGTTAGATTGTACAAAAATACTAGACACATATTTTTCGCTTTATCAAAATAACATAAAATCACAAAGATAAAGCATAAAAGTTTTGGAGTGAGGGCTTGCGACATTACTATTTCGTAAATAAATTTCGATTGTGTCACGTCACGTACAACTTGAATGCATTGTATCTTCGTCAATGTTTGTTTGACAAATATTTAAAAAAAAGTACGTGTTCATTTTTTTTTTATAATCTAACTGACAGACTTAACAGAATTTTTTGACTTAATCGTCAACTGGCGAGCGAAAAACTCGCGAGTGCGCGCGATTTGGAACTTTTTGATTTTACCTACTTTTTTGTCACACATTTTACATGTGCAAAACTGTGGTATCCGCAGCCCTGCCGAACAACTCCGGACCCTCGACATAGCAAAACATAATAAAACCAAAAACTATGCCGGTTGAAGGTCGCTTTGTTTCAACACGAGTTTGGGAAGAATTTGAGGGTTACATAGGTGCTATAGTCGTTGCCTCGTGTTTTAGCTTAAAAGTATCTTTGAAAATAATTTCAGCGCTTTTCTTTGAAATTGCTCGACTATTTCTTTATTTTATAAGGTTCGTTGAACTATTGACGTTTCAAAAAATGTGTACTGTAGATAGTTTCTATACAGCTCACCTGAATCTGAAAACGAACTACGTAAGTCTGGTTTTCCTTAAATAGTTACTTAACACCATTGTGTATCAATGTTGAGAAGTCGCCCGCGAGTGCGGGCGCGGCGGCTCGCGCGATGCGTTCGGCAAGTACAAACTTAAGCATTACTATCAAGTCGCGCAAGCCGCGTGTAGTACCGCGCCAGCCACCGCGTCCGCGCTCGCGGCCGTCCAGTTTGCAGCCTTAGATCATCAGAGCAATTAGGATATTGGCTTGAGCCCAATTAATAAAATCCGGTAATACGTTTGTTAAGTTACATTACAAACATGTGTTTCAAGTGCAAGCTAATTCCATTAAAACTTAAAAGCGGAATAATGTCACAAATATCCAAACAAACTTCGACATTTTATTATTAAAGAATTTAAAAAGGTTGGTGCGCAGGCCCATGTGTTATCCAATAAATCAACTATGTATTCAATAAATGAACTAATTTGCAAAATGTCATGACAAATCGATTGTAATTAATGAATTCTGTTAAACAGTCTCGATTATTTCTGGTAAGCCAGCTATTAAAATTAAATCGGAAACGATCAAAAACTTCTTATAGACGGTCGCTCCAAATTAAATATCGAGCAACAAATTAGCAAAATGGAAGTCTTATTAATTAATAGCTCTTATTAGTAAACATCAAATGAACTCTGTTATTACCACTCGTCGGATGTCGGATCGAGATTAACGAAGTGGGAATAAAAGTTGCCCCGGTTGTAGGTAGGCGGTTATTAAATTTGTTCAAAGCTCTTCTCGTTAGAAGAAGGACCCTGACTTATAAGGTTTCCATGCCACGAGTATGACTATGTTCAGGTGGTAAGGCTTAATTAGAGTCTTGACTAGGTACCCACCCAATGTATATATTACTAATTGTAGCATGGATGTATCGGTATGTGGATGGACCGGCAAATTCCCGCCGTGTCACAAAAAGTATTAGTTATAATCATACTATAGCGTGAAGCCACGTTTATGCATGTGTGAGTGAGATACTTATGGATACCAGATATCGAATATCTGTCAATTGGAGCACTTATAATGTCAATGTCTGACGTAAGTTGCGTGTCAAGTTGGAGCACCTAAGGAGCTTCAACGTATAGCTAGTGGCGCGGAGTCCTTCTTTTTTACTAGTCCGTGGTTATAATATAGTATTTGAGAGATCGTGGTTATATACTAACTGTGAATAATGGAAAATGCGTCTGTAACATGCAGACTAATAGATGGGCAACAAAATAAAATCATCTTCCAACACTACGCAATTTTCATTTTCGACAACTCACGCTACATTTACATAACATTGAAATAAGGACAGCCTTATCTTGAAACAGCGAGTTAAGCTTAATATTATGTTACGACTAGAGTAGTTAAGTTTTAGAAAGAAGAAATCAGGACAACCCATAGACGAACCAAGAATAATTCAATTGCCATGTATTTTAGATACTGGTTATTTGCATGTATATTTACTGATTTTATTACAACTGTATGCAACCCGGAATTGACAAAGTGCTGTTAGCGTAAGCGGTTCACGCATGTCATAATAAAATTGCACCAAATTGAATGACTGGCACGTTGGTCGAGTGGTCAGAGACCCTGCCCACGAAACCAAGGGTCGCGAGTTCGAATCCCGTTAGGAGCAAATGTTTCGTGTGATGAACATGGATATTTGTAAAAAAAAAATTATAATTCACCAGCACTTCAGACATCAACACCGACCAGGATTGCTCCGCAAAGGATTTCCTTCAAGAATGATAAATTGAAGTAGGTGGTCACTCTGACATCAACCTGGTCTCAAACGAAAAAGTCTGAGTGCGATAAAAAGTAAATGGGTTAAGCTGGACTATACAATACAATATTATTAATAGTTAATAGACCAGCAGGTACCTTGGCAAACTGTTCACGGTGATTAAGCGATGAGCGATCCCGTGAACGTCTTATATAAAGGCGCGAACGGTACATCCCAGGGGTTTAGTCGGTATACCCCGCCCACTACCACCTTGAGCGGAGCAGGGTCCTCCTATCATCTTGAGGGCCCCGGGAGTGCTATGTTAATTCCCCCCGGTTTCAGTGGAATAGTGTGTAACGCATTACTTTGAGTCAGCAAAAAAAAAAGGTACCTTGGCCTGAAAGTTGCCCCCTCCTACCCCCCCTTGCCCGGTTATATTATGTTGCTGCAAATTAAGTATATAAGCTTGTGCTTTTAGTGTGTTCGTGTAAACAATTTATTATACTAGCAAAGCCCCGCGGTTTCACCCGCATCGTTCCGGTTCCTGTAGGATAGGATAGGACATGGGGATAAAATATAGCCTATGTTGCCTCCGGATAATGTAGCTTTCCAATGGTGAAATAAATTTTGGAATCGCCACAGTAGTTTTTGAGTTTATTCATGGCAAACATATACACACACACAAAAATACAAATCTTTCCTCTTTATAATATTAGTATAGATTAGTATAGATGTACAACTTCATGCCTACCCCGCTAGGGAAGTGGCGTGAAGTTTAATATTAGTAGTATATACTCGTATGTACATAAGAAATTTAATTCTATCTGTTTGTGACTTGACTATCACATTCCATGACAAAAGGTACTAAACTACTTTTACTTCGCGCAATTATATTATTTAAAGAATGAATCGAATGAATATTTAAGTGTAGATAAACCTTGACAGGTGGCTAAAATCGTATTTACTACAAAACTATCTCACCTCTCGTATCGTAATGCCGATGGCCTCCAAAACTCTATATCTTATCTCTTTCATCCACAAACCTTCCGTAACGTTTGCTCGCTCATCCTACGCAAAACTGGGGGTAATTATGTGATTTAGCAGTTTAAAAGTTATTTGAAAGCAACAGGTTATAGTACATCATCAGATCACGGTAATCCCACTGACGTGTTTGATAAGTCCAAGACGGAAAACCAACATTTGAAGTGAATGAATCATTAATTACCTACATTTTAATTAACTTGTACATTTGTCTGTCAATTAGGTTTAGGTTTGCACTAAGTATAGTACCGATTAATATTTATTTGACTGGCTCGATGGCGCATTCGGTAGTGATCCTGCCCCATGCGCCAAGAGTTGTGGGTTCGATTCCCAACCAGGACAAACATTCGTGTGATAAATACTTGTGATTATTCTGTGTGTGGGTGTTGTTAATATCCAATATTTAAGTAGCGAATAGCATCTACGCCTCTTTAGGTTGTGGCTGCATTATTACGAATCTCACTTAGATATAAAACAGTTAGATGATTTAATCTTATTAAGTGTAGTCTGAAGAGAAGTAAGTATACCTATTTAAAATTATTTTAAATTTTGATGCCTGTAAGAACTAACTGAAGCTTAGTTTATATAAGTGCACTTGATTTACTTATGAATACATCAGTAAATTGTATGTAAACGCGAGCGTACTAACATTTTATTAAACTTCTGACGGGCTATACAAGCCCGTCAGAAGTTAGTCACGCTCGATGTTAGCAAAAAAGTTATCGCCAAATTAGTTTTGAAAATAAACCGACATGCGTTGATAATTTCACATTCTATGACAAATGATGACGCAAACCGATTCAAATTGTCTGATTTGTTTGTCAGTCCATCCAAACTGGCCAATTTGTTTTTCCAGAACTAAGTACCTAGTGAGACATGTTATGCGACTAGCTCGGCGGTGAGGGAGAACAACACGACAGATGTGTATTTGTGTGTCCATTATCGTTTTGTTTCTGGTTGCACAATATTATCTTAAAGAAAATTAGATGACAGTCGCTTCATTGTATGTATCAAGAATCCCCAACTTGAAACAAAAAACATAGATTGCTTAAACTACTTAGCTCGGAGTCAGATCAATGTATGTGATGTAGTCTGATATTATTTTATTTATTTAATAATAAGATAATATAAAGAAAAGGAATATAGTAGTTACCTTATGAACTTTGTCGTAATTCCTAACAGAAACAAATAGCCACTATTTTCAACTGATATTCGTTGCCATTACAATTTACTAGGCGCTAATATTTACTACGCATACCAATACGCTTAATAAGTACTCATTAAAAGCTATTAAAACTGTTTTGACAAGGAAACAGACTGTTGTCAACGAAACCATAAAATATTACATTTATAACAACATTGTCCCATGTTGGTCTGGGACTTGGCTCATTTTGATCTGGGACAAAAAAAAAGAATGTGCCAACTGTGGTTCCTGCCTAGCATGTCGTAAAAGGCGACTAATGGTTTACGGGCTTTTGGGTATGTGACTGAGTAGGCGACGAGCTAGCCCCTTGTCACTCCTTTTTCAGCTTTTTATCAACCCAGCCCACTGTCCCATGTTGGTATGGGACTTAAAAAGAATGTGCCAACTGTGGTTCTTGCCTGACATGTCGTAAAAGGCGACTAATGGTGTATCGGGTTTTGGGTGTGTGATTGTGTAGGCGACAGGTTAGCCGCTTGTCACTGCTTTTTCACAATTTTCCATCTAACCCAGCCCGGCTTTATTTTTGGCTGAATGTGGTTGAAGGGGCATGCTGCCCTTTTGACTCTGCCTACCCCTTCGGGGATTATGGGCGTGATGTTATGTATGTATTGTTAGATGTGAAGATATAATCGGCGATAACCATCCCATCCCTAGTCGATTGCAATACTGGGCCCAGCCCTAGCATTTTTTTGACAGGATATGCTCTCGCGCCATAACGTTTGAGATGTAAAATTGTTGTGTTCCGAGTTTCTTTTGAATACAGTTAGTGCTATAACTTGTTTTTGTTTGGATTTTACTAATATTTAATATCTCAGAAGTGAGATCTTTGTATTCCGCGCCTTTGATTTGAAAAACTGTCAATAATTTACGTGACTGTGTGAGTAGGTTTAAACGGTGGTGGAAAAGTTAATTTCATAATATTTGGCAACAATGGATGCTTTTTCTTTGTAAATACACATAAACTAACCCGTGTTCTAATATTTGACACGATATTTATGTGTTTTGTGACATTTTTTATGTGATATTTTTATGTGTGAACTTGTTACGAAACATGTCGCAAAAAGTTTTTTCTAAGTGACGTCATTGTGGTGCATGGTGTTATACGGTGTTAGTTGCTGGTTTTGAGGGCTCTAACTAACGGTACTGAGCTTGGTCAACAAGTATCGTGGTTGGAGGAATGCATGTTGCATGCATACACTGCTGCTGCACTCTCCGGAGTACCTAGGAGTTAATTGGTGAGATCCACCCAGACTGTACATATTTTGTTTTAATTTATGGACTTTCTCATGTAAGACCATATATAAACTTTATCTGTGTAAGTTGTTACTATTAAATGTAAGTGGAATTAAAAATAGACAATTTCTCAAACAGTTCCAGTTTTAAGAAATTAAAACTTCAGTTCTGTTTTGTTTTAATTGTGAACTTTATTAATTAGATTTCTATTCTTAAACTGTGTTCTCCAGTGTATGCTGCTACAGAATAAATAATATTATTGTAATACTTTTGACTTTACAATGGGTCGGCATAAACATAAAAAGAGGGCTCGTTCATCTTCATCTTCATCTTCATCGGAACAGGAAGAGAAAAGATTTAGGAGAGATTTACGGAATAAGGATAAACGCATAAAGATTTTGGAAAGTTTGGTTAAGGAGTTGAGACAGAAAAAAGAAGAATGTTCAACACCACCTCTGTCACCAAATGTGTCAATGGTACCATCTAGTAGTACTGGTATGAGTATACGCCCTGTGGTGCGTTATGTGGGGCGTAATGATTTTATCCCTGAGTTTAATCCTCAGACCACTGCGGTGTCTATTGAACATTGGATTCGAAACTTAGAAAGTACAGCCAAAATGCATGGATGGGATGAGCGCACTCTTATTTGTAATTGTACTGCGAAGTTGAGTGGATATGCCAAAAGCTGGTATGAACAGCAGGCCTCGTATGATATTAGCTGGAATGAATGGAAGGAAAAGCTGATAAAAGCATTCCCATTTACTACAAATAAATTGGTTCAAATAAGAGAATTGGTGAATAGAGTTAAACTACCCAATGAGGATCCTATTGCATTTTATTATACAAAGTTGGGCATAGGGATGTCGTGTCATTTAAGTGATGAAGTCATTGCTGAAGCAGTGATTGGTACGCTGGGAAATCCCTTGTTAGAAATTGGTGCAAAATCAGCGGGATGCCATGATACCAGTTCCCTGTTAAAGTATTTGGCGAGTGTTAATTACTCTCAACTGGGCACTGAAATAAATCAGTCAAATACATCAACAAAAAGCGACCAAAGGTCAAACAAACAACTTAAATGTTTTTCTTGTGGGAAAACTGGTCACAAGGCTAGCAGATGTTATAAAAATAACAAAAAGGTTCCAATCCAGAACAAATTTGAAAAGAGGTGTTCATTTTGTGATCGTACAGGTCATACAGAAATTGATTGTTTCAAGAAAAGAAATCAAAAACAGTGCACATTCTGCAACATTAAAGGTCACACAGTAGAGGAATGTAGGAAGAAGTCGAGAGACAGTCCACAGAACAAATTAGTTCGTAGAATTCAGACTGTGTGTAGTGAGTTGTCGGACAAGAAATATTTTAAAACTGTTCATATTAGTGGAAGTCCAGCTAAAGCTTTTATTGACTTTGGGAGCTCATGTAACACCATGAAG
This sequence comes from Glyphodes perspectalis, assembly GCA_951394215.1. Classification (NCBI taxonomy): domain Eukaryota; kingdom Metazoa; phylum Arthropoda; class Insecta; order Lepidoptera; family Crambidae; genus Glyphodes; species Glyphodes perspectalis. Next base: position 1,617,948 of record OX596200.1, read on the forward strand.
CGAAGCTTTTGTGAACAGCAGAACTTGGAGCATGCCAGCAGTGATGATGTTGTGATTAAAGGGTATGGTGATGCTCTAACTATTCCAATAGGGAAAACCACGGCAACATTGTCTGTAGACGGTGTTGATATCAAAACTCAGTTTTATATTGTACCAGACAAGGTCCAAGACTTTGATGTGCTTGTTGGTCAGCCATTCACTGAAGCTGAAGATATTGTTGTGGTAAAGACTGCTACTCAACTCAGCGTGTTCAAAAGAGATATGGCTTTAGAACTTGCAGAACTCTGTAAAGACTTTGAAAAGGTGCGCTTATATCCTCATGTTGATGTGGAACTTAACCCTGGTTTAAATAAAGTTATTGTGAGGACAGAACCTATGGCTAGTGGAGTTATGATGGTGAAACACAGTGAACATCGACAACCTTTGTGTGAGAAGGATGTATTGAGTGAAGAATTGAACTGTGAAGAAGGACAGATGGTTATAAAGATGATAAACCAAACTAATGTACCAATAAGTCTTAAAAGTGAGGAATGTGTAGCAAGAGCAGAACTGAGTGATGGAAATACCAATATGTTTAAAATAGGAGATCATTTGACAATAGAGGAGAAGAAAGCTTTAGAAGCTCTTCTGGAAAAGCATAACAGTTGTTTCTCTAACAAAGCTGTAGAGTTAGGAAATTGCAAAATTGAAATGACTATTAAATTAGTAGAAGATAAAGTGATTAATTATAAACCATATCGTATGTCATTTCACGAAAGGGAAATAATAAGAGATATTGTGGCAGAGTTGATGACTGCAGGTATTGTTGAAAAATCAACGTCAGCTTATGCAAGCCCTGTTTTATTGGTGAAGAAGAAAGATGGAGGACACAGAATGTGCGTCGATTATCGAGCACTAAATAAAATCACTGAAAAGGAGAGATACCCTTTACCAGTTATTCAAGATTTATTAGACCGCCTGGTTGATAAAACAGTATTTTGCTGTCTGGATTTGGCCAATGGGTATCACCAAATAAAAATAGCGTCAAGGTCAAGACCATACACAGGATTTGTTACCCCTGATGGCCACTACCAGTATCGGATGATGAGTTTTGGACTTTGCAATGCACCTGCGGTATTTCAAAGGGCTATGAATGAAATACTAGCTCCTGTTATACATGACTGTGCCGAAGTATATATAGATGACGTAATAGTATGGGGAGGAGACTTTTCAAGCTGTTTGGATAATCTGAGGAGAGTTCTAGAGTTGATTGATGCTGCTGGTGTAAAGTTAAAACGTAACAAATGTTCGTTTTTGACTAAAACTGTTGAGTATCTGGGGCATGAAATCCATGAAGGAGAAATACGTCCATCTCCTCATAAGTTAGCCGCGGTTTCTGACTTCAGAGTTCCTAGTAATGTACACGAACTCCGTCAATTCTTAGGGCTGGCAAGCTATTTCCGTAAATTTATACAAGGGTTTGCAACTATCGCAAAGCCACTTACCATGTTGACTAAGAAGACTGTAGAATGGCATTGGGATGCAGAGCAAGCTAAGGCTATGGAGTTACTGAAAAAGAAACTTACCTCCGATCCTGTTCTTGCAATTTACAACCCGAAACGAGAAACGCAAGTCCACACAGATGCTTCGAAGTTGGGCCTAGGTGGGGTGCTGTTACAACTGCATAAGAATGGTGAATGGAAAGCTGTTGCTTATGCAAGCAGGCAGACCACAGCCACTGAGGTTAACTATCATAGTTTTGAGTTAGAGGCTTTGGCCGTGGTATTTAGTATTCAGAAGTTTAAAGTCTATATTTCTGGTCTCAAGTTTCGTGTTGTAACTGATTGTTCAGCGTTACGTCTAGCGTGGTCTAAACGCGATCTGTCACCACGTATTGCGAGATGGTGGCTTGACTTGCAGGAGTTTGATTTTGATGTTGAGCATAGACCAGGGACGTCAATGGCACATGTTGACGCTCTAAGCAGAAATCCCATTGAGTTACAAGTGAATCACATACAAGAAAATGATTTTATTAATACCCTTCAGAGTGCAGACGAGGAAACTCAGTCTTGTATACAAAACTTAAAGCTGGAACTGCAAGCTAATAAACAAAAGAAGGACGGCTTAGCTAAAAATTACAAAATCGTGGATGGGATTTTGTGTCGTTTGGTTGACGGTAAGAATAAACCTGTGTTGCCGAAAAGCGCAAGGTGGCACATTATGAAATTGTACCATGATGATCACGGGCATCTTGGATTGAGTAAGTGTCTTGAGGCAATACAGGCGAAATATTGGTTCCCCAAGATGAGGAAAAGTGTGGGAAAATATGTGGCCAGTTGCATTGGGTGTCAATTTGCCAAGAAACCTACCGGGAAACAGCCTGGATTGATGCATCCCATCTCTAGGATGCCTGTGCCCTTCCACACATTGCACATAGATCATTTGGGGCCATTTTGCAAAAGCAATGGAAAATCATATGTTTTTGCAGTGATCGACGGCTTTACCAAATTTATATGGCTAGAAGCCGTTGCCAGCGCTAATGCTAAAGGAGCCATTACAGCTTTGACTAAGTTGAATCAAGTGTTTGGTTACCCAGTTCGAATAATAAGCGATAGAGGTACCGCTTTTACGGGTCGAGAATTTAAACAATACATTGAGGACCATGACATAAAGCATGTATTGAATGCTGTAGCATCGCCTCGAGCAAATGGACAGGTGGAACGTCTTAATCGTACGATTTTAAGCTCTTTAACGGCATATATGGGCGATGAACAGAAAGGATGGGACGCATACCTCTCAAAGGTACAGTTGGGAATAAATTCGACGGTTAGTCAAGGTACCGGCAAATCACCGTTGGAATTGTTATGTGGCTTAAGACCCCGATTGGCTGGTGAATTCCGCGGGGCAGATTATACGACAGATGTGGCTCGCTTAAGGAATGAGGCAGAGCAAAAGATTGAAGAGAATGCTTCGAAGATGAAATTGCGTTTTGATAAAGGGCGACGAGTTACTGAACCGGTCACTGTTGGGACATTAGTAATGGTAGAACGAAAAATTTTGCGTCCGGGGTTGTCAAGTGGCAAACTTGTACCCAAATACGCGGGACCTTACAAAGTGACAGCGGTTTTGCCCAACGATCGTTATGAGGTTTCGTCAACCACTAAAGGTAAGAGAGCCTATAAGAACATTGTTGCTCGCGACAAAATGAAATTGTGGCAAGCCCGCCATGAGTTCTCATCTGATGATTACATGTCTGATGCGTCTCAATCATAATGTTGTTATTTTATAAAATTTTGGTAGCTTGCCTTAGGGGCCTTAGCAATATTATTACGGTTGCCTCCGGGGCCTTAACAATATTATTACGCTTGCCTTAGGGGCCTTAGCAAAACTAAGTATTAAGCTTGCTTCAGGGGCCTTAGCAACTCAGACTTGCCTCAGGGGCCTTAGTAATATGATAACGCTTGCCTCCGGGGCCTTAGCAATATTATTAAGCTTGCCTCAGGGGCCTTAGCGATACTAGACTTGCCTAAGGGGCCGTAGCAATACTGGTCGACTTGCCTTGTGGGTCATGGCAATAGGTTTGCCTACGGGGCCTTAAAACCATTGTGTCGAGATAAAATTTAAGGCATTTCTAATGCCATGATAAATTGCAACTGCCTTTGGGGTCTGGGTTGCAGTAATTGGTATTATGCTTGCCTTTGGGGTCTCAGCACCACAAATGCCAATGTGCGCTTGCTTCAAGAGCCTTGCGAATATAACAGATTATGCTTGCCTGACGGGCCACATAGCATATTTGATTACTACCTGGAGCAGTCAACTGCTCCTGAGGAGCTGTCAAGAGTCATCGGGCTGCGTATGGTGACGGCAGCTGGACCTTGTCGACTCACCTTCGGGGACCGAAGGAATGCAGGACGGCCGAGCTGTTAGATGTGAAGATATAATCGGCGATAACCATCCCATCCCTAGTCGATTGCAATACTGGGCCCAGCCCTAGCATTTTTTTGACAGGATATGCTCTCGCGCCATAACGTTTGAGATGTAAAATTGTTGTGTTCCGAGTTTCTTTTGAATACAGTTAGTGCTATAACTTGTTTTTGTTTGGATTTTACTAATATTTAATAGTATGTATAACAACAAAAGTAACATGTAGGTAAAAAACTGTCTTAATATCTATCTATTAACTAATATTAGGTAGATTTATAACTAAACATGTCACCATTATTTAATTTTGCGTTACAGTTCCAAAATTGCAAATGGTGGTATCACATTTTTCTCCAGGTATTAATCAGGTATCAAGATAATAATGGTGATTCTAGACTATTGTGTCGGCACAAATATAATTTCATCTTCCTAGCGTTACGTCCCGTGCTTAGACGGGGTCCGCTTAGACCATGATCCAAGATTTAGCGAGTCTGGTAATTACATAATAGCGACTGCCGATCTGACCTTCGTAACCCTAAGATAGGGGAACCAGATAATTTTTGGATCATGTTTACAAATCCAAAATTGTTTGAATTTGCAGGTTTCATCACGATCTTTTCCCTCACCGTCGTACGTACCCGGGCACGTACCTCTGGATTTTTCAAATCTATGTACGTATTTATACCACTAGCTCGACGGTGAGGGAAAACATCGTGATGAAACCTCGCACTCTTCGGTTAAGAGGCGCGTGTCTTTACCATTGAGCTACCACCGCTCCGCACAGATGTAACTTATCTAAAATAAATTAATTAATTTGGAATTTGAGCCTAACACTAAATCAAATCAAGAGAAATAGGAAGGAGAAATCTGATACCAGATCAAAGAAAAATACAATGAAATGCAAAATTTTCGCGCCAATGCTACCAATTCTAGCATATTCCCCTGAAGCAAATCGTTTTGGCCCTCCAGAAGTGGTAGTCAAACTTGTTTTCTATTAAAAAAAAATCATAATAATAACAGTAAAGCTAATCAAAGTTCCACATTGAGTAATTATTTAACTTTAATATAACTAAGGCAAGCGTAAAGATTATTTTCTTGACGCAAAGAATGCCTTATTAAGCGTCGTCACGTCGTACTGAAAATGACGGTGGGCTGTGACTCCCTTAGGGACTCGCTGAAGTCTCCACGTCAGAAAAACTCTCCAGTCTGGGTGGATATACCAGGATATACCCACTAAGCCTCGAAACTCTAGTCTCGCCAATTTGGTGACCACGATCAAGAAATCTTGGACTACATCAGAGTCACCAAAATACGTAAAGCTCTCAAAACGGAGGATCCCATCATATGTAAAAACCCGATAAGTAAATTGCTTCACCTTTGCTGCTCGCATTGCATGCAATTAAGTATCAGCACTATTTAAAAGATTACAGTCGCAGTTTGAGGACCACTACTCTGCTAGTTGGTAGGTACCTATTAGAAGGGCGGGGATCGTCCCGGGCCCGAACTGGAGTCACGATTCCCATTTGTCTTTGGTGCGCACTTTGACTTCAGAATGGGGTTCTTGCTGGACGCTCCTGACATAGCCTGTTGTCTTCTGGATGTGGCAGAGAAATTCGTGCATCAACTTCCTCATGTACATATAGACATAAATAAGTCTTACACTATCACATTTTTCTTTATATTATTTTTCGTCTTCAGGGGTACATAGATAAAATATTAAAAAAATTCTATACTCTATAACTCATTAATTCTTTTTTTTTTTTTAATATCATTAGGTATCTCGCTGTTTGCCATGGCGATTTTGTATGTTGTTCTCTATACCACTATAAATATAAAAACACTTTTAATTTTGTTTATGTTAGGGATGTCGATTCTTATAAACTCAACTTTTTTTTTATTGAAGAGAAGTTAGGTGAAGGAGACTAAACACAGCCATTTCGCGAGTTTTTGAGTAGTTAACCGGAAGAACTCTAGTACTACGGGCACCTTTAACTAATTGTATGGTTTATACCAAAACAGAAAAAATCGAATGGCGATTCTAAAAGGCGATGTATCGATCCAATGAATCGAGTACTACATATCGATTTAAAAAATCGTTTTTTTAGCTTGAAAAATCGATATTTCGATTAATCGATCTCAGATCGACATCCCTAGTTTATGTTACATCGGGATTAATTTTCTTAGCTTATCTTATACCCTTTCTTTGCTCGCTACCCATGGTAACTTCTGCTCTAATGTGATCACAGCTCATCTCAACCTTGAGCCCGGTCACGTTGGCACTTTTTGCTTCCTCAGGCGGCGGTTCTTGAACTACGCCAGTGTATTGACCCTATTAGATTGTTCAATTAAAACGTGATATATTCGCATTAATATCGGAACAACACACTATTTTGACATCAGCAGATTGTTGTTAACGACTGTGTTATTTTTTTAATAATGTTTTCAAGCATGCCGATTGTTTAGTAGTGTGAAAAATAGGATATATGACAGCATTACATAAATTGATCCGATTCCGAGTTAAGTAGCAAGGGCACACATCAACGAAGAAATCAAAAAATCATATTTGTTATTTATTGCGCTGTTTCTGCAATTTTATTACTTATGGAAAAATTAACCCTCCATCCACGCTAAAACCCTCTTTACCTATTGTTATGAAATTTGGTATGCCAATATTTTATAATAATAAGATATCGGCTTCTTTTTATCCAAAAAAATTAAGATCCTGAAATACGCACGATAAACTCGCTTTTTATAGGTACAATGTCAAATAAATTATCCTTTTATTGTTACTATGAAAAAAAGCGTTTTAAAAACTTATTGAACCCATGTCCCTTCCAGCGAATCATTGCTAGGTCGAGTTTAATGAGCACACGCTGAGTCAGCGTTTATCTCTCCGGCTTCTCGGGGAGCTGCGTGCAATTGATTCCCGGCTGGTATCTGATCACTAATCGCAATAAATCTTGACAATCTTGTAACCTTTTTTGAAAACGATTACGGATTAACCTCAAGGTAACGTATGTTTTTAAATTGGAAAGATTATTGTCAACATTCAATCAACTAAGATTGAAGATGAATTGTCTTCAGCTTCAATCTTGTGTCAATTGTATGGAGGTTGTTAACGGATTAAAATCGTGGTAACGGATAAAGAATACTATGCAATAACTTAACTCGATAAGTGTCTTTAAACTGTGTGTTAAGTATCTGGTGATGTGATTGACTGAACTTTTACCCTTCTTCTGACTTGTGTATCATATATGATTCATAACAATTGTTTTTTCTATTTTAACTAGTATTGGACAGGAAATCTGGTCCAAGCGGATATTAATCGTAACAGATTGATAACGGTACATAACGGTAGAACAATGATGATAACATATATAAAAGCGTGTAGGTAGGTACCTAACATATGTCTTATACGTTATAAAACAATAAGAAATGCATTTACATCAGATGTCTATCCGATAAGATATTTTTTCAGATACCTATACTTAATATTATAAAGAGGAAAAATTTGATTGTTTGTTTGTTTGTTTGTATTGAATACGCTCCGAAACTACTGGACCGATTTGAATAATTCTTTCACCAATGGAAAGCTACTTTATCAGCGAGTAACATAGGCTATATTTTACCCCCGTATTCTTACGGGAACGGGAACTACGCGGATGAAACCGCGGGACGCTGCTAGTAGGCACATAAACGCACAATAATTCTAATCTGTAAAGGGCAAATACTGTTGTCACTAGGCGGTGCATCAAGCCTCTACAAATTCTCTAATTAAAATCTATCTCCATTGCTATTTTTGTTTTGGTTGCTATCTGTACATTCTATCTAACGGGTTGCGGATGTTGCGATAAAAAATCGAAAAGTTTACCAAAATCTTTCCAGATATTCATCTTCTTAGCCCGATCTAAACGCAGGACATACCGTCCTGTGTTAAGATCTAGTACTTAATGGAGTTTAGTACTTAATTTAATTGAAGTAATTGCCTATTTGTCCCCATTTGTGCCTGGTAACAATATTTGATAGGTGAACTAAGTAGACCAATGGATCATGGTTACAGTGGCGGACTAAGTCTGTTTTAGGCCCGGGGCGGTACGAGAAGAAGAGCTGTACAAGGCCTCTGCTAGTAGGGATACAAGCAGTGTTGCCAGTCCAAATCCTCCTTCTTTGTTTGTTATAGGATGATTGCAGGGACTTGTAGATAATATGAGGCCACCCAGGATCAGAGGCCCGGGGCGCACCGCCCCTTCCGCCCCCATGTTAGTCCGCCATGGCATGGTTACATACCGATAGTTATTTGATGTGCAGGAGACAGGAGTCCGTCGCGATGGCGATTCCGCTGAACATGTGATATAAATCTGTACTATGTCAAGTCCAGAGGTGCCCGTTTTAAAACCTTGATATTTGTGGAACTGTTTATTGCAAACTTTCACATGAATACTCAACCAACTAACTCGACTGTATTTGTGGCTAAATGTGGTTTAAGAAGTTTAATGATACTTGGTCTCAGTCAGCCTTCGGATTACGGTCGTGATGACATGTATGTATGTATTCCCGCTCATTCAATACTTGTATATTATAACAACCACGTACGGGATTAATACGAATTCTTCGCAGAATTTCAAAAGAAATTGAGTTACAGGAGCGGGCGTAAACGTGTTTCCTTATAGGGACGCGATGAATAGACGTCACGTGCGCCATTCGTCTTAGCTTCGATGTAACGCTTTTCGGCTTAGAAATGTTACAATAACATGCGCAGGCTACAAAATGGGAGTACATTTCTTATGAATGTATCGCTGATGCTTAGATGCAAAGTAATAAATGTGATACAGTACAATGGTTAGTCTTAGAAATAACACTAGTAAGATAAAACGTGATATGTATTATGTAGTACTACTAGCTGACCCGGCGAACTTCGTTCCGCCTAACAGTCAATGACACATGATCGGGTTAAATAAATTGGGATCTAAACTATTCTATCTTTCAAGTTGGATCAAACTGCACACGGTGTGCAAATTTGATTAAAATCGGTTAAGCAGTTTCTGAGTCCATCGCGGACAAACAACGTGACGCGTAATTTATATATATATATTAAGTAAGATAAGATAAAGAAAGTGCGTTTAACTTGATGTAAGTCTTTTTTTCTATCCTTCAGGAATAATGATAACAGTATTCTTCTATGAATGTACCCATATCCTATTATCAACCCTGGTGGTTTTAGTTTTTGATGATCAGTTAAATATTTAAGACATTAAAAAGTAACATACAAACAAATACACTTTTGCATTTAAAGATAATATCAATTTGGAATTAACAACCTAATTTTATAATAAAACTAATCATTAATTTAAGACTCGATGGCGCATTCAATAGTGAGCCTGCCCCAAGCGCCAAGAGTTGTAGGTTCGATCCCGACCCAGGATAAACATTCGTGTGATGAATACTTGTGTTTGTTCTGTGTCTGGGTGTTAATATCCAATATTTAAGTATATATTTGTAATACCACTGTTGATTCTGATATCCGTAACACAAGTGCTTAAGCTACTTACCTCGGAGTTAGCTCAATGTATGTCATGTCGTTTGACATTTATTTATGTACCTATTCCGTTTTTTGCCTTCTGGAATGAAAGTATATTTCTTTAATTAACTCTAATTACTACACTAAAGCCGTTAATGCTTCTATAAAACAGTCCAGTCAGTTTTGAACAGTCCAAGAGTTAGATACCAGCCAATTTACAAAGGTCTATCCGCAGAAAACTTCTAATTTTAGCCATTACTGACCCAGTTCCACAATTTAACATTCCCTGCACTTTAACTGCAAAACAACAGATCCCAGCACATTGTTACAAGCAAACAAATACTTGAACAGGAAAAGTTGCTTCCATACAAAAATACTTCATCTGATTTCACTCCGTTATCAACGGCGCGGTGGCTGAGAAGCAGGTCAATTTCACACCACACAATAAGGCTCCCGTCTGAAGGCCTTAAGGCTTAATTACACGCTCGACATGCGGTCATCCCCAATCTATTTGGCCAGCGCAGTAAGGCCTCTGAAAGCGCCGGATTAAGGAAGTACGACGGATGAAATAATATAGAACACTATATTGATATTATCCCAAGAATGGTGGTAGCTCAATGGTAAGGACACGCGCCGCTTAACCGAGGAGTGCGGGTTCAAACCCGGCCACCTACCTCTGGATGTTTCAAATTTATGTACGTATTTATACCACTAGCTCGACGGTGAAGGAAAACATCGTGATGAAACCTGAAAATTCAAACAACTTTGGATTTGTAATCTTGATCCAAAAATTTTCTGGTTCCCTTATCTTATGGCTACGAAGGTCAGATCGGCAGTCGCTTCAATGTAATTACCAGACTCGCAAAATCTCGCAAAATGGTCTGAGCGGACCCCGTCTAAGCGCGGGACATAACGCTAGGAAGATGATGATGATTGATATTATCCCAAAGACTTAAATGCTTCATTCTCTTCGCTTCAAGGAAAAGTCATGATTTGCAAACTCTTTTGTCATTGTCATCTTTATTATCTTTATTATGTCTCTTTTCAAGCCAGAGCCTTTGAAGACTACGATTCCAGTTTCAGCTGGTCTGATTATTAGTACACCTTTAATATGAATTGTATCGTGCCGCCAAAGGCTAGACTTAAAAAAGCAATTAAATACACGTCAATTTAAACATATTGAGTTAAGATTTATTGCACGAATTCTTTAAATGATCATTACAATACTTCAAACGAAAATATAAGGAAAAACCTATGTGGTTAGTTAACAGATTTTAAGAAACCAAGGGAAAACGTGTTTTTAATTTTTTCAATTCCAACGACTTAACCTTTAACTACATTAGTGAAATATGTTTTTTTCATTGTAACAGACGCTATCTGTACATTTAGAATGGTGATAGTAACGTAAGTATTAAGTTACGTAAATCACCATTTGTTGGAAGTGTGTCTTCTGGAACTATGAGGTATTGTGCGCCAGAGACCTCATTACATTGGGCAGCTCGAAGATGGATGAAGGCCGGGTACAGTCAACAAAGGGTGAAATGTAGCCGCCGATAAGTGTAAGACGCTTGTTACTGCTGGGAAAGTTAAACATTCGCACGGATTGAATTAAACACGGTTCGGGCTCGTTTGGGGAATAATTGTGGTTTCGAATTACATTAAGCTAGGAAAACGAAACAAATTGTAATCTTCTTCACTTTTGTTTAATAAGAGGCCCCAAATGTATCATTATACATAGTATTTTTCCAATGAACATGAATTTAAAATACCATTTTGTCACCATACGTACCTCATCACGATATCCATTCATCATCTTCCTAGCGTTATGTCCCGTGTTTAGACGGGGTCCGCTTAGACCATGATCCAGAATTTAGCAAGTCTCGTAATTACATTGAAGCGACTGCCGATCTGACCTTCGTAACTCTAAGATAGGGGAACCAGACAATTTTTAAATCATGGTTACAAATCCAAAGTTGTTTGAATTTGCAGGTTTCATCACGATGTTTTCCTTCACCGTCGAGCTAGTGGTATAAATACGTAATAGATTTGAAAAATCCGGAGGTACGTGCCCGGGTTCGAACCCGCACTCCTCGGTTAAGAGGGCCGTGTCCTTATCATTGAGCTACCACCGCTCCTTCCATCACGATATCCATTAGCTATCTATATTCAGAAGAAAGGCAAGGTGTCAAAATTTAAGTCTAACTTGCCTGACATTAAGTGGCAAAGTTGTAAGTTATTGTTGTGTATGTCACAATTTCTTCTTCAAATACCCACAGCTTATTGCAAGTACATGGTTCCTAAACACTTGCCAAAAAGTATTTTAATCTCACCGACAGTTAAAAATATTTCAGACTAGCGGTTCGCCTCGGCTTCGCACGGGCGGACGTTCTACTTTTCAACTTGGGATAAATATAGCCTAAATTTCTTAGGGATAATTTAGCATACTTATTAATGGTGAAATAATTTTTGAAATTGGTCCAGTAGCTTCGAGTTTGTTCGTTACAAACATACAAATCTCTCCTCTTCATAATATTAGTGTAGATTAAACCAAATCCATTTCCATTCCGCGGCCCGGGTGACCCAGTTCCGCAATAGGTGTGCATTTGATAAATGCGTTTTTCCGAATTCGAGCTAATTTCGAAGTCACAGGGGAAACTTGGACGAAATCTGACGCGAAACTAATAAGAGAAACGCCGAGTACAGGCGCGGTGACATATAGCTGGGTAACTTTAAGGTTCATATTTGCTTGCACATTTCTTCTTTCATTGAATTATCAGAGTAAAACTGATGAAGTTTTAACAACCTTTATCTACATTTTAATATTTCTATTCGTATTTAAGTATGTATTTCTTTAAAAATATACAAATACTAGCTGACACGGCGAACTTCGTAACGTCCCGTTCTCGGATTTTCAGTATATCATTTTTTTTCCCGTGCAACTTTTTTTTTTCTTTCTTATGAACCTTGACCTGACAATAACAAACACAACTAAAAAATAATTAGCTAAATAGGTTCAGCTGCTTGAGATTTGCGCTTAGCAACACATTCAGCGATTTATTTTTATATTAAAGATTATTTAAACTTCCAATTAAGTTGAAAGTCATGCTCACGAGCATGTAATTTCAGTATTTTTTTGATACTTCTTTGATGTCATTTAGTTGGTCTGATGATGCGAGACGGAAGGTTTTTAATAAACTGCATTAATTCACTTTACATTTACATAACTCACAGTGTGGTCCCATTTGAAACTATATTTTTACAGGTACATGTTTTTGCTTTTTTCCGACTGTTTTATATGTTGTCCCCTATCTTTTCATTCTCGCATAATATCTTATGTCTCACTAAGAGGTGACGTCACTGATGGCACACGTCACCCACCCATCGCGCCATCCTGATTTAGCGATAAGTCTATCTTTATTTACTTAATCCCGACTAGCATGTGCCGGATGAGTGACAAAGTACAATAATAATGTTATTTCACGTCAGAGTGAACAAGTTGAACAATTCTCTGTTCCATCTGAACAATCTTACTCCTAGGCATTAGTCTTTTGTAAAGAAAATATTTGTATAGCTGTAGAAATGTTATACTTTTTTTATCTATTTACTTTATAATATTGTCATCATGTCATAGCGTTATGTCCAGTATTCGGGGACCGCTCAGACTATAATCCATGATTTAGCTATTATCGTTCGTTATTACATTGAAGCGATTGCCTATGTGACCTTCATAACCCTAGATAGAGAAACAAAACAAATTAAAACCTTGTAAATTAGTTATTTGAAAAGGCGGGTTTCATCACGTTTTTTTCTGTCACCGCCCAGTATATATAAGCTACATAAATAAAATATATTGTACAATATATTATATATATAAGCTATATTATTGTAAAGTTTTGTTAAAATCCATTCAGTCGTTTTTGCGTGAAAGAGTAACAAACATCCATACATCCTCACAAACCTTCGCATTTGTAATATTAGTAAGATAGTAGAATAGTCATTATTGACAATGGGCAAGATGACTAAAAAATTATGTTTAGTCCATCATTTAGATTATAGAAAAATATTGAACACGTATTTTTATTATTTATTTGTCAAACAATCATTGACGAAGGTACAATGCATTCAAGTTGCGCGTGACCTCGTGTAGTGCTGTTGTTTATTTTATTAGGCAATAAAGGTTCAATAAAATAATTCTAGTAAATTCCTCTCTTCGATGTCAATTGATGTAGGTCAGTTACGCTTCGTAGTAAAAAATGACATGTTGAAATTTTTGATTATTATCTAAGAATAGAAATTCTTATCTTAAACGTGCCTATACACATATATTATTCTAAGCAGAGACTAAAATTAGATATAAAGTACTCGCGAATTCATACGATGAATCACACGTTTCCTCTTATCATATCCAAGAACATTTGTAAAGGATAGACAAGGCTAATAATAGATCTGGAATGGTTTAAGGATCCACAAAACGTATAAAAGACATCCGTTACTAACACACTGATCTATCAACACAGCCCAAATCACTTAACGGATTGCTAAAATTTGACACACAGATAGCTATTAAGCGTACGCATTCTCTAAGAAAAGATTTTTCAAAATTCCAAAAATTAAGGGAAACGTGGCTCCTTGGCTTGTGTGGAGAAAAAGTGAACTACGTTACCCCGAACGAAGCCGCAGGAACAAAAGCTCGTATACCAATAAAGTTGAGAAGCCTGTATTGCAACACTAATGGTGTCACAAGTGCTTTGTCAAGCCTGCAGAGGTGGTTGGGCAGCCAGAACTCTCAGGCACCGAGAAAAACATAGCAGGAAAAATGTATGGAGGTCCAATTTCAAAAGACATAAAGTATAAGTGGTTTCATACTTATATTTGACATCTGTCGTAAAGTATAAGTGGTTTCATACTTATATTTGACATCTGTCGTAAAGTATAAGTGGTTTCATACTTAAACTTGAAATCTGTCTATTGAGGATGGGTGGATATACATATACATGTATGTCTTTTGAAATTTCCCAAAGCTTTACCGGTTGTGGTAGATACAATTATGCCCTATCATCCGTTAGCTACCTACTACTCGTACCACATACGTTGCTCTACTTACTTATATATATAAACATTGTCAATAATTTAGCTTTTGTAATAAGGCTGATTCTGACTTTGTTAGATCAGTGTTTGGTGCGAATAGTTGAAAAAAAACCCGAAATCTACAAATACGTTCGTTCACTGTACATACAAACTTGAAGTGTAAAACTGGCGTGCAAGTTAGCGGACTTAAAAGGTAGTTAGTTAGTAGTTTAGTGCGTCATTAGTCTCTCGGGAGAAGTGAGCCCGTCTTTAGTTTTGCCTCAGCCGGCGATTTATTCGCGGTAATGGATTACTAATTGAGACATAGTTTTGCGGCTGCTTTAAAATTGATTTTCAACTGGCAGTTTTGAGATAAACAATTTGTTGGTGAAGAATTTTAGAATAGGGTTTTTAGTTACAGCTTAGTTAATGAGATATTAATATTTCAGCCTACAATGTAGCGTGATTATAAAATAATGTTACAGAAATTATGCAATCCCATTACTTTGTTAACTTATATCTCTTACAATTTGTGAATGCATTGTTTTAACGACCTTTATTAATTAAGATAAAAGAGAATACTTAAAATATTTTAAGATAAAAGATCGTGATAATGATTCAGTATTTACCTACTTGTATCTAACGCTTTTATGATTTATCCTTTCTCGATATGAACACATGCATGTAGTAACATATTGACAAAGGTATCTGGTCAATAAAATCGACAGTATAATTTTTACGTGTTTCTGCTATCCAGTTCATTTAGTGCAGTAATAATCAAGGTAAAGACTCACCGTCCTGGAGAGAAGCCAGCTCGCAGGGAATATCAGCGGCACATACGTGATCATATACACGATGGAAGTCCACGAGACCAAGTTCCCACTGACGCCGTAGTACCTCACCACGATGTCCTGTATGATCGTATACTGGGTCCATTGCATCGAGTTGGAAGTGGAGAATATCACGAACATCACCAGGATCACCCAGCGATACCTCAGCGGAGTATAACTGTGCGGCTCATTCAGGTCTATGTTCATCCCGTCCATCACACTGCCGGGTATCTGGTCTAAGTCTTTGTACTGTCCCTCTTCTGATAACAGAAGTTTTGACTTGGACGCTTCTGAACGAGTTATTCCGTTCCCGACTCTTCCATCTTGGGGTGACATTTTGATATAGTTCAATATTCAAACTTTATTGGTCCCTTTAAATATTGATCAGTCACTTTACACTAGATTATTATTATAAAAAGATTCGATTTCTTCTATTTTAGCTTTCTTTACAGTCCTTGATTTTCTATGAACACAGTCTTATTATACTCAAATAGTCCATTGAAGTCAGAATTGGGGTCGTATATTTACGTTGATTAACTATAAAAAATAGCAAAACAATCAAGCTCCTTGCCTTTTACCCGAAAATGTAAAACCGTAGTTATCAAAACGTTACCAAATATCGATCCAAAAAGTTTCAAAATTTTGACAAGGCACAGTTAAATTCACTGATTCTTTCCACTCGACAAATCACTATGGAATCATCTAATTCGTCATTTTTCTTTGTAATGTTCTATTGTGCTTATCGGTAATATATTGTAAAGTTTATCAGTAACACTCGTTAAAGTACAAAACGCGGTATCACGTTTGATTGGTCGCGGTGTATGTCTGACGGGACCGGCTGGCCCGGCGGTCGCGGCACAATCGGATGATATTGATAACGATGGGTGACTGATTGTTGTCACCTGAAACAAACAAACATATGATAAGAAATAAACATTACGAGACTTGGTAGATCAAAGGGCAACGAGCTACACGTGTTTGACCATCTCAATCCTTGATTTGGTGTCTGACAAGCCGTCTTCATGACATGGTTCAGATGCAAATATGATCTATACACCCTTGCAAAATATGTTGTTGAAAAGAGTAACTACCGTGTTTCTAGCCGGTTTTTTCTAGGTAGAAGCAAAATTCCGAACCGGTGGTCGATTCATATTATTAGTTGATTTTCCTGTTAAATTGTCGATTTATAAGTGTTTGTTTCAAACCTATATAAATAAAGAGTATTTTGACTTTTGACTTTTTTTTTACTTTTTCAGCTCAAACTAATTTCTAGATGTTTTGATCTAAATACTATTTACGACGTACTTGGGTCATTAGATCAACTTACCCTCGAATTAAAAAAGAAAAGTAGACCATTAAAAATTATTGTCGCAATAATAGCGTACCTAAATACAAGTTAACTCGAGATAAGCAAACAATTCACTGCAAACGTGCATAGTGCACAGCTATTGCAGCAAGTTTATCTAGAATACCTGGGGCGTTGAATTGTGATTTATATGGTCACATGTGCGATATTCTGTATGAAAGTTACTTGATGATAAATGGTGTTACAAAATAACATAAACATGCATTTTTAATAAGAAAGAAAAGTCCATTTTGTATTGTTTATAGCTGGGGTCCGCTTGATCCATATTCCTAGACTTAAGAGAAGAGCCGGGCACTGTATTTTCTATACAAACGTTCTCGACGGATTCCAACTTGATTTCTAACACACAATAAATTATTTTCATACCTAAAATAAAATACAGATTTACTTTTTCTATGCTCCTGTCTTTCTTTCCTCGATAAATTGGTTTTCCAAGCAACTAGAAGCCCTAAAAAATGCCAACAAAATACCTAATTTTAAGTATTTAAAAAAAAACAGAAGCCTAGTACAACTACTTATTATTCCATTGGTAAAATTTCTTTCACATTGGTCTAATTTTGGAGAAGTAAATCGTCGAGAGCCTAACCTCGAATTTTGAGTACGAGCTCCAGTTGTACCTTTCGCCCGGCTCGCTGGCGCGAGGATCAAAGCGGGACAGCAACAGTTTTTCCAGATACCTTTTTTCGAAATATTTCTTAGCTCGCGTCCGCTCTTAACGGATTTGTTTTTTAAATAGAAGCTACTTCTACATATAAGTAGTTCTCTTAATACCTCAGATAAGTAATAAACTATATAAATTGGACCATGGTTACACATCATCTGTCCGCCATGTTTTTGATTGGTTCGCTAAAAGTAAAACTTATCAATAGCCATACAATACGCTTAGTATTACCACAAAGTAATAATATACTACATAAAACAGAGGGTAACTGCCCATACTTAAAAAGTTACTGCTATAACTCGCGCAAGAACAGCGACAGTGGTGAGTAATTGGAACTACAGCAAAGTTTAGTCTGTATGTCAGGAATAATACAAGATGCCGCTAGAAGCACAGATTAGTTGTTTCCTAGTTATAAATACTCCACCTGTTAAAATTCATGGTTATAACAAAGATTGTTTTGGTTTGCTTCTGAAGAAAATATTTTATATTTATGTTTTTCACCTAAATTTACTAAATTATCTAAGAAATTACGTAAATATCTTATTTCATGAAAAACACATTTTTTAAAAGTGAAATAATAACGTTTTTATTCGGTTTTATCTCTCAATCAGTCTAAATGATGCCTGTAGCGACATCTGTCTGTGTCAAATCTATACGAAATATTAAATGTATGTGACTGACCAGACATGGTATTACGTATGTACGAGTATATCACATACAATGACAAACACAAGTAGTGTAATCACCGGCCACGACGACACACGTGACCGAGGCAAAACATTCCATTTATGACACCCAAATATGTATAAGCAATCAGCAGTCAAGCAAGAATCCAATCTATTTTAAGCTTTACATTCCAGAAAATAAAGTAATTTTTCAATATTTATAATATTAAGTATATCATTCTGAAGTTCGGATATTCAATTGCACTTTTAAATATAGGTTCGATAGCACAGGTCGCGCTATCAATTACCATTTATTAAGGTTAAATTACTATTTTTTAATAAGAGCGTCAAATTTTTTACTTAACAGCCTACTGTTATATATACAGGATACCTATATCCTTCCCTTTAGAGGCTGTTGTAGCTATACTGAAATTTTCACAATACATTTTATGTGACAGTCTCATTCATCTTTATAAGTACCATCATCTCATACAAATCAAAATTTAGTCATGGATCTCATGATAACCTTTAATACCTATTACTTGTCGAAATTGACATGAGACATAGAAAATAATATTTTGAAGGATGAAAAACACTATGATTTCGCAAAGGTTAATTCCTAATAAATCACAGCAAAGGGCTGAACGGCTGTGCAAAACATCCAACAATTAGGTAAGCATCATCATAAGCATTACGGCTTTCAGCTGATCAACCCCAGAGCGTACCATAATAGTCTCTGTGCTGGTTCTATACTGTTCTTGCCCATTACAGTCTGGACGAGATACCTATATATCTTACTCAATAGCTAGTTACGTGCAACGTCTAATTCTTTGACCTGTCTTGGCGATGACATTTTTGTTGATGCTATGGTTTTATTGATTGCTACCATTGACCTTCTAACCTAGCCCAGTTTTATTATTGGCTGAATTTGGTTAAAGGGGCTTGCTGCCCCTTTGACTCTGCCCACTCCTTCGGGGATTACGGGCGTGATATTATGTATCTATGTATGTGTACTCGCGTACGCGATATCCTTACGCAATTTTAAAGTAAATTACCGGTATTATTAACGAGAAAAGACATTAGGATAGATAGATATATGAACATTCGTTACTTTAAAAAAACCAAAACTAGTATTTATTTTAAGAAAAAATCGACCTTCATTTAGCATCTTAGCTTTATTTTTTAAAGGTAAAGCAACGAGAGCAAACTAGTTTTGATTGACAGACCTAATCTAGATTGGCAGTGTAAACAATCTAAATTGAATATCCTAGACATTATCAGATAAGCATTTACTTAGTAAATAATTCACATTGAAAATCTATAAGTATTTATCCTACCTATTTAAAAACAAGTTTACTGTATCTCCGGCCACAACTTAAAAAGTTTTTGTACCACTACTTAAACACGCGACTTTTCTTGTAACTGAGCGGCAGCCATATTGGTTTACTTTCGAGAAACTGGCTTAAGACGCGCTGTATCTTCAGTGGCGTCTCAACAACTGCAGTTAACTGCGGTGATAAAAGAGATAAGCAGCGGTAATTATATGGTTATCGGAACAAAATGTACCCAATTAGCCGGGTTTTTGGTGGATCTTGAATCTGAACGTTGTAAAAAGTTGATTATTCTACGATTTGTGACCTATGGGTCGATGAAATGCACATTTTATGTATAAATACACTATACCAGCTATACTCAATGTGTGTTCCGCGGAGCTGGGGTTCCGTGAAGCCTTTCTAGGGGTTCTGATCTGATGAAATTGGTACTGATCATAAATATCATAACTCCTGGGGATAAATCCGTTAAAAGTGATGATTATTACAGCCCCCCCCCCCCCCCCCGACTGCCGCCCGAGCTGTTCTAGGGTCCCGTCAAATACTCCGCTTCCTAAAAGGGTTGCATAGCATAAAAAGTTTGAGAAGCACTGCACTATACCAACAAACGGTAGGTACATTTTATGCATCCTCCTCTACGTACAACGTTTTTGCGCTGACTTTGTACACTGTACAGGTCAACCTGAGCAAGATATAGCGTCTTTTTTCCACACTGAACACTTTCAATTATTTTTTACTTTAGTGTAACAGCGTTAAGTTTAAGTAAAAGTCGAACTGCGAGATCTATTTCAGACTCCGCGAGGCCTCCACCGAGTCGAAAGTTCACGTAAATTTATACCTCACTTCAGTAGTCTGAATTTGCGGCAAATAACGACAGCAAAACCACTTACAAGTCAATATTAAAATAATTTTATTAATAGACTATTAAAATTCCGTCTATTAATACTGATATGCTTCGTTTTTTTGAACTTTATATTCTATTTCACTATTATTAAAATTTAAAATGTTTACTTAGAAACTAACAAATGAATCTCAGTCGACAGTAAACTGCCATTCTCTGAAAAAAATCATCAAAATCATCATCATACCATCCACCGTAATCCCCGAAGGGGTAGACAGAATCCAAAGAGCGTTAAGCTCGATAACACAGCCAAAAAAATTAAGTTTGGTTAGATGGATAAAAGCAGCTACGAGTGGCTAGCTCGTCGCCGGCGTAAAAAAATCCAGAACTTTATACACCATTAGTCGCCTTTTATGTCATGCTAGGCAAGAAAAACAGTTAGTATATTATTTTTGAATCCCAGACCAACATGAGACGACTGTGACAATTCTGAAATTGACGAAAGATTGATTCTGATTCGACGGTGATTTGATTCTACCTCTTCGGGGGTAAGGATGTGATGATAGATTGAAGAAGTTCCAAATCAAAAATGTGAAACTTTTCTTTAGACATAAAGTGTTTAATTGCATAAAATATCTCTTAGCTTCACTGCCGACGGTACCCGGGTGACGAGTCTTCTGCGCCGGAGAGATATGGCCGGAGTTCCGAAACGAAATGGCGCGATACTAAGCGAGTAATCTTTCCGCCCTATTTGCTGGACGCAGTCGGGTTCGGCACTTAATAATAACTCACTCCATCCCACCTTGGGGTATTTCTTCAGATTCTTTGAAAGATCAGTGAAGAGCTTGATAAGTAGGATCACGGTAATCGTGAAAAAAATTAAGTATTTTTTTGGAGATATCGATTTTGAACAGATGTGATTGACGGAAAATTAATATCAGTAATACTTGCTGCAATCTTTACGTCAACAATGTAATTTAGGCTCACTTAACCGACTAAGTACGTCTTCTTGAGTTAGCTTAAATTGCGCCATGGTGCAACAAAACAGATTGAGTGACATGTGAGGTGCTGAAGGCACCCTAACTACATTAATAGGTATTATTAATATTAGGTGGTATTATTAAGAGGAGATTTGGTTGTTTGTTTGTTTGTATTAATTAGGCTCCTACTTAACTAACTAGATCCATTTCAAAAAATCTTTCTTCAATGGAAAGCCATTTATCAGCTAGTAACATAGGTTTTTTTATCCCCAGAACTACGGGGGTGATGATACCGCAGGGCGCTGCTAGTTTGAAATATTTTGAAAATATTTTAAGTGTGAAAAAATTGCTTTAAAAATAATTTGTGTATGTACCTTCGGTAATGGCGTAATGGCGTAGGTATTACATTACATCTATTCTATTAGTTCTACTGGTGATTGCTTTATGCAATAGATCTTCGTTGCTCTCAGAAATGCCGATCCTAACATATTCTTATTTTGGAAGTGGAATTTCTTTGACAAGCTCGATGCCGATTTCGAAAGTGACCCTGCCATGCGCCAAGAATTGTGAGTTCGATCCCCACCCAGGACAAATATTCGTATGATGAATACTTGTGTTTGTTCTGTGTCTGGGTGTTAATATTCAATATTTAAGTATACATTTGTAATACCACTGTTGTTCCTGATATCCGTAACACAAGTGCTTAAGCTTACATCGGAGTCAGATCAATGTATGTGATGTCGTCTGATATTTATTTATTTCTGCTTTAGTCACAGATAGTCATAGGTACTTATCTACAAAGTAAATATTTCAAGAAACCTTTTGTAGCGTGCTTGTAATCGCATCATGGCCCTACTCGCTGAAGGCGGGGCTCTAATTTATTGAATTGTTATTGCTTTTAGGTGCATTTGAACACACCTATTATTAAACATTCAATTGATATTAAAACTAGTAACTTGCTCCAACTCCGCTTATGTTTTATTGAATATTTGCGGTTATTTTTCATAACAAACTTTGAGGCCAGTTTATCTTACTAATCCTACTCCCTACTAATATTATAAACGCGAAAGTTTGTATGGATGTATGGATTTCACGTAAAAACTACTCGATGGATTACAATGAAACTTTACAGTAATATAGCACATACAGGGTAGGCTATGTTTCATCTATGTACCATGCGGGCGAAGCCGCGGGCAAAAGCTAGTAGAATCTATATTGACAATATATCATAGAAATATAGAAAAATTTGGTAAATTTCTTATTATTATTCATTAGTTTTCATGATGTTTAAATTCTATTTGTATGTGTGTTCTAAAACAATTTGATAAATTAGCCATCATGATCCCAATAATCGGATAGATATAATAGCCTATTTGCTCACATAAAACCTACCATCATCAGGAAATACACGCGATGTTGTGTTAAATAGATTTTGTTACTTTGTATTTTTTGTACTTTATTTTATTTTATTAAATATAAAAGTAAGCTTACCTAAAAATGAATTTATCAGCTATGAATTTCAAACAAACTTTTTCACTCTGAATCTTAACTTTTAAAATAATTCCTCGTCTCCTATTTGCATACCTCCCTCAGGGCCGAAAGGGTAAGTAATAAAAACTTATCGGGCGGTCGGCAAACATAGGGCCGATACATCTGCATTAAACGAGCACCAGACAAACCGGAATGGACCCTTTTATAGCAAGGTCGAAGGGCCCGAGGAAATGACTAGGGATCGCCTTTTTGGCCTTTAAAAAAGCTTTGCGAAATTGACAATGACCCTACGCTTAAAGAGAAGGGTGACTTTTGGTATATTTTAGTTCCGGGACTTGGAAATTACCAATGTGGGTGCTCACAATCTGTAAAGGCTATGTGTAAAAAAATATTAAGTAAGTAGGTAATTATTTTATTTTTTTATTTTGTCCCATGTTGGTCTAGCTAGGACTAAAAATGAATCCGCCAACTGTGTTTCTTGCCTAGCATGTCGTAAAAGGCGACTAATGGTATTATGGGGTCTTGGGTATGTGATTGTGTACACGACGAGCTAGCCATTTGTCACTACTACTTTTTCCATCTAACCCAGCCCATTGTCACATGTTAGTCTGGGGCTTAAAAATAATGTGGCAACTGTGTTTCTTGCCTAGCATGTCGTAAAAGGCGACTAATGTTATATCGGGTTTTGGGTATGTGATTGTGTAGGCGACAAGCTAGCCACTTGTCACTACTTTTTCACAGTTTTCGATCTAACCAAGCCCAGTTTTATTTTTGGCTGAATGTGGTCGTGCTGCCTCTTTGACTATCCCTTCGGGGATTATGGGCGTAATGTTATATATGTATGTAATTTAATAAAAGTATGAAGTTTTTTTGTGTTAGCTAGCTACTCTACGAAGCATTGAATCTGTAGAAGCATAGAAGTTGTATTTTATCCATATATGGATCGGAGACTAAAATGCCACAAGAGAAGTGTTAGTAGTCAAAACATTAAAAGCAAAAATTGTATCAATCAACAATACCTGTACTTATGTACCTACTTGTACTCGCATGCAAAAAGGTTATATTAAATTTTAAGCTGTACCGAGAATTTCACAAGTATTCTTCATACGAATTTCAAGTTCCTTTAACCACATTCAGCCAAAAATAAAACTGGCCTGGGTTAGAGGAAACAATTTTAAAAAGAAGTGACAAGTGGCTAGCTCGTCGCCTACACAATCACATAGCCAAAACCCGATGTACCATTAGTCGCCTTTAACGACATGCTAGGTTAAGAACACAGTTGGCACATTCTTTTTAGTCCCAGAACAACACGGGGCGCCATTGTCCACGTGTAATATAAATTTTAAGACAATGGTAGGATAAGTGGTAGGTACTTTATGCGGAAGGTAGGATCGAGCGCGGTTCCTCAATTGAGTGCGCGGTCAGGGACTTCAATTGACGAAGCCACTCTGATTCTCATGATTTGTGCATTCACACATAAATACATAAATGGACGCGTGGGTAATAATACGACACATTACATATTCTTAAATTAGACCTACATCTTCATACATAATTCTTAATTTTTCCCTTTAACTTAATACTTATCTAACATAATAGGACTAGGACCATATAGACTAATTAACATTGTTATGCTGCGTAGAATATTATATACAATTTTTATATATGTATATAAATTACGCGTCACGTTGTTTGTCCGCGATAGACACCGAAACTACTTAACCGATTTCAATCAAATTTGCACACCGTGTGCAGTTTGGTCCAACTTGGAAGATAGATAGCTTACATCTCAATTTATATAACCCGATTACGTGTCATTGGCTGTTAGGCGGAACGAAGTTCGCCGGGTCAGCTATTATATTACATAATTATTTAAAAATGTGCGTACATTTCTCCGTATTTTTATAGTTAAATGTACACTCAGCAATAATATTAGCTGATCACATTTAGACTTTAAACCTTTAATTGTGCGTGTGCGCTTCACGTTACGTCAACTAGTTGCTAGCTTGACTTGTTAGGTAAATAAACAATGCAGGTGGTATTATAGCCTGGCCAGAACAGTAAGTAAAGTAGCAGAATTCCGGGATCGGCTCGACCGGAGTTTGTATCTCGGTAGACCCTCTCAGAGAAAATCGACGTTAGTTCCCTACCACTAAGTAGGTACGTTATTCGTTTAGTGATTGAACCCCGGTGACTTAAATAGTGAGGAAACATAACATCGGTGAGTGTGCAATACAGCTAGGGTTGCCATCCGTCCGGGTTTCTACGGATTTGTCCTAGTTTAGAGGGCATCCGGGGAGCGTCCGGGCGGGGATTCGTTTGTCCCGGTTTAAAAATGTAAAGTCTTGGGCCGCCCCGACAAACGCACTGTGTCCGCACGCCGCAATCAACCGACTAACCGACCCGCTAAATTCGTCATCATTTTCAACTGTATTTTATTACACTATGTTTTAAAAAAATCTGTTGACATGTCCGGGTTCTAGGCTCTACAATCCGGGGTTTTCACGCGTCTTGTCCTGGTTGCCAAATTTTGGAGATGGCAACCCTAAATACAGCGTAAGTCGATTTTGCTATAAGGTCTAACTTTTACTCAAATAACATAAAAAATTAGACCTTATGATCAAGGGCAGTTACGCGGTCCGCGCACCGACGATAAGTGTTCCGTCGATATGTTGATTCTTATATTTATCGTAAATGAAAAAAACACCTTCAAAATACAGACAACGCTTGAGTATTATCTCTGTTCTTGCAAGCGCCTATAGACTACGGTAACCGCTTTTCTTTCGAATGACCGTGGGCTATTGGACACCTTCTTGGTAAAAACAACAGAGTTGAACGAAATCTTACTTACTGCAAGGACAGGGTAAGGTGAAGGACAAATGTGTGTGTATGTGTGTGTGTGTGTAGAATTTCACGAATTTGTAGATGCGATAAATAGGTAAATGGTATGATAGTTTCACTGTGGAAGAACTTCTATTAAAATATCTAGCCAACCAAATACCGAAGTGTCCCGAAATTCCAACATTTCCAACTCTCACTTGGCTGAACGCCTATGGCTAGTTTTCGTTGTCTGTATGAGATCATCAGTTTTAATATGTAAATTAAAAAGAATTCATTCAAAGAAGTCATTCTGGATATATGTACTTAGTTAAAAAATTACTTATCTTCTTAAACAGAAGGTAAGTAGGTATGATAAACATAAAAATAAAACGCTTAATTTTGAATGACTAAACACAATATGTTGTGTATTAGCGACGTAATAAATAAAATAAAGAGTTTTACCTACCGCATTTGGGCAGTAATCCGCCGGTATGCCGCACCGCACAGCCGAAAATCCGCAAGAGCAAAAGAGACAGAAGATAACCTAATCCACGCATCAGCTGTTCAAGTATGCATAATCTACTTCACAGTAAATACTCACTATTCCGCGCCGCGCACGATAACTCCACGTGTAAACTATTCCCGCGAGCGCCTAACAGACGCTATGAATCGAAATCGATTTGTAGCATTAAACTCCTATTCATCTAGAGCTAGTCATAATACACACACACAACCATTTTAAATAGCCACTAATTTGGTGCCGATGGTACGATGTCGAGCACCAATAGGAAACCGTCTAACACATGTACGAAACGTATATAGGTATACGGTAAAAAATGCCGGAATGCAGTATTGTTTTGGTTTTAACTTTTAGGTTAGCCTAGGTGACATCGCTGACAGTAGACAAGGCGCATGCGCGCTCTTCTAGTTGCGTTCAAGAAAATTAAAAATGGTGTCCAAATATAGAGTAACTGTTGCGGTTTCTTGCCCAACGGAAGATAACTGACTGCGTACTGTAGAAGCACGCGGTTAGAATTCACAGTTACGTGTGATTCATTAAACTTTTGATGCGGCGAAAATCTTACTTGCGTAGGTACTGAGCCTGCGACGGTTTTTGTGGATACGGTCAAGGTTATTTTAGGACAATACGTGTATTAGGGTAAAAATAAAGCTGTGGTCTTGAAAATAAGATTCAAAATTATACCACTTCACAACGTTTGCTTACATAACAATCATCGTCTTATGATGCGAAATATTGCATTTGCTATTGACTTGCTAATTTCACGGCTATTTGTACGACCTATTAGAATAATTTATCTAGGTATGTACCTACATTTCGCCCTAGTGACGTCGGAATACCCACGTAATTTACTTAACGGACGACTAACTGAAGCATGCGATACCTATATGGTTTGAGTATAGGAGGAAATTGACTTTACTTTAGCGTATTCCTAGTACCTACCTATATGTCGAACTATATTTAGATCCGTGTTGAATTAATTAATTACTGATTAGTGTGTGCAGGAAGAGGAAGGCAGAGGCAAATAACACAGTCATATTCTGATAGTGGTTGTTCCTATTTCATCCCACAAATACCTCAATGCCTTTTCCAAATAGTGTGGTAAGTGATTTAATTTGCATTTATATCAATTTATTCTACGTAGTGTCCACGGAATAGTAAAAAAAGAAGGACTCCGCGCAACTAAGAAGTTGAAGCCTCTTAAGTGCTCCAACTTGACACGCAACTTACGTCGCACATTAACATAAAAAATGGTCCAAATGACAGATATCTGGTTATCTGGTATCCATAAGTAGGTATCTCATTCACACATGCATAAACGTGGCTTCACGCTATAGTATAACAGCGTGGAGTCCTTCTTTTTTATTTGAGGGTGACATCGGTTTTACACTATCGGTAATGAAGCAATTTCATTGGCACTGAATAACAGAAATTAACCTTATCTAAGTTACTTGTTCACTTTCTCATTTATCTGAGCCTTTGGTGATGTAGCTTGAAAAGTTACAGATAATCATGCTTGAAAAGAAATAAATACATTCAGCTATGATTCTACTACATTTGGTGGTCGGTGAGAATGCTAATTCCGCTATGTGCATATTAGCAACTTTTCAAAGGAGACAAAAGAATCAGCCAGAATTATTTCTTTATTGTATGTTAGAATGGTGTATAAAATATGTAGAAATATGTTTGTTGAGAAAATATTTCTTAATAAATCATTTACATGTGTGTACACCACACACGCACGCACACATGCACGCACGCACGCACGCACACGCGCACGAACACACGCACGCACACACGCACGCACGCATGCACTCACGCACGCACGCATGCACGCACGCACGCACGCACACACTCACTCACGCACTCACGCACTCACGCACGCACGCACGCACGCACGCACGCACGCACGCACGCACGCACGCACGCACGCACGCACGCAAGCACGAACGAACGCACTTTTTTTCGAGACCCTTTCAATTCCTTCTAAGTCTCGATCGCGACCCACTAATGGATCACGACTCGTAGTTAGGGAATTGCAGCCTTACGCTATCAACGTTGAGTTAATTAAAAAAAGCACTGAATGACTTATAGATAAATGAAAAGCATAATCAATACACAGCATTGTGTGCGTGCGGCCAGCTCAGTCGTAATTTGGTTTATCAAAGACGCTATTTACATTCGGCTTACAATGTTTATGTTTTTTAATTTTTTTATCGGCAATTAAGTCTCAGTAATAGCTCATAATGAGAAAGATTATCATGTTTGCTTTTAATTTGTGGAGTGCTGATAATATGGAATTAAAAATAACAATGTAAAACCATAGTGAATGAAAAGATGTCTCCACGCAAAAAGGTAAGAAATATTTACCAAAGAACACATTTACAATTTTTTTTAGTTTTATCTGGATATAAAATTTACGAAAATTTGCGAAGGTTGTTGTAAAAGAGTTTGATCATTTATTTTAAACTTATTTTTATTTATAAACGCGTATATTAAGTAAAATAAAATGACCAAGCCAAGAAACGTAACAACTGATTGATTATATCGTTATGTACATTAGTTACATCGTTTTGTAAAATTTCAGAGTTCAGGTTACCGTAAGCATACCGAAATTCCACAAAAGAGAACACAGTAGCTTGTGCGCAGTTCATTGCGTAAAACCAGTGTTGCCGTCACAGAACAAAATATATACGGTCGAATTGAGAACCTCCTCCTTATTTGAAGTCGGTTGATAAAAAAGAGGTTTTCTATGTTCTGTGGTTGCCGCGCTGGCTAGGAAGGCGTGAATGCCGAGTTGATGTGATGCCTTTTTAGAGTATCATTTACCTACCTGTTTGTTTCTCATCGTTGTAATTTTTTGTTAGATTGACACTAAATAAACAATTGTTCTTTCTTTCATTACTGGGAATAGATTATAATGTTTTGGGATGGAATTTTTTTTATTCTTTCTAATCAAAGCGTCGTGCGCAAACAATTTTTAAAAACGTCTGTTGATACATCCGTGCTGTCTACTGAGTTAGCCGATCGCGTCGCGTACTGTTATACATAGGATTGCCAGGTTCGAATCCTAATAGCCGGACAGACCAGCCTGTTTGGCCGGACATTTGGGTAAAAGGGCCGGTCACCCTACTATAATGATGGACCGACAGTTGACTCGCCTGCGCTCGGCCACGCTCGGCACTCGCTCGTTTGCGAAATGTAAAAAGCCTAACAAAAGTCAGACCAGCCGGACACCGTTAATTTTAGCCGGACACAAAATCAAAAAGCCTAACTATGTCCGGCTTTATCCGGACACCTGGCAACGCTAGTTACACTTAGTACGCTCCTAACAAAATATTTAACTTGGTTTATTCCCGCCCGTGTAACTTTGCCTTACATTTCACCAAGGCGGTTCGTGTTTCGAGTTAGGAGTGCTTAACATGGTTTATGTTAGACAGGTCATTAAGGAATATTGTTTCGCAGTCTTATCCTTTTGTAACCCAACACCTAAGACGGGTCAGTAGCTTCGTAGTGGCACATTTGAAAATATAAATTATAATAAAAGAAATAAAATAATTCCCTGGTTCCAAATTAAGCTTATAAGCTTGTACTAATTTTTATGTTCATCGCACGATACATTTGCCCCTAGTAGAATTGGAATCCGCGACCGTTGGTTTCGTGGCCAGGGTCTCTGACTACTCAACCAACGTGTCTGTGAAAATGAAAAGTCGGAGTAGGTAATTTAAAGCGCCTAATATTACATTATATTATAAAAAAAAACAAAGTTTCAATTTGGAACGACCGTTCTCATTTAATGAAACTAGTGATCTGCCACTGGTCTAAATTCGACTATGATTGGTTTGATTTTTTTTATTATTTATTTAAATATTAGCTTTCTGCACTCCTTCTCCATATAAACTTTAACTGTGCCAAATCTCATATATACTCCTAGGGGTACCAAGTTTTTGCTTCTCGTATTAATATATAGATATAGTATCAAAACAGGGGACATTTTGTGGAAGTCCACAAATGCACAAACAAGATAGCAAGGAGTCAAAATAATATAGAAATCGTGACGTATTTTGTTGATGGCCCCTTATGTAAGCATGTACTTAGTTAAGTAGTGGCAGTTCAACATGTTCTCGTAGTTTATTTAAATTGCCCACCGTGGCCTGCAGTGCAATTCAGTTAATAGGCCATATTTTAGCGTGGCCATGTCAGCAAATGGTGTAGTGCATGTGGCCTCTCTACAATTTGACTGACTACTATTTATGTAGTACTTACTTCTAAAGGCAAACTTAGGAATAAGTTTGCCTTTACTACTTTACTTACATACAACGAGTTCAATTTGAGAAACGAAATCTGGTGATTCGGACTAAATTAACTGTTTATATTCAAATATTATTGGAGCAGCCGTTTTCTTCGCTGTTCTAAGTTTGTAATATCCCGATGCCTTTGTTTAGAAACAAAGTCATCGGGATATTACAATAGGCGCTGCTTTATTATATATGTTTGATATACCATAATAAAAACTATTTTCTTTATTTATTATATAATGTAAATACAAATTTTAGATATTTCATGGCACTTTGATTCTAAGTCAGTTTAAAAAAAAAATGGTTTGGGACATTTATGCAAATCGCTCGTTCTGATGTAAGTGCCCGCATGATCTCTGTCCATTACACATTCGCTACAAAAACTTAGCAACATTTTGGCGTTTACCTATGGCGGAATAAAACTATTGGCCCAAAGAAAACCAACTTATTAGTTAGCTAAACAGAAAAATAAGCACGGAATCTCCCTTAAAAATAAGAAAATATTAAAATAAAAATTAATTCTCCAGACTGACACTAATTCTTCTCAAACTCCCTATTTCCAAACTAAGCTAAGCTTACGTTTGTAAGTACTATGGATATTAAGTGAATGGATTGACATACTTTTTTAATTTTTTTTTATTTAGCCTGTTTTGTCCCACTGTTGGGCAAAGGCCTCCCCTAATTTTTTCCACAGCAGACATACTTATACGTTTATAAACATCCAAGACTCGAGTACAAATGTCCATTGCATATACATTGCCAGGGGTAAAGAAAAGTAGTATCTTATCTATTGGTAGGTATCTTGTATCCAGAAAAAAACAATTCTGTTCTGTTCAAAGGAGTTACAAAAATCTAGATTAACGCGAGCGAAGCCCCGACAGAAAGCTAGTGTTTTACAATAATTACAAGGCGCAGTCAACCATCGAGGTGCTTCAATTAAGCCGTAGGTGGAAATCGACTTGCATTTTCGACGGTTGCATTTTTCGGAGCGCGGGGCGATGCAGGAACTGGGTCACCCATAAAACCGGCCCTGTACGGCGCGAGCCTGCGAACGAATTTAATTGATAGCCTTGTGGGACTATTTATTGGGTGGTTAACGTAAAGGGCAATTAATTATAAATATCAATAGGATCGCGATGTCCGTATCGTATATTTCGTATCACGATCGCGTGTTGGTCTGGGACTTAAAAATAATGTGCCAACTGTGTTTTATGCCTAGCATGTCGTAAAAGGCGACTAATGGTATATCGGGTTTTGGGTGATTGTGTAGGCGTAGTTAATATTACCGAGGTGAACATAGTTAAATTAACCAATAAAACATCAGCGTTGTGGGTTAAAGTCCTAGGGGACTTTAAAATATATGAAACATTTTCTAAATTATCGCAAAAATGTATCGAGTCCTTTCTCAGCAACTCTTATAGAGATGACATGCCTAGAACTGCAATTTAGCTAAGCTGAGAAAAACCGTTTGAGAGTGAGTCGTGGTCCCACTTTGAGGGTTCTTCTTATTTTTAACATAGTTTTTCGCATATCTGTAAATATATTTGCATTAATTCCATACATCAAAAATATTGTCGAATAAAATTTTTTAAATGAATAAATTGCAACAACGGTTAGCGTGTAGGCGGCTTTGCAACTGGTAACAAAATCTACGTCTAAACCTTTCTCGTAAGTAAATAATCCTCATGATATCATAGATCACTCCCTCCATTTGTGTAACTAAAAACCACATCATTTCGACAATCTGGCTTAAAGTTAAGTTAAGACAGATGTGATGACGGTAGTTCGTTTTATAACAACTAGACATGGTGATGTTAAAATATAAACAAGTTCCATGCATCTACCCCGAGTCCTTCAGGATATACATTTCTTTACGACGGTTCCTTCCTACCCTATTAACACAGAACCCCAAAAATATCTACATTCAGTATAAAGGCAACAAATCCAGTGAGCGTCCCGTTTTAAAATGGAATTTCAGCGCTATCTCGACGAGATTTATTCGTGCCGGCCAATGCCGATAAAACCGAACTCGAATGAGAGAAACGTGAATAGTTTAGTACCGGTACAGAGTTGGCGCCGGAAAATACACGCGTCGGGAAATTAAAATGTTGTTCGGAATGTGCGATCATTTGTTGTGATAATTTTAAACGGAAGATGGCGAGTGAAAGAAAAAAAACGTTGTTTGTAATTTAATTTGTTGCGCACTATAAATTGATTTTAGGATTTGATTCAGGTGATAGTGTTAAATCAAGTATTCTAGATATGAATGTAGGTATTCGTATCCAAAATAAACAAATGTCACACGAATTTCTTATGCCTTGCCACTTGTAACAGTTTTGGGGGCGACAGACGTAGTATATATATAAGTATTACGTATTCCGGAAAATATTAGTTTTGCTTAAATGTAGGTAGATATGTGTGTACGAATCAAATACGAATTTGATGTCCACGTACATATATCTTAAATTTTTAGTGTTCTTTAAAGTTTCTAATCAAGAGTCCGTATGGATCACCTTTTTTAATAGAATATAAGTAGTTAGTTAGTTACTTTTTATAAATATATAATATTATATACTTAATAAGCAGATTACATCACATACTTAAGCACTTGTGTTACGGATATCAGAATCAACCCTGGTATTACAAATAAACACCTAAATAATAATGGATATTTAGGTACACTTAGACACAGAACAAACACAAGTTTTCATCGCACGAATGTTTGTCCTGGATGGGGTATGAACCCACATTTCTTGATGCATGGGGCAGGATCACTACCGAATGAGCCATCGAGCTTGTCAATATTAATTAACTTCGGTTAGGAAAGTAATAAAATCTTAATTCTTAAAGATTTGTGTACCAATCTTCTTTTTAGCCTTAAAGTAGTTAG
This sequence comes from Glyphodes perspectalis, assembly GCA_951394215.1. Classification (NCBI taxonomy): domain Eukaryota; kingdom Metazoa; phylum Arthropoda; class Insecta; order Lepidoptera; family Crambidae; genus Glyphodes; species Glyphodes perspectalis. The sequence goes on from OX596200.1 coordinate 1,651,126, forward strand.
TTACTTTATCTTTAATTTAAATATTCAATTCCTTAAAAACACTAGTTCGAGGTCTTGATAAGGCAAACCATACGTCACATGTCTGATATTAGCTCGGTGGCGGAGGGAATCTCGGCATTCAATCAGGAATTCCTGTATCGAGCCGGGAACGGTATTTGAGCGGAAATCCTAGGCATCTATCGCCCGGCCAATAATGTTCAGTGAGCTGTTTTTTTAATTCTTGGTTAATGGTTCGGAAATAGCAAGATATTTTCTGTTAATAGTGCAGAATGTGAATGAGCTATGGGAAAAATTAGTTAAATTTAAAAACTTATTTAAATGGGATATTTTTTTTAGAATTTTAAAATCTTTAGCCTGTTCAATGTTAAATGTGGAGATCAGTGATATGTAAGGCTGCTTTATGGGAACTCAGGATTACACACCACTATGAAGACCCAATCGGTTAGCAGAGTCGAAGATGCTCAAAGTACATTCAACTAAAACTTAAATTCAGTAGGCCTAGATCGATATTTGTAATCAGGAGAGACTAGTGGCTAGCTCATGGCTTTTACAACACAATGAAAACCTACACGCTCTTTAAGACCCAGACAAACACGGAACACTAAAAATGTTTAACTAAGATAAATTGTCTTATGGCCCTCTTTTTAATTGAGTACCTACGCTAGCCACTTGTCACTACTTTTATACAAGTTTACATCGTACCCGAAATTTATTTTTGGCCGAATGTCGTTAAAGGGACTGCTGCCCCTTTGACTGTGCCTACCCCTTCGGAGATTATGGAAATGTTATGTATGTATGTATGGCCCTTTCCTATACAGGGGCCCACTTGAACCGTATTCTTGGAAGTACCGACTGGTTTTACATTTAAGTGACAGCCATCGATCTTCGTAAGCCTTAAGCCATTCTTAATGCCAGGGAATTAGTCAAATTGGATCATGATTACACTTGCTTATTTATTTAAAAGTCACGTGGGAATTGATAGGGTAAAATACACAAGCCGAAGAAACTAGGTTCAAAGTGAATTTGAATCCTTCCAGAGGTACGACACCAGCCGTCTTTCCCAAAATAGTAAGGGTTTAATGTAATTTATATGATGCCAGTTACCGAAAGTAGGTGAAGCTCGAAAGGAAAAAAGGATTCAATTCATTTGCGACTTGAAAAAAGGCCCTAATAATAGAATTAAAATAAATTAGTTTCGAAAAAAGGAGGTTGTGCATTTTCTTTTCAAGATGGTCCATTTAAAAAATATATATTTTCTCTAATCTAACATACTAAACTTCACTCCACTTCCCTAGCGGGGTAGGCAGAGAGAACCGAACGCCATATGGCAGGATCCTCACACACCTCACTTGCTTCTTTTGTCATTCAATTTTCTTTTCTCCTTTCATAAAAAAATGTTATCTGTGAAGTTTACCTATACATGTGGATAACTATTATAAAGAAACAATGTAATCTGGAAGGCAGGTACTTATTACTTATATATTTTTATGTCTTTACAAAATTTCACGTTGAACGGCCTAATGCCTAGTAGTTCATACCTTAAATTTTAACAAACAAACTCACTAGGAATTATCTATAAAATCTTTTAGGATAAACAATTAATAAATGAGTACTAAGACGTCTTGTTAATGAGATACCAAAACAGATTGCCATCTGCCACCGCAGTTAAGTAATTGAGCGCCGTCTTATCTTGTCGAAGACAATCCCGCCATCGATCCAGCAGTAGCTAGGTACTAGTGACATCAATCACGCCGACTAATTTGATCAGATACCAGCAGGTGATAACTCACTCGCTGATAACGCTCATTTAGTAAATAGACGGAGCCTTATGGACGGAATTGCTCCAATAAACGTTTGTCATATTTTGGATATATATGGACTTACACGCGGAAATGTTAAAAGAATTTGCGGTATTAGAGTATTTTTAAGTGGAAAAATATTTTAAAAGGTGAATGTTCTTTCTTTTCTTGCATAGTCTGTAAATTGTACTTGTAAAATCAGCGATACACTTATGATACCTGCCTCTGGTGTTGCATGTTTAAGGCTAACGCTGTCACTACTTATAAGCTGAGCCTGTAGCTAGCTTGTTTATTTTTATTTTTTTGGAATATCGAAACCTTTAAATCAATATGTATATACTAAGCTAATGCATCTAACTATTGAATCCGAACAAGAATCATGTAAATCCGGAAGGAAAGTGAAAGTGGTCCCCTTATCCCTTATGTGTCAATAATCAATAATTTATTGCTTTTAAGTAAAAAAAAAAGTTTACAAGGTGTATTGTGTACATATCTTGGCAAGTTTTCTTAAAAACTATGTTACAAACTGTTAATAATGTCATACATACATACATACATACATACATAATGTCACGCCTTTTACCCATAGGGGTAGGCAAAGATCACGTACTATTTGCTACGATCCTGACATACACTTTTCGCTTCCTCTACATTCATAAGGCTTTCCAATAATGTCATTAACATGTATTTTCCACCTTACTAGGAAGTTCTTATTAAAGTTCCTTTCTTCATAACATGATGTGCACAAAAAGGGTGCACTAATGCAAATGTCGATTTCATGCCGCTATGTCTCAATTAATGTGAATCGAATGCCCATAAGGAAATAAATTTCCACTACACTTCCGTGTGTATGATTGCATCTGAAATTTATTATCAGTAACGCCATTTTCATAAGGACATAAATAACTAACGCAACGTACAAATTCATTGCCTAGCATGTCGTAAAAGGCGACTAATGGTATATGGGTTTGTGGCTATGCGATTGTGTAGGCGACGAGCTAGCCACTTGCCACTTGTCACTACTTTTTCACAATTTTCCATCTAACCCAGCCCAGTTTTGTTTTTGGCTGAATGTGGTTAAAGGGGGCTGCTGCCTCTTAGACTCTGCCTACCCCTTCGGGAATTGGGGGCGTGATGTTATGTTGTATAAATAGCCAAGACGAATCTTAAAGCCAAGAAACTTTGGCATGAACTGCCTGGAGAGGTTATCTTTAGAAACAGTAGCATGGGGTTTTGGTAACAGATAATAAAGCCTAGTAACGCCCTTTTATTAGAATGATGTTATAAAATTCTTTGCTGTCTTTATTGGTAGGTATATAATTTATATTATTTATAGGTAGGTATGTACATAAAAAAATTATAATAAAAATTATTTGCTCACTTATTTATATTCACTTATTTCACTTATTTATATACATACAGTGATTTAGCGCAAAATAAAAGTGTTATAGGATAAAACTTTCTACTAAATCTTCCTATACGTGACGTTGACTATTAGCAAAATGGTTTTTACAGATTCTAAAAAGCGTCATTACTTTGTCCTCAAGTGTACTTTTTGTTCGAAGCCACTTTTTCTGGCGCCATTTTAATTCTTTTCGGCGGTGTCATCGGTTTTCGGTTAATTATTTCCGATCCAGTGATTTACTCATCGGAAAATGAATTAAGAGAACTGTGAAATTTAAGTTAACATTCTCTGGCGTTTATTATTGAAATACTAACGGGAATAACTGTAAAATATTCAGAAGTTATTTTTCGAACTATATTAAGCTGGCGATAAATTATGATAAATGGCGATAAATTTTATGCATTTTAGTGGTATAAAATTAAATTGATAGATATCCGGCCCATCCGTCCCCATATTTTTTTTTTTCTCAAACATTTTTCCTTAATAATGTATTACGATATTTAGGGTATTACCTAAAACACGTATAATATTAACGTATATATTTAATACCTAGTCTAGGTAAAGTGATTGATGCCTATTTCGCCACACAAAATTATCACTGCAAGTAATTTAATTACATAATTTAAATTATTAACATTTTGTAAAGGACGTCCATCTTCCAAAAGTCATTTTGGCTTCTTGTTTAAAGACAGTAAATCTTTGACTTATCCCTTAAGAAGTACTATTCACTGTCATTTTTGAATTGATTAGATATCATTAATTCTATACCAATATATATAAAGTTTATATCTGATTACGTATTAAGTACACAAATAAATTATAAAAATAAATAAATTCTTCAGACTGACACACCAATTCCCTAGTTCCAAACTAAGTAACTTGTGCTATGGATTAGGTGAACGGATATACATACTTAAATACACGTCCATGTCCATCACACGAAACATTTGCCCCTAGCGGGATTCAAACCTGCGACTCTTGGTTTCGTGTCCAGGGTCTCTGACCACTCGCCCACCGGCCAGTCGAATCTGAAAAATCTGCAAATAGTTACTAGGATAACTACCGCATTTAGAATGACCATTATTACTGCCAACTAAACAGCTTAGACTGGATTTATCTTCGCTGCTGGTTTATACGAACAAATGGAACCAATTAACAGAGAGGGCGGAGAGCCTCGATATCAGATAAGACCTAGTGCTCGGCTAATCCCTCCGGCGTCATTAAGCGCGTCACTCCGAGTTATTACGTCTTTGTAACTCACCCTCTTTGTCTAATGACGCGTCAATGTCAAATAGTCAATGAAGGAGGTACTTACTTACCGATCATTGGTGGGTAATACGTTCCCAGGCCCTCTCCCCAGAAGCGATATGGCGGAAAACCCTGGAGTTTTAGTAGGCATATGATACAGGTGAGTCCCACATAAGGTAATGTGATATGCATAAAGCATTTATCCGAAAAAAAAAAGGAGGTACTTACCTATACTATCCTCGTAGGAATAGGCGGAGTCTACGAGCGTTAGACTTTTTAAATCACAAAAAATTGGGTCAAAATATTTGTGAAAAAGTAGTGTCACTTACATACATCTACAACCTACATAATTACTAACCAATTACCCTATAATTGGATTTTTACAACAGGGTAGGAAAAAAACACAGTTCGTAAATTCTTTTCGGAGGCGCAAATCAATATGCAACTTACCTAATTAGATAACTATTTCATTATTATCTTAAGTGAGACAGATGGTATCTGTATCTTTTGACAGGCCCGTTGGTCGAGTGGTCAGAAACCAAGGGTCGTAGGTTCAAATGCTGCTAGGGGCAAATGTTTCGTGTGATGAACATTGACATTTGCACTCGAGTCATGGATGTTTATAAACGTATTTAAGTATGTTTATCCGTTCGCCTAGTATGGAAGTAGGGAATTGGTGTGTCAGTCTGGAGAATGAAATTTTTTCAAATTATTTATTATTATTTATTATCTTATGAATGGAGGGGACACGCGCTTCACAAGCGAAACGCGTCCAAAACGCGCTTCAAAAAAAGTATGTCCTCGGGGGAGAACCACAACCACGAACCACGGTACCATTTGGTACCATTTTGTTTATCATTTTGGTTGTTAAACCTCCTTATGCACGCATTACGCATTTATACCACTAGCTCGGTGGCAAGGGAACACAAACATATGGAAACCCGCATATTCAAATAACCTTGGATGTAATGTGAATGTAACAGCCATGTTCGCCCAGTTTTGGATTATAGACAGAACAAGAGTATTTAAATTTAGTTAACGTACATACATACCTAACATCACGCCCATTATTCCCGAAAGGGTAAGCAGAGTCAAAAAGGCAGCAGGCCCCTTTAACAACATTCGTTAGATGGATAATTGAGAAAAAGTAGTGACAAGTGGCTAGCTCGTCGCCTACACAATCACATACCCACAATCCCATATACCATAAGTCGCCTTTTAAGACATGCTAGGCAAGAAACACAGCTGGCACATTCCTTTTAAGTCCCAGATGATTACCGTATTCGATAATATAATTTCTGTATTAATCCGAATCTATTTTCCTAACGAAGTGAAGTCTGTTTCCTAAGAAGTTCCAAGTTAGAAACTTGATTTTCTGATAGGATCACTATTTGGCAACAATACTTGTTAGTAACTTGACCCCAATGACGGTCGTTATAAAGTTAATGTTGTTGATGGAAAAGTATTATGCCACTTTTAAAATGTAACACTCAACTTCCTTATACCTTTACAAGTTGGATAGCTTTATCAATGAATTAAATAAACAGAATGCATCTACCTATAGTACACATGTAGTTGAGACCCGTGCTGCAAGTGTAAGGTCGTCATTGAACCGCGACGCTGCGCGCGCGCACTTGTGCGTTCAGCCGGTTGAAACCGATACACGAATGTGCCCTCGTCTAGGGGATCTCGAGATCGAATCGTAGTTAACGGGAAATCAGCAATAACTTGTTATTTAATTACTAAATTGTAGCGTTTAAAATTTCCAATGTATATTTACTGCCAGACCATTTGGTCTAGTGGTCGGTCACGAGACTAAAGGTCGTGAATTTGAACCCTACTAAATGCATATGTTCGTGGAATGAGCTCTGGCATACTCATATCGTGGATGTTTTATTGTTTACATATGTAATTAAATACCTTTATAATATACATCAGGGTTTCTCAAACGTATGGCTCCACATACCCCTTTTAAAGTCTTCAGAGGATGGCGAACCCCTAGATCCTTAGGTTCAGATCAGACAGTACGATCAGTAGCGCGCCTGCCGACAAGCCTGTCGCACGGGTCAGTCGTTCATCCTCCATTACGTAAATCTTCCCGCGAACCTCCTATGATTGAATAGCGAACCCCTAGGGGTTCGCGTACCCCCTTTGAGAAACGCTGATATATAGATATAGATGAAGGCATTTAAATAGATTTGTTTGTACTTAAATGCCTCCATCTATCTTGTCGATACCTGATCTAACTAACTACTACTACAAAACAAAACACATTCGCTAAGATCATTTTAAACAATCGGCGAGTAAATATCGCAACGGGGTGACATCAGCTGCGCAAACAAAAATACAATAGTAAAATGAGTTCACTCAATTGAATGAAAATGGACGTAATTTCCCGGCGCACGATGCTCTGAACACTGCGTTCGGTCATTTAACTAATTGGCAACTGTAACCATTGATTGGTATGTTCGCACTTTGTTTTTAACCAATAATGTTAAAGGACTACAAAAAGAGGAAAAATAAGTAAAGTTTTTACTAAAGTATTGCCTGCTTCAGGAAAAACCTTATTTATTTTACCTTTATCCTGTGTCTGTTAGTGACATCTTTGTAGTTGTAGCTTACAATGCCAAACCTTTGAGTATCCTACTAATATTATAAATGCGAAAGTTTGTTTGGATGGATGGATTCGACAGGCCCGATGGTCGAGTGGCCAGAGACCCTGGTCTCGAAAACAAGGGTCGCAGGTTCGAATCCCGCTAGGGACAAATGTTTCGTGTGATGAACATGATATTTGCACTCGAGTCATGGATGTTTATAAACGTATTTAAGTATGTCTATCCGTTCATCTAGTATCCATAGAACAAGCATAAGCTTAGTTTAGAGCTAGGGAATTGGTGTGTCAGTCAGGAGAATTTATTATTTATTATTATTTATTAATTTATTATTATTAATTTATGTTTGTCAGTCTTTCACGCAAAAACTACTGAATGTATTTTAATTAAACTTTAGAATAATATAGCTCATACACCCGAATGACATATATAGGCTATGTTTAATCGATGTACCACGCTAGCGAAGCCGCGGGCAGAAGCTAGTTACACATAAAATTTCGCCATGGTGTATATTGCAAAATGGTTCTTCTAATTATGGTAAGTTAAGCGCGAACTTCTCGAATATTCCCATTCTTGTTTAGTGTAGTATTGTACGCTAGCATATTTTGAAGAAGTGAATTGACACGCGGCGCAGCGAAGTTACACATAATGAAATTTTTTATTTGTAAATTAAAATTGGTTATTCGCAATATACCTACTGCTACATTACATTCGGTGATGAAAAGAGCTGCTCAACTATAAGATACCGCATCTATTTAGAAGATTGAAACGGAACTGTACCTATGTCCATCTTTCTTAATAAACGGTGAGTGTTTAAAAAAAGCTGTAGTCGCTAAATTGGGCAAGAATTAGTAACATAATCAAAGATGTAATCGCAAATTATTAAAACCTCGATTTTGACAATGATATACAAAAAAATCGCTAATGGTTTACATTTATCAGATATAAAAGCCTGTAAATACACTGATTGCAGATAAATAAACATTTCAGACAATCCTTTATCTACCTCCGAACAACGACTTATCGCGTGGACGCATTCAATCAGATGCTAATAGCCGATAGTTGTTGCTGCTTCTCGTCGGGTATCGGTGTCGTATGCGCATACGCAGCCGCGATTATACCTTCATTCATCTCGCCGCAGAGCTACGATGACCACGCATTTACGTTTATTGCTTTTTTTTCGTACCTACTTAGACAGCGGATCTAACTAAATGCTGTCTTTGCGACACAGCAGCTATCTATATATCCATATGTGTGTATATCACTCTGCTGCCAAGATTGGATACGTCAGCCATATAAGGGCCAAATACTCGGAAGTTTCGTAGCCTAATCGCCGTAGCCGAAATCGGCAAGGATGATGATGATGTATGTATATATGTATGGGTATACATAGATGATCAGTCTCTCGGTACGGGAAGTCTCTTGGAAACACTTATAAAATGAAAGAATTTTATTTTGTTAGTGTCCACAAGAGACGTACGGACATGGCCCACTTATGAGGCTAAGTGTAACTATGTCCCCGAGAGATGGTATCTATACTTATAATAAATCTGTAGAGAGGTCAATTCTGTACATGAAATATATTTTCAAAATAACTATCAGGGGGTGATCAGTGATCGATACTGATGCCAAAAATGCAATCTGTAAAAATTTTGTCTGTCTGTATGTTCCTTATTGAAACAAAAACTACTCGACGGATTTTAACGAATCTTGGTACAATTATTCTTTATACTCCTGGGCAGGTTATAGTATACTTTTCATCACGCTACAATCAATAGGAGCAGAGTAGTGAAGGGAAATGTTGGGAAAACGGGAGAAGTTATTCCATTTTTTAAGCTTCCGTCGCGTGTGCAGCCTTAATGGTTAAAGTTACATAGAAATCATTTATGACGGAAATAGTCTTTATAATATTAACCATAAACGCGGGTGACACCGCTGGCACAGCTAGTAATACATATTTCTCTTTAGTTTAATTATGAGATCTACGTAAACAAAGTCGAAACTTGCAATGTAATACAAAAAGAAGCAATACTGCATACTGTTCAATGTTATTTCTGTTAAAGTTACCTATTACAAAAGCAACATGCCTTTGTAAAGTCTCCGACGGTATACCTACTCCTATAACGAAAGGCTAGTTAATTTGGATACCATTAACAAACCACAATTAAAGACGTAGAAAAGATGGCCTCACGTATTGATCGCACTGAACCGAAGCATAGCGGTTCCGACTGGCCGGCTAGCCCTAGGAAATAAAATATTCTAGACTAGTTTTAGGTAACCCAGCCAGTGCTTGCATCAAAGTTAATATTTGCAATAGCAGATACTTGCATTGAGTCGAATTCTATTTTTTACTGTAGTCCAATGAAAGATTTCGAAAAACGAATAAAATAAAACAAATGACCGTAGCTCAATTGAACACGCGTTTCTTTTACGCGGGGTATTGCTATAGTTTTACAACTTTTATTGACTTGTCTCCTAATATAAGAAGAAATAATAAACATATTGTCGCTAAAACAAAACTTTCAGGCAAATTAAGCTTATATAGCATTTCAATTTAAGTAAAAAATTTCTTAGTTTTTAAGTTATGTTTATACATTTCTCAATAGTTGCAATTTCTCCACCCATAACATTCGTTTCTTCCCATTTAATTTATCATACACATAATCTGATACGTTTTCACTATCGTGTAGAATAAGCCAATATTTAACATTCCTCCATCCACTACACATGCAACTTATGGTTGCATGTGTTGCATTTCCTATGCACAATTATGCAAAACGCTCCGACGAAATTTATAATGAAATCGATTATTCAGTTTGATTTTGTAAGTAGGTACACAAGGAGTTTAGTTTTATTTTTACATTTGTATTATGTTATGTTATAAAAGGTACTTCGGGTGCCTTTCATAAATTATTATGACACAGATTTTTTCATCCTGGTCATACAACGTCATATTTGTTAGAACCATCTCTTGGCCTGACGTCACAAGTATCGCAAATTAACTTTGAATTTTAAAAATCCCCCCTCCCCCTCTTCTCCCCTTGGCTTATGATGTTTAATAGTTTTTTGAATGTACTAAATATATGGAAAATTGCATAAAAAGCCGTAAAATAAATAAATAAAATACCAAAAAGGTGTTATCTAGAGCACCTGAAGGTCACACTAATATCCCCCCATTACCTCAACGCTGGCCACTCTTGTCTCGTGATAACAGCCTCTCGCTCATCCGCGTCTGCGCATCGGCCTGTGCGCACGCGTCGGTGCGCGCTCGAACCGCTGACTCTTAACGCACTGCAATAGGGGCTATATTCGCAAGTTTAAAGTTTCGGGAAATGATTTCGTGTAATTAATAGTGAGTTAATATAGTGTTTGTGTTTGGATGAGTGTGCCATGTGACGGATTTTTGACGGTAAAGTTTAATTTTGACGGTAGGTTGAGATTTTTTGCGACTTGTGGGTAGGTATCTTCAATTAGTTTTTGTTCCTCTATTATTATAACTTCTATATTATTAATATGTATTATTCTTTTCAAATTTGAAATAACGAAGGCAGGCTAAGAAATGTCAATCTTCCTGACAATAATAATGTTCTTTAAACAAACAAACGATTCACACATGACCTGGTAAATCAACAATCACGTTTTACAACGGATTTTCTTATTAAAGGTTGTAAGCATCGAAAGATTTATAAAATACACAGTTTTCTTTGATTCTTATTATTCAACAATTGTTTGTACAACACTGTTAAATTCTATAGTAACTTTGTGTTAATTGTGTATATTACATACGCCATACATTCGCAATCTACAAAAGCGCAGAATCAAAGGAACAACTTGTTAATCTGATTTTTTATGCCTTTAAATTTTATCCAAAATCAAGTTCAATTGGTTTACATGTCAAATGGCGGGGTAATACGTAATTTTCCCTTTAAGCCTTTATGGTTTATAATACTATAGAAATGTATACAATATTGGCAGTGATAAAATAGTCATATTTTATTATGGTAGTAACTGAGATTGCGGATGCAATTACAAATCTTTGGTTCGTTCCAATGGTTTAATTAAAAACTTTAAAAGGATTCCTAAACAAAATAACGATATTATTAAAGACACCTCTATTAAAAAAACATGATCATCATCCTAGCTTATGGCATGTACCGTTTTTAATCGGCGCTTAGACTATTTTCCTGGATCTAGCGTATGTGGTTATTTTACATTGGATTTACTACCACGTAAACAACATTCAGGTAGGAGAACTAGACAAATTGGATATAGCCATAGCTCTTTGAGTAGGCACTATGTGTTTGTAACCTTCGAACAAGCAGTATAAAACCGTAGATAATTAGAAATGTAAGATCCAGAAGTGCATGCAAAAGTAAAAAAAAACCATGCGTATTAGGAGAGCCTTCTTTAACCTATTGGAGGGCCCGGGCACAAAAGTAAATTAATATGTTGGTGCGTAATGAATGTCGATGATCAATTACTAATCTATAACTAGGGGGCCCCTCTAGATGGTGGGAGCCCTGGGCACGTGTCCAAAGTGCCCAGTGGGAAAGAGGGTTCTGCATATGAGCACATTGAAACATTTGTGGTGGTTGCCCAAATATAGAGCTATGAACATATATATCTATAGATAATACGTTATGTATTGTTTATTATCCAAAGACATGATTTTACAAATCGTTTGATTGCGATAATGCCTATTAATTTGGGAAAGACTAGTTTTATTTCTGCATATATAATTATATATGTAGAAATAAAACCAGTCTGTAAATTCAATAGATATAATGATATTTATCAGTAATATATAAAAAATAATCCAATCAATTATGTACTAAAACAATAATAGTGAAATAAAAAAAAGAAATCGCGAAGAAAACACAAGGATCTTGCTGAAAGTTGCTATCCGATATGGTGATATTCATATCAGATCAATCTGATATTTACATTATAATAGAAAGGCGTGACGCAATTATAATACCTACATATGGACGTTTTAACCAATGGACCTGATATGTTGGGTTTTCTTTGACACCTCCGGTTTTTTAATTAATTGTAGCAATCAAACAACATGGTGTTCATTATTGTTAATAATCAGAATGAACAGAGAACGACTTTGAAACATAATTCTTCATAATTTTATTATTTATTTTATTTAAAGTAAAAAATAAATTCGCCGTTACAAAAAACAAGGAGAAAAAAAAATCAAATAATTTAAATATTTTTCACCTGCATTACTTTGAAATATAAATCAATATATAAATAGACTATAGAATAAAATTTATCAATACTAGCTTTACAGAAAATTCGGTTTGTTAAAGAGAATCTATCAGTTTTTATATAAGCTCAGAAAACGATGATTTAAACTTAATTAGGCGTATTTAATTTCACTGCAATTGCTTAAGCGGTGTAGGCGTGAAATGTAATAAACCGACAGAGTTTCTTTCGTCTTGGTCAGCATTTTTTATCATAAAAATTAAAACGTCTTTGGTCTATGGGCGCGCCTGTTAGCTCAGTATACGGCTGTCAAAACTCCTAGGCGAGTTTTCGTTGGACGCGTTCCGGCGGTAAACACTTCACCAACGACAGATTCACTGTTTACTTAGAAAACAAAAACTTCTTACGAGTGCAGAGGCGTATTCGGCAGCTAAAGTATATTTGTAAAGTCATCTTATATTCAAAATGGTGATGGATATGAAAATTCAACTCTTAAACGGTGTAATTTTTAACTAGTTAATATATTTTTAAGTGAACACACTTATAGATTATGTCGTTTCAAATTAGACTGACTAAGATTCTGGTTTTAAGTTTTTGTAACAAGCGTTAAAATAATAATAAAGCATGATTTGAATGTCAAGAAGTCTCCAGATGTTATCACTTTACTTCTAATTGCATGCAATTCAAGTGTTTTATCACTCCAATATTAATACACAACGTGAAACTAACAAGGATCTTTGGTTTATAGATAAAAATACTAGTGCTGCACAATAACTTAAGGAAATTCAAAAGAGTTTAAAGAAAGTCAGTTTATTTTTTCCTTCATTAGAGTTTTATTGAAATGTTTTATATTGATAAATGCGTTTTATTGAAATCAGCAGTCCAACTCTGCGCTCACTTTTCACCGTTGAATAAATTGAACGGATTCTCAACGGCATGGGCGCGATCAGGGATCCACTGGAAATAGAAAAAGGTTTACGACTACATCGCCCGAGGATTTACGATTTCAATAAACTATTCACTCGGAGTTTCGCTTGTTACGGATACTTTAGGGTGAAATGCTGAGGATCTTTCAAGTATTGGCTTAAAGTCCCAAATCTTGTAACTCTTCTAAATGAAAAGGTTATTTGGTGTGTTGGAATAAAAATATTTTGAATCGGTTACTTATTTAGAGTCTAGTATATACTTACTTACTACTTTTACTTCTTGATGCCTTGTCTTAGTTAAGTTGTGGCCGTAGTCAAATAATTGGCAAAAAGTTCTATAATATTACATAATCTAGTGTTGGTCTGGGATTTAAAAAAGAATTTGCCAACTGTGTTTTTGTGTAGCATGTCGTAAAAGGCGACGAGTTAGCCACTTGTCACAACTTTTAACAATTTTCCATCTAACCCAGACCAGTTTTATTTTTGGCTGAATGTGGTTAAATGGCCTGCTGTACCTTTGACTCTGCCTACCCCTTCGGGGATTATGGGCATGATGTTATCCTCACTTACTACAGCAGATCTGGTCATTTCTGAAGTATAATTTCTTATAAAATGTTTATAGTGAATGTCACACTCTAACGAAACAATTATGAAATAAAATTTTTGTCTCTTGTTTACAATAAAATTTCCAAACTACACACAGAATAGATAAACTTGCAGAAATAAATTTCCTTATCATCATTCGCCAATGTTATTTATATGGTAATTAACGATAATAGCCACTTATTTAGTTAACATTAATGTATGAGTGCCAATTTTCTTTCGAGTATTTTCTTCAGGCTCTGATAAACAGCCTAAGGAAAAAACAAATAAAGAATTCCCATATTCAAATGATACTTACCCAAATAACCAAATAAACTCTTATGCTTACGCACTTATAGGTCTAAAAATACAAATCTTTGAGTGATATATTTCATGAATTACGAATTACGGGTTCAAATCCAAAGGTCGATTTGCGGGTGATAATATTTTCCTTTTCGTTGTGAGAAAGAAAAATTGTTGAATGTGTGCTTTATTTACCCACTTCGTAGCGTTACGTCCTGTGCTTAGGCGGGGTTTGCTTAGTGGTCGTAGCTCTAATGGAAAGTCTTAAATTCAAAATATCTTTATTTATATGGGCTTCAAGAAAGCACTTATAAATAGTCAATATACATAAAAAAGGATAAGAAATAATACTACCACCGGTTCGGAAGGTAGACTCTATCGAGAAGAATCCGGCAAGAAACTCGATAGTTACTCTTTTAAATGCCAAATCTTACAAATTTGTAAACTTAATTAATCTATACTTAGACTAGATATCACTGCAGATGAACACTTCATTATGAAGTTAACCATAAATCCTTGTCATTAAGGTAATCTTGTATCATGTAACCCTTACTCATTAAAAATGATTTAATGCATAATTTGCACTTATAACTTCTGGTTGTAGACAATAAATAAGGGAACCAAACTAATTGCCACTAAAGTTATTTATTGTGAAGCAACTTTTAGCAACACAGTTGAGTACGAAGCATTTGTTGAATTGAATGTTGACCATACTGCTAACAAATACAATAACAAATATCAAAATATAAGTCGACAGGCGAGTTGCATGCATGGCTATATAGTTCACGTTCGGATACATTCATAAACAAATAATTTATCTTTGTGTTCACATGTTGTTGTGTCAAGAAAGCATTTATAAATCGTCATATTTACATAGGTGATAAAGCTACAGGAAACTACCACCGGTTCGGAATGTTGGAAAAACCTGCAAGAAACTCGGTAGTTACTCTTTTCAGCGTCAAGTGTCCACCATCCAGCGTCAAAGTGTCCATTGTCCACCGTGACGTAAAAGGTGATTAATGGTATATCGGATTTTGAATGTGTGATCGTGTAGGAGCTATCCACTTGCCATAAATTTTTCACAATTTTCCATCTAACCCAGCTCGGTTTTTCTTTTTAGCTGAATGTGGTTAATGGGGCTCGCTTCATTTTCGTCTTACAAAACGCAACAGCGGAATAGATGCACCTTAATGCTGTAATTGCATTAATTTTTTTCGTTTCTCTCTCCAAAACATTCCATCTACTTCTCAGATTAATTGCAAGATCTTGTCGTTAAAAAGACACAAACCGGCGGATTTACCAATTGGAAAGTAGGTATTTCCTGTCGTCCCTACGATACTGTAAGGGAAAATCTCGCATGGAAAATGTTATTTTTTAATGAGCAAGTACACAGGAAAATAATATTTCGACTAATTTATTTCTATAGTATCCGTTATATCTATCTATCTTATTTCCGAAAACCCTTTCCTTACAGTACCTAATCAAATTAAAAAAAGTAGGCTGTTACCTACTTGGTTTCACCTAAACTAAAATAACCTTGTATATTTTTCTTCTTCACTTATTTTATACCTCCGATGTCGTCAATAGGGATGATGACTGCATTAAAAAAACTATAATTCTATTTAGTCCGTCAGTTAGATTAGACAAAAATACTAGACACATGTTTTTCGCTTTATCAATTTAACAAAAAATCACGAAGATAAAGAGCATCAAAGTTTTGGAGTGGGGGCTTGCGACGTCACTATTCAGTAAAAATTGTATCTCCGTCAATGTTTGACAAATAAATAAAAATACGTGTTCAATATTTTTTTACAATCTAACTGACGGATTAAACAGACTTTTTTAAACACCTTGCTTACTGTCCGGTCTACCTAACTTGACAATTTGGTTTCTAAAAACAACTTCTTTTCCATTTAATTTTATTTATTAGTCATCAATTTTGCAATACTCGTAGATTCGTTGACTTCACCTCACGTACAATAACGTAATCAGATTAATTGGAGATTTGTCTATGACCATTTACGGTAACTTGTGATTAATCTAAATCAGATTAACTTATGGTGCTTTATTAATTACTTGCAGATATAAACAAATGTACTGTTCGTTCAAATTAGACATAATAGGTACATTTTTAATTTCTGCCTTCATGGTGGAATTAATTCTATACAATCTCTTTCTTACTCGGTATCATCGTATTACAGAAAATCTTAACCTTTTCTTATGGGTTCCATATTGTATTCCTTGGGATAATTTAAAAATAAATCCTCTTTAGAGCGACCCTTGTGAAATCCCTATTAAAACTTTCTGTTTGAATAAGAAGCCACCAACTTTAATATTGAGAAGTGACGAGTAGAAAGATAGCTTTAAGATTTATTATAGTTGAGAGGGACAGGATTTTATTATGTTTAATATAATATTAGTAATGTTATGAAAGCACGTTTGCTTTATCATCAGAATATCGTGAGCTGAGCTTCAACCGACGAAAATGTACATTTTTAACTACCTATGTGCTATTGTTCTGATAATTTTAATATATTTTCTTGACATTGAGCAGATAATATCAGCGCAACAATCAGCACGAATATTTCATGTTTAATGATGACAATACAATAAGGTCGCTAGGATTTAGCTCTTTACTTTTGCTCATTTAAATAACAAACTAATATCTTCGAAAATCTAGTTTTTAAGCCTGAAATAGTCACTACTATGCTAATTAGAGGTAAGTTAATTATTCTTGTAATAGTAACAGTAAAATTTATTTGCTTGGTTCGATCTTAGCTGGGCCGGATAGCGCCTGTTTTCTTACACACTTGTTAGAAAGCCCTAACGGAGTTTTACCATTAACCAAATTTTGGACGGTGAGCACAAAACAATATGAAACTCTGCTTAAAAACCTTCCTCTTAAATCACTTTATCTTTTGGTGAATACGGTATCAAGAATGGCGGCAGCTCAATGGTAAGGACACGCGCCTCTTAACCGAATAAGGAGTGTGGGTTCAAACCCAGGCACTTACCTCTGGATTTTTCAAATCTATGTACTTAAACCACCAGCCCCACGGTGAGGGCAAACATCGTGATGAAACCTGCAAATACAAACAACTTTGGATTTGTAGGTAATTTGTAACTATGATCCAAAAATTGTCTGGTTCCCCTAAGTAAGGGTATGAAGGTCAGATCGGCAGTCGCTTCAATGTAATTACCAGACTCGCTAAACCCTGGATCATGGTCTAAGCGGACCCCGTCTATGCACGGGACATAACGCTAGGAAGATGATGAATACGGTATCAACATTCCTGATGTAGTTTAAATATCCAAGCAAACGGACGGAAGCGGCAATTTTTTATTTATTTATACTAGGTATGTTAAGATAAATAAAAATATCTTCTAAAGGATGTGATTAAATCGTTCGAGACTTCTTCGAAGCGGTGAAAGTCAATTATGCAATCATACCAAAAGAGGATAAAAGGAATGCACTGGAAATGCATTAGTCAGGGAAGTGCAAACTCCCGTATAACCATTGATGGATATTCAGTACCCAGTCCTTGTCAGAGGTTACGTAACAGATAATGTTAATGAGTTACGTAACTTATACCAATTTGTTTTAACATTGTCACAATATTTTTTGTTTATGTTTTTATTATGTAATCGTGTAACTTCGCATTTAAAAATAGACATTTATTTGGTGGTTAAAATTTGTTTAGACTTGGCTGAGATCGTAATAAATATTTGAAGCTGCTTTTTTGTGTTAAAGTGTCTTAGTTAATTAATTTACTGATGGTGTTATGGACGCTCCAAATTGTATAAAGAGTATTTATTCGTATGTAAGTCAAATTTGGATGTTGACGCTATTTATATTTAATTTTGAAATATCAATTCTGAAAAAGAATGTGTCTAAGATTTTAAATTTTACAAAAACTGCTTAATATTAAGTCAGTTGACTATACAAACTAGTGACGTCACACGTTGACAAGCCCATACAAAATCTATGAAGTGATTTCGTTTTGACAGCTCTTAAAAAGTATCTCAATTGACTAGCCAGTCAACATCCCTATTGTACTTGATTGGTTTCTGTACCCTTTACATCAAATCGCATAGTCTCGCTAAACCTACACCAAAGGTCATTCACAAATCTTACTAATATTTTGTCCTATGTTGGTCTGGGACTTAAAAAGTATATGCCAACTGTGTTTCTTGTCTAGCATGTTGTAAAAGGCGACTAATGGTATATCGGGTTTCGGATGTGTGATTGTGTAGGCGACAAGCTAGCCACTTGTCACTACATTTTCACAATTTTCCGCCTAACCCAGCCCAGTTTTATTTTTGGTTGAATGTGGTAATGTTGGCCTGCTGCCCCTCTGACTCTGCCTACCCCTTCGGGAATAATTTGCTTGATGTTATGTATGTACGTACTTTACTAATATTATAAATGCAAAAGTTTGTATAGATGGATAGATGTGTGGATGTTTGTTACTCTTTTACGCAAATGCATGCGTTGATTTTAATGAAACTTTGCACTAGTGTAGCTAATACATTAGGATAACACATATGTTATATTATATCTGGTCGGGTCAAGTTTTTGGTTGTAATTTATATATTTTTATTTTGATACTCTACGACAGGCCCACACTAAAACGTGGTTCAAAGTTAATTATGATTCATACACCTTGTATAAATTGTATTGAAAAGAGTAACTACCGAGTTTCTTGCCGGATTCTTCTCGGTAGATACAACATTCCGAACCGGTGGTAGAATCATATAGCTGTGGCTTTACCTGCATTTGACGATTTATAAGTGTTTCCTTGAAACCTATATAAATAAAGAATATTTTGACGTTGACTTTGACTTTGACAATGTTTCATCGATGTACCATGCGAGCAAAGCCGCGGGCAGAAGTTAGTCATACTTCATACTAATACAATAAAGAGGAAAGATTTGTTTATTTGTTTGCATTGAATAGCCTCCGGACTGGTCTACTACTACTAACTACTAATTACTGGACCGATTTGAAAAATTATAACATAGGCTGTATTTTATCCCTGTATTCCCCCGGGAACGGGAACTACGCGGGTGAAACCGCGGGGCGCTGCTAGTCGCTTATAAAAGTCCTTTCTACGTAACAAGTGACTCAAAATTTGTACCAAAGTGACGGAGCAGTGATAATGAGTACGTCGTGCGTGTCACGTTATCATGCGCGCGCGCAGTGCTGTAATGTTTGCGCTGTCTTGTGTTTGCTGTACTATGAAAGGCCTTTACTATCGCGATAACGTCAAGGGGACGGGATAATTATAGGCACTTTATTGTAATAGTTGAAAGAAAATGGTATAATTGGATATCGCCTTTAGGTATAATGGTAAAAATCGTAAACATTTGCATTTTATTACAGATAACTATTATGTTATTATGGTAGATATATAATATAATAAATTTTAAAGGTTATATAACGATGTTATCCCTCATCACCGAGCTAGGGTATTAATACGTACATAGGTTTGAAAAATCCAAAAACATGCTTGGGTTTAAACCCGCACCCCTCGCTTATGAGGCGCGTGTCCTTGCCATTGAGCTACCACCGCTCACAAACATAGCCGTTCTGTAGTGCCAATGCCGATTACCATACCGAACTAGCGCATCGTACTATAAGGAATCAATGACTATAATTTGAATATTATATATACATATATTTAAACCTATCGGGCTTTATTTCAACAACAATCGAATTATCTTTACTAACTCTTAGGTACGCAGAATAATCTTAAATCAGTTTAACTAAGCAAATTCACACCCAATATAAACTTATTTGCACATCAGTTCTGAAAAGAAGACGTTTCTCATGTCCAAATCGCAGTCACAATGCTGTGCAACGCTTTATTGCACGGCTAGTCGCATCTGCGGCGCCGATGTTTCATGCGATTACCCATTTTTATAGTCTTTTGTTTTGTCATCCACCATTTTGTTCTGTACACGTGAAATATGGCGCGTATTTTATCAGCGCATTGTGTCCTTATCTCTTGCAATCGCTGTTAAAACGTAAGCGTTACTTCGTTTAATTAAGGGGTAAATTGCTTTCGTGACGGGGGAAAATATCTCACGTTGACTTTTCTCTAGAGTAAGTCGTGAAATGAAACTGAGCATTGAATGTCAATATTTTTTTCAGATAAACAGTTTCCATGCCGTTTTTGTCGCAGTGACGTTTTAATGTGTATAATCATTCTAGACGATTTTTATCTAGAACAAACACGTGTAGAATATACTTAGTTATGCAATCTTTGTTAAACGTCGGTGAAAATAGGTCCATTCCGTTGAATAACACTTTGCTCTATAAAGACATCAATAAACCAAACTGGAATTTTTTTTTTTTTTTTTTGACTTATAAAGTAAGGAGTTTGTCATGTCCCATGTTGGTCCGGGACTTGGCCCATGTTGAGCTGGGACAAAAAGAAAAAGAATGTGCCAGTGGTTCTTGCCTATCATGTCGTAAAAGGCGACTAATGGTTTACGGGCTTATGGGTATGTGACTGAGTAGGCGACGAGCTAGCCACTTGTCACTCCTTTTTCACAGCTTTCCATCCAACCCAGCCCACTGTCCCATGTTGGTCTGGGACTTAAAAAGAATATGTCAACTGTGGTTCTTGCCTAGCATGTCGTAACAGGCTACTAATGTATATCAGGTTTTGGGTGTGTAATTGTGTAGGCGTCAGGTTGGCCGCTTGTCGCTGCTTTTTCAATTTTCAGTCTAACCCAGCCCGGCTTTATTTTTGGCTGAATGTGGTTGAAGGGGCATGCTGCCTCTTTGACTCTGCCTACCCCTTTGGGGATTATGGGCGTGATGTTATGTATGTATGTATGTATGAGTTCGTCATCCTCCTAGTGTCATGTCGGGTCTGGTTATCCAATAATTTGAGGTTTGTGGATATAAAATACACACGTGGGTTTCATAAACTAATCAGTTGGTGTATTTTCTAAAAGCCTAATATATCTAGATTTGAAAGTTATATAGTAACTTTAATGTTGACTTTAATGTAACTTCAATATATAATCAGTCAAATAAATAATCTCAGCAATGGTAGCTTAATATAAAAACACGAATAAACGTGAACGCTGGTACTAACCTCTGTTTTTTTCAAATCTAACAACGTACTTATACAAATAACTTTAAATGCGTAATTATGATACAACTGTCTGGTTTCCCTGCTTTTCGAGATTAAAATCCATTAAAGCAGATTCCCAAACGTATCTTTTAAATTACTCGAGTAACTGAGTTGAATCTGAGATGATAATCTGAAGTGTTAACCGTCTAGAAACAGGTCATAAGTCTGAACAGGTCTTTGTTTGTAAAGATTAAATTAAAACAGATTAATAAAACTGTAAACAATAAATAAAGAATAGACAAACAAATACAATAAACTCATTGTATAATTAAAATAATAAAAACACAACGACAAGACAATGGTAATATAATGTAAATGAAGACACAATTCAATCATAAAACCCATAGTAAGTACTGGACGAATGAGGAAATAAAACAATACTTGTATATACTTTTCGAATAAATAAATATTTGTTGGAAATGTGATGCGGGCTTAAAATATATTTGAATACAAACATCGACTGGATCTGAATAGTGAATACAACGTTTTTCACAAAATACGTAGATTCTATAAACAGTGTGCAAAAAACAATTCCATCGTTTAATTTTGAATGAATGGAAACAGATCGGAATAGACGAATTCAATTGTTATTTAATACGTGTTTTTGTTAATAACGATTTGGTTGACTCGTTATTTTAAAAACACAGTAGCTAATAAGTAATGTAACGATATGAGTTTCAAGACTTTCTGAATTCTCTAGGATTCTTTAATATTAAATTTAAAAAGTATACAAGGCATACAGAAAACATTTGATATAAAAAAAACAATGTAATACATTGATTATGTTCCACTTCTGTTTTTTCATTATAAAACACGTGCGTGATCGATCAGAAGGCAACTTGAGAAATATAGTACCTGGAATCTAAATAAAATAAGTAAAAGTATATACTACAAACAGTATTCATAGATACCTCTACCACCATGGTTGACATCGCCAAAATCGCCGAAGGCAAAATTCGACTACCTCCTATGATTCTACCCAGTCTTAGTTGAATGATGCGTAACATTTGCTGATAGAGAGTGGGGATTCAACCCAATATTGTTTTACTTACTTTTGTTTTCTATACGATAATAATGACCCAACTATGAGGGCTTTGGTCATCACACCGGGGTGAAGAGAGACATAAAAGCAAAGCCCGGTTAAGTAGCAGTGGGGTCCTTGTTGAAGACCAAGGTGACGGGGTTGATGACGGGCAGGTCCTTAATGCCGTCCGCGGAGACGACCTTCACTTGGAAGTTGGGCAGGTTGAGGAACAGCCGCTGGTGGATCTCGCGGACGCACAGCCTCATCACCTCGTAAGCTTCCGGCTCGGTCAGCGCTGGAAAGTTGATTTGTCCAATTAAATTATATTAATTAGACTAGCTCGATGGCGCATTTTATAGTGACCCTGCCCTATGCGCCAAGAGTTATGGATTCGATCCCCAACCAGGACAAACATTCGTGTGATGAATACTTGTGTTTGTTCTGTGTCTGGGTGTTAATGTCCAATATTTAAGTATATATTTGTAATATCATTGTTGTTTCTAATATCCGTAACACAAGTACTTAAGCTACTTACCTCGAAGTCAGATCAATGTATGAAGTCTGATATTTATCTATTTATTTGATAAATTAAAGTTTGGGTTTTTATTGCTGAGTATATTCGAAGGTAGTTTCTTTAATCAGTAACGCTCCATGACATTAAGTTCGAATCAGAACCGCTCACTTATGAGTCTACAACCTCAAATCAGAACCGCCCACTTATGAGTCTACAACCTCAAATCAGAACCGCCCACTTATGAGTCTACAACCTCAAATCAGAACCGCCCACTTATGAGTCTACAATCTCTCAGGTGCCTAACCCGCTAAGCTACCGTTCTCAGGCTACAAAACTTACTAGGCTTATAATAACTATCTAAGATGCTTAAGCAGAAGAGTCCCCCGAACCCGTGGGAGGCGAAGGGGACCTTGACGCACGCGGCAAGGAAGTCCATGCTATACAGCTGCCCCCCCGACTCGTCGTAGCCTCCCACCAGCATGTTCACCATGCATGGGGTCTGGAAATAGAGTCAGAGATACCACGTCAGTATCAGATTAATCCAGTAATTGGAGTAGTAGTTAGGAGTACCAGCCTCGTTTGCAAGTCAGTTTCCAGAAATGGATAATATTTAGTCCCATGTCCGAGACATTTCAATTGCAGTGCCCTCACAGGGTCTATAATGTACTTTATCTCTTAATAACCACCAACACCTTGTAAACATTATGGAAGCAATAAATGATTGAGTATTGAGTATTGAGTACATAAAAATAATGTGCCAACTGGGCTTCTTGCCTAGCATGTCGTAAAAGGCGATTAATTATATATAGACTATTAGGTATGGGGCGTGATGATAGGTTGTTGTTGAAAATATCTCGGGCCTTGGGCTTGTGGGGAGCCACCGAAGCTCTTAGTATAAGTAGCTAATGCTGCGGATTGGAAAGTAGACATGGCACATCCGAGCAAAAATCCATTACATCAACAAAATAACTCGGGTATAGCTCACTTCACTAGCCCTAAGCTAGTTAGCTAAAAATATAATCCTTAAGTATTATTTCAAGAGGTTTTCGTGGCTTAGTTAATTCATCTTAGATTTATATTAATATTTTCCTTGTTTATTTCTCTTATCAATGCAACCAACCATAAACTAATTAACGTTGACGCTTGATTAGTCTAAGTTATTTGTTTCTTCGTGGTTAATAAACTTGGATAATATTAAATATTGTAAGTGTTGAGCATATTGAGCGTTGCATTAGCGTTGAAAAAAAAACGCATGTTATATAGCGGACGGGCTAGCTCATTGTAGCTTTTCGCTAAAATATGAAATAAAATTTTCCGTCTAATCCAACTCAACTTTTTTTTACTTTTAACCAAAGGTGCAACGTATTGTGGGCATAGCGTCGAATATATACGAAATACAGCAAGGTTCCACAAATATCTAATCTCGATATAATTTTTTATTTAATTGTTAAGTTCCTTCACATATGTGGATCAAGATGCAGTCATTTAGAAAACGTAGTGTATAATCTTAAGCTAATGAGTAC
This sequence comes from Glyphodes perspectalis, assembly GCA_951394215.1. Lineage (NCBI taxonomy): Eukaryota > Metazoa > Arthropoda > Insecta > Lepidoptera > Crambidae > Glyphodes > Glyphodes perspectalis. Next base: position 1,675,424 of record OX596200.1, read on the forward strand.
CTACTTACAACTTTTTTACACGTGACTATGCTCCGCTGGCGGCTTTGAAGTGTTTCAAGTGGGTGCGCACGCGCCGGGCTGCCCAGCCCAAGCCGAGTGATATCGCTGTCAACGGTACTTATAATTACATTACACCTCCGTAAAAGAAGCCATTTTATGATGAATACTAATGATTTTCACACCTCGTTATTGAGATGTAATTTTCTCCCTTTTCTTTTTAATCATATAGAGACAATCGGCACAAAGCAGTGGCTTTTATAATGCTGCGTTTCGTTCAGTAACTGAAAGTACCAAAGATCTAACCTCCAGCAGAATATGGATGATGACTGCATTAAAAACCTATAATTCTATTTAGTCCGTCAGTTAGATTATACAAAAATACTAGACACATATTATTGGCTTTATCAAATTAACAAAAAATCACAAAGATAAAGAGCATTAAAGTTTTAGAGTAGGGGCGTGCGACGTCACTATTTTTTAAAAATTGTACGAAAGCGTGACGTCACGCGCAACTTGAATGCATTGTATCTTCGTCAATGTTTGCTTTGACAAATAAATAAAAAAATACGTGTTTAACATTTTTTTATAATCTAATTGACGGACTAAACAGATTTTTTTTAGTTATCTTGCCTATTGCAAACGCTGACTGTGGGGTACCTAAGGTGCAGCAAAAATCTTTAAAAATGTTAGCAACGTTGGTATGACGAAATAAAGTCGCAAGTTCTTAAGGCTACGGTGGACCGCTTACTACAGGCCGATGTTTGCTTGTTTGCCATCTTTATGGTAATGAAAATAGAAAATATTTTTTACTACCTGCCGTTCATTACCTACTTATCAATGAAAATAAACTTATTATAAGACTTTCCCATCAGCTCAATAGCACTGGCTGTAAACAGTTTATAGACTTAAATGCATGTATATTTTTGTTTCTTGTTTCTTACGTAACTAATCTGCAGATAAATTTTTTCGCCTAGTATTGGTTTAGGTATTAGCTTCACTAACAAACAAAATTCAATATTAGAAGAATTTATTCTTAAATGTTCTATTTTGCAAACAATCGTTCTAAAGAAAATCAAAAATCTTGTTTTTACTATTTTATTATATCCTACTGAATCATCATCATCCTCTTGCCCTTCTCCCAGTTCATCTGGAATCGGCGGAGCATGTCTTCCTTTTCCATACGTCCCGGTCAGTTATTATATCCTACTGAATATATTTGATTATATTATCATACACATTTCAATGTAATAATAACACTTGCTAATAGTTCCTTGGACTTTGCTTACCCCTTAGGGGATTGTAGGCGTTATGATATGTACCAATGTTTGTAATAACACTTGGTACAAGTGACGTCTAAACATTATGACTGGTTGTTAGAAAATAACCCTAGGCAACAACTTCATATGCTCACTGTAGAATAATTAATTGTTTAAACTTTCTTTAGGCTTCTATAATATTGAAATTACGATTTCTCTTATTACAACTGTTGCACAGACAAAAAAGGTCTCCACTTAAACTATGTTTAGTTCAGAAGAATCATAGAAAATAATAACACAGTCTGTATCCAAGAAACGGTTCCAAACTAATTAACCCTCTTTAGAGCGATTTTATAATGCGATGCCAAAAATGAAAGTACTAGCCAAAGACTGACAATGCCGCGAAGAAAGTAATGATTTACAAAACCACGTATGTGGTCAAAGATTAACAGACAGGTCTTGCTGCTGTTTAATGGCATAAATAATAGCAAATAAAAGTTGATGCATTTGCGAACGTTAGTTCTCAATCATTTGCAGACGTCTCTGTGTGTTTTCTTCATTTTGTTGGGAGTTAAAGCAGTTTGTTCCAACTTTTAGCTTAAAATCGACCCAATGCCTCAATATAACGAAGAGATATCGTTCTATTAAATTCTTCTCCACTTTTCAACAACTCACACGCAGACCAAAGTTTTAAATTTTTGTAAAAGTTAAAATTTAAAACTATTTTGGTAATGGTTGCACAAATGATTGCCAACGTATTGTGAATATTTGAAATTAACTTTAATTAATAGACCTTGACCTTTAATTCACTCGGTAGGTACTTCAGTCGTTATAAAATTTCCACACATGAGTTGCCTAAATAATGAAACGCATAGCAAAAATTTTGCATAGCTACCTACAATTTCATAATGCCAAGCCAAAAGGTGGCAAAACATTGACCGGGATGTAGGCAGTGCATAATAAACTAAAAAGTGAGGAAACCATCTGTATTTACTTAGTTCATGCCCCGACGGACAATTTGCAAAATATTATATTGACGTGGGAATGAATGCTTGCGTAATGTTACAATTGAAAACGTTATAGTCATTATGCTGACACCTTTGAGACAAGATTTCGAAGAGATTTATTACTGTTGCGGCAAGTTCTTGCTGAATTATTTTTAGACATTTCAGACCATATATCAAACGCGCAAGATGTTATCTAGATTGTGACGTTTATGTGCTAAATGCCCGCTAAAATATTCTGAAATAGCGCTAATACAAAACCTGCCGACTTTTACGTCACTATCTGTGACACTATTGTTTCAAAGGTATGTAAATAAAAGCAAATTACAATTAGTTTGGTGCAGTACCTAGCTGTAGGTCTTAAAACTAAGGAGTTGGTAGTTTCATGATTGCACTCGAGTTTTGTGCAAAGAAGACGTTTTTATAACTGTTGATGATGTTGCTAATGCTCGGCAATTGAAATATCAGAAACTTTGTGAGGCAACAAACGAGTCCTCCAGTGTACTGATACTCAAACTATCAGGATCCTTTTTCCTACATTGTACTCATAGTCAACTATATGGAAAGGACATTTCCTCACCCCGTTTTTCAAGGCATCAGCCAGGTTCTTCCTGGTGAAGTGGACCACGGCGGCGGTATCGAGCTCGTAGTCATTCTTCATCTTGTACAAGCGGATGTTCTTTGCCACGAACTGGGAGAACTGCTGCGTGTCGCCTGGGCTCCCGTTCAGGCCCATTATCAGCTTGTTTGAGATCTTGTGCAGTTTGTCTTCGTCTGTATAGTGAAAATAAGGTTATACTTATTTAATTAATTAAGTAAAAACATTTTTGCAGAACAAAATGGGTTTCTTGTCCTACCAGAGAAGTTTGCCTTTGAGAACTGAAATTTTCCAATCATAATCTACTAGACTACTTTTCTATCCTATAGACCGAAAATTATTATCAGTACAATATAATATTAAAACATCAAGTTCCGTACTAAAATTATATCATTGTAAAAGTGCTCTTAAATCGTGTTATTTTGGACACATATCTAATTTTTAATCGTTAAGTATTTACTTGCTTGTAGTAAAAACCTTCGCATGAGTTATTTCGTCACCTTCGGAAATACCAACGGTTCAGGATTACAAATTAATATCAGATAGACCGGTGAAAATTATGTAACGCTTTCTCTGAAGGTAAACGTAATCTTTTGGCTGCAGTGAAATTTGCTGACACTACTGAGACAGTGGGAGTAATTGATGGCTGTAGGTCGGGAGTGTCGTAATGACCTTGCATACCCGCACAGTACGGTAAATAGCAGTAACATGCTTGTTAATTACCGGGAAACGTAAAAGCTAATTGCGATCATTTAAAAAATATGTGGCTTAATTGTAGGAGATATCGATTTCCTTTATGATTTACTAGCAGCGCCCCGCGGTTTCACCCGCATAGTTCCCGTTCCTGTAGGAATGTGGGGATAAAATATAGCCTATGTTACTTTCGGATAATGTAGCTTTCCAATGGTGAAAGAATTTTTGAAATCGGCACAGTAGTTTTTGAGTTTATTCATGACATTTGAGTTTATTTCCTCTTTATAATATTAGTATAGATATACATATCATCCATCAAGCCCGTAATCTCCGATCTATCGGGTAGGTGAGTCCAAAAAGCGATAAGCTCTTTCTCAAACTACATTTAGCCAAACATAAATTGTGCTTTTCAGATCTCATAAAGTATGTAGAAGACAAGAGTAGGAGCATGGAATTAGGCAAGGTGACTAAAAATTCTGATTAGTCCGTCAGTTAGATTATAAAAGAATATTGAACACGTATTTTTTTTTAATTTGTCAAACAAACATTGAAGAAAATTTACTGCGTTCAAGTTGCGCGTGACGTCACGCTTTCGTAAATTTTTTACTAAATAGTGAAGACGCAAGCCCCCACTCCAAAACTTTGATGCTTTTTATCTTTGTGATTTTTTTGTAAATTTGATAAAGCGAAAAATATGTAACTAATATTTTTGTATAATCTTACTGATGGACTAAATAGAATTATAGTTTTTTAATGCACTCATCATCCCTAAAATCCTTGAGTTAAAAATGGATAAAATAAATAATTACAATCGCGTATTATTAAAGCCCAATGAAGATTGTTTAGTCTATTTCTAATAACATTAAGGTGCTATTTCAATGCGATTGCATTCAGGACGCAGATTGTAATGTTGTCCAATTATTGATTTCCTAACGTATAACGATTGCGATTATCAATTCATTGTTATGTGGCAATAACTTTGTACACTGTTTTAGTTAAAAATGGTTATAAAAGATTTACAAGTCACTCGTTTATTTATTTAGACTCGTAAGTTAAGCAGTTTGAAGGTCAACGAATGTTCTTTCTCTGCTGTTGTTAATTGCGCTGTAACGCAATGCGCTGATGTTGACTCTCCTTGCGTTTGCACGAGATTATCAGTGTGATAATGTATGTTGGACTGCAGTACACTATGACATGACATTATAAAACGTAGTTTTGTGTATTTTCTTATACAATAAAATTTCTAAGTTAAAACTTTCTCTCTTTTCAACATTGTATTTCTATTTTATTTTGGTGTAATTATATCTCAAATGGTGACAAAAAAAAATCGAAATATTCGAGTTTCGGTAGTTAGTTTATGAATAACAAGTTTCTCTGCATTCGATCTGAAAGATTAGAAGTGTTATTTATTATTATAATAATAAATATCTCAGATACCTATTCTACTTTTGTCCCGTGTTGGTCTGGGACTTAAAAAGAATATGCCAACTGTGTTTCTTGCCTTTCCATCTGACCCAGCCCGGTTTTATTTTTGGCTGAATGTGGTTAAAGGGTCCTGCTGGCCCTTTGACTCTGCTTACCCTTTCGGGAATTATGTGCGTGATGTTATGTATATACCAACTTTAAAATTACATCGATGGATTAAACATACAACTTAGCACTATTATTATGGACATCGGAATCAACGAATTGATAGTGTGTGAATTCTGCCTACTGAGCGCGTCGTAAAGTCGTAGAAGGGCCTAACATTGTATTGGCTATTAATAGTTAGCTTTTGACCAAAAGTGATGAAAGAACCATACCGCACCTTGGACTCGGTATATCCTTCGGGTATACATATATCCCTCAAGCCATATTGACGTGATTGTATGTACCTATGTCCGGTACATACTGTAATACATAGATTTCACGTGAAGGAAAAAAATAGTTAACACATCTAGGACACGACCTAAGAGATAAGATTCTACAGTTATACAATGTAACATAAACAGCGAAGACTTTGTTTGAACACTAAGTGATGACATGCAAAATGATTGCGATTCTAAACAAAAGAAGTACCCAGAATCAATTTAACAGAAACCACAATAGATTCAGATTCTATGGTTGCAGTCAATTTAGAATTCCATTTAGATAAAACGTCCGTTAAATATATCACTGAGATCACCCACAAAAGTCGAGTTAAAACGGGAAAAGGATTTAACGCTTGCATAAAAAATACAGCGTCATTAAAATTTTAGGAAAAAAACATTAATTTGAAAAAAAGAGTAGTTGGTTACAGATCAACAGCATTATGAAGTAGATAGGTAACATAGGCTATAGAATATTTTAATAAAAAAGTTAGGTTAGGTTAGAAAATAAATGCAATGTCCACCCGTGCGAAGTCGAGGCGGGTTGCTAGTTTTTAAATATAATAAAAGCTCTTAGTGAAAGGATATAAAAACCGTCTCAGTTTCCCACGTCATTTAAAGTAGGTGCATCATTAATTAGAATGCGTAAATCCTAGCCGGTGTAACGGTGAGACAATCGTTCACACACATTTTTCAAAATAACGCTTTTAGTATGTACCGCTTCATTGCATTGCATAAACTGTCCCAAATTCTTAATTGCGGTAATAGCTTCCACGCTGAAATATTGTTGTAGTGTTAATTCGAATATTTTTGAAGCGCATACAATGCTAACTTGTTCATTTCTACAAAAATCAAAATGTTATATCCCTTAAGTGATAACAAATACAGAGTCGAGTTATTTAAATGCAATTTTAACTAAATTATAGATATTGTTTTTATAGCAAAGAAGTTTGCATCGAGCAGCTTTCGAGCAAGAATAGGGCAGTGCGAAGTATACCGGATCATCTAATATAATCATCATCTCGCTAGCGTTATGTCCCGTGTTGGGGTCTGCTGAGACCATGATCTAGGGTTCACCGAGTCTTTTGATTACATAGTAGCGACTGCCAATCCGACCTTTGTAACCATTAGATAGGGAACCGCACAATTTGGATCACGGTTATTCATAACATACATACATAACATCACGCCTATGATCCCCGAAGGGGTAGGCAGAGTCAAAGGGGCAGCATACCCCTTCAACCACGTTCAGCCGAAAATAAAGCTGGGCTGGGTTAGATGGAAAATTGTGAAAAAGCAGTGACGAGCGGCTAACCTGTCGCCTACGCAATCACACACCCAAAATCCGATATACCATTAGTCGCCTTTTACGACATGCTAGGCAAGAATAAAAATGTTAAGTTATTCAGATCACCTATAAATGTAATATCATTCAATATATCTACCTAGATATTGTACCAACTTACCGTTTTTTAACACAATGATGCTCTGTGTGTTCATCTGATCTGCCGCGATCATGGTGAAGTCATTACACCGGATCCCCAGAAGGCATTGGAACAGACTAATACCAACAGACATGTTTACTTTGACCAATTCTTTTCCAAAGTCTCAGATCATTATTATTGATTAATTTCAGATGTGAATGTTCGGAACTGTCACGGTTGTTGTTTTTGTTGGAATCTTTTCTATAATCTGGACCCGCTTCAGTCGAAGTTGTGATTATATCTGCTTGCTTTGACGCCTTTGGAAGCTCAGAATATTTTTTGTTATTTATCTACAATCGAGCCTATAATACATCAAATGTTCCCATTAAATTTTTTTACCTATTATCGAAGTCCAAATTGGTTTATTTGGCAGAATATTGAAGTGTTTAAAGGTTATGCAGTCAAGCAAGACTTCTCAAATCGAGTATTTTGCAATATAATAAGTAGATAAAGAAAAACTGTGTAAATTAAAGAGATGATAAATATGTTTTCTCGGTAGTTTTATGTAACATTCTCTTATTGACGTTTTGCGGAGCAGAGAGAAATAAACATGTCATCAGAAATAGAAGGACAATAAAAGGAGATCTTTATACGTTTAGCCTTTTATTTATGCAATTTTACATTAATAGGGATGTTGACTCCATTAAAATTTATTTTGTAACCTGTATTTCGTAAAAGTAAGTAAGTATCGTAGTATGTTGTAAAACCTCACTGATTTTGAATTATATTGAGTCTACGATTTTTAATATCACAAAAACTGCCTAATATTTAGTCAGTTGACTATACGAAATAGTGACTTCATATACTGACAAGAATATACAAAATCTATGGAGTGATTGCGTTTTGACAGCTTTTTAAAAAGTATCTTATTTGACTTGGCAGTGTTGACTGGCAACATCCCTGAACAATTTTAGGGATGTTGATCCCTAAAATTATTTAAGGATGTTGACAATAATTATTTTGTTTAACTATCGTGTTATTACTTTCGCCAAAAAGTTATTTCGCTAAATAGGTCAGGGTATTGGTTACGCATGAATGCACTTTTCGAGTGAGTGCGACTATCGAAAGTTGCTTTGTCAATTTGCTCTAGGGCCGTTGAGTAATTCTTAGTTATGTATATCACATGCACATGTTACGTCCACCATATGAATAGAGTGATATAACTCTCATAGTCTCTTATTTATTTATAATCATTAAAGTTCAAAGTTCAATGTTTTTCTTCATAGCGTTTCCTTAGCCTTAATTAGGTGAGTTTGTACCATCTCCTTGTATTTAGCAGCTATTAAAAAAAAGAAAACAGATACATTGGAGATACATATCCTGGCCATTCTTTATAATTTAAATGTGCCAGTTTCCTTACATCACAACAAGGAAAAAACCAAACATTTCCTTCAATCGTGCTAGTGGTATGACTACTGGCCATATCTAATAATCCATCGACTTGAGTCCAAGTTTGGAATAAAAAAACCCTCGCATTTGAGACGCGTGTCCTTACTATTGAGCTTCCACAGCTCGTTCAGTACATACATAGCATTGGGCCCATAATCCCCGAAGGGTAGGCAGAGTCAAAGGGGCTTTAATCACATTTAGCCAAAAATGAAACTGGGCTGGGTTAGATGGAAAATTGTAAAAAAGTAATGACAAGTGGCTAGCTTGTCGCCTACACAATCGCATACCTAAAACCCGATATACCTTTAGTCGCCTTTTACGACATGCTAGGGAAAAAAACAACCACAGTTGGCACATTCTTTTAAAGTCCCAGACTAACATAGGAGTTAGCTCGTTTAGTAGACAATAAATATTCCACTTTCTGGTTACTTAAGCTTCACGAACGTCTACAACTCATGTCAACGTTGACAAGACACAGTACACTTGCATTGATTTGCATTTGCAAAGACGGTCACGTAACTTCATATTAAAGGTACCTTTCACTAACGATGCTCATTTAAATTCTAATATTTGCGTAAGAAATATTAAAGCCGACATTAACCAAATTATGGCTTTTAAATGTGAATAAAACTAAAAGCCTACGTAATGTTTTCCATGTTTGACGGGAGTGTTATGATCTCAAAAGAGATGAGGAAAATTTAAGAAGTCAAATAAAATGGACTTGACTGTGAAAGAAAACGCTATGATGATGAATAAAACAATGATGCCTTAGAAAGATAACTTTATACTTTTCTCTTTACAGTGGTAAGAAGAAGACAATTTCTTCTATTTGTTGATAGCATTATAACATCATATTTTTTTAAGTGTATTGAGTTGATATGTCGCAATTCTTATCAAAACGTTAAAGTGCCAGTAGCCTGATGATAACACATACAAAAGTAATTTGAATGTTTTATCGAAAAAGCATTCAAATTACTTTTAAATGATACAGGTATTACTAACTTAAAATTGAAAATATGTATTTGATTTATCTACAATTTACAAAGTTTTGTTTTACGCGCAGGAAACTCTTTTACCAATAAAAATATCCATTTTAGCAGAACCATGGCCTACATCAACGACAAGAAACATGCGTTCGTCCGCACACCAGCGACCGTTTCTTCACATCCTCGTACGATACGGAAACACACATCGCTGTCATAAGACAGACCTCAAAAAAGTTGTCGTACCACTCGTTACCTATCTGACAATTATCATCGTTACATGAGCTTGCCTTTCACGAGTGAGCTCCGGTGACCAGACTTCCCGTTTGGACCAGTTCACCCATAGTTCAAATCTATTAACTCATTGATTGTCTGTGACAACACAATCGTTAAATTATTAGCACGTGTGTAGTCGTGAAGCGCAAGATTTTCTTTATGCAGTGAGCTACAATTGTCAGAACCAGTTGATAACAGGTTTTATTTGATTGTTTGTGCATTTTAAGTCAGCCGGTCAGTTAGAATCCTGACAGTGGCTTTAGACCCAGTAGAATGTAATTTAAAAAAGACTACTGTCTCTAAAAGTGGACAAACCTGGGTTACAATCACGTAGATAATAATAATAATAACGGTCACATCAAAACAAACCCTTAACCCTATCAGTATGTGAATATGTACTCACAAATGCACACACTCACAATGCTTGGGAACAGGTGCCACCTTGGGGGACTGGTCTGCTCTGGTTTGGTTAATTTATGCTTAAATTTTGTAAACATCGTTATTTTATATTTTGGTGTCTGACAAACCGACTTCACGACATGGTTCAAATGCAAATATGATCTATACACCCTTGTAAAACATGTTGTTGAAAAGAGTAACTACCAAGTTTCTTGCCGGTTTCTTCTCGGTAGAAGCAACACTCCGAACCGGTGGTAAATTCATATTATTACCTAGTTGATTTTCCTGTTGAATTGACGATTTATAAGTGTTTGTTTCAAACCTATATAAATAAAGAGTATTTTGACTTTTGACTTTTTTGACAAAATTAATGATGAATGTGATGGCACGGGTATTTTCTGTCCTCGTCGTCCCATAAACTAGCCCACATAAGGTTCAACATACATTTTACATACACAATATAAGTTCATCAAACCGGGAGCGGGCCAGGGTTGTGCAGATAATGTCTCAAACATCCGCCGAGGGTCTGCAGAGCTCGTACAGAGATCGCCAGGCTGATAGCATCTCGCCTTGGCTCTAAAGCTACAAACGAGCAGTCATTTCCACCGGCACTATTATTATAATTAAGTAATTCTGAGAAAAATCAGACACGCTTAATCATATTCAAATTAAACCCAATGTAGACGTATTACTTAGCTTTGTATGTTTTTCTTGTACATACGTAACATCACGCCAATAATAAGGGCTAGGCAGAGTTAAAGCCTGAACCACATTCAGTCGAAAATAAACCGGACTGCTCAGATGGAAAATTATGAAAAAGTAGTGACAAGTGGCTAGCTCGTCGCCTACACAATCACATACCCAAAACCCTATATACCATTAGTCGCCTTTAACGACATACTAGACAAGAAACACAGTTGGTATATTATTTTTAAGTCCCAGACCAACATGGGACATGTGTGTACAGAAGTTAAAATAAAATGTTGTCGTAATCATATACTTAATCTAACCGAGCCTTCTATGGTAGGGGTGAGATGTACCCAAACGGTGGTTACAGCATGAATGAGCCGACCCGGACTGTTAAGTGCCGCCCTCTCAGAAGGTACCTATATGTTAAGCGGTAGTATTTATTTAAATGTATTGTTGTTTTAAAACTAACTAACTAAACTTCACGTAACTTGCCTAGCGGGGTAGGCAGAGAAAACAGAACGCCCTATTTAATTTTTTTGCCATTTTTGGCTGTTTGTCCACACACTGCCGTCGCCGTCGCACCGTACACGAGCTCAGTTCAGTTGTCTGTCATCAATTATCATAATATATCATCGTAATAAAAATGGCAAAAAAATTTAAATACGGTATTTATTCATTAATAGAAGTTATAGAAAGTAAAGAATGTTTGTGGGATAAAACCAAGGAAGTGTTCAAAGATAAAATTTTGCGTAGAAATGCATGGCGACTACCACGCATGACAGTTGGAACAAACTAAACCATCGGTCGCAGTGGACAAACGATCGCCGTCACGTCATATTAAACTCGGCCCGAAATAATCTCGTTCTCGGTGACGTGACGGTGACGGCGGCGGTGGACAAACAGCCTTAGGCACGATCCTTACATACCTCGCTCACCTCTTCAACATTGTTAGTTAGTTAGTTGTTTTACTTGTTTTGCTTTATGAGTTAGAGTTCTAAATGCCTTAGCTCCTTGAAGGTAGGCAATGCGCTTGTGGTACCTCTGAAGTTTCAAATTTTTACACATAGGCTTCCGCGACTGCCTACCATTAGACAGACGGTATGCTTGTGTTCCATCATTGATGACATACAAATGGTGATACAAGAGTTGTAAAACCTCAAACCTTCAAAAAACGTGACACTGGTTTCATCAGCAGTTATTATTATTTATCCTTTCCTCCGTCAGCCCTTTTGCCTAAATCCTAAAAATTTTCTAACCAAATATTTAATACTGCTTATTAAGTGCACCCTTCCAGCTGTTCTGCAGATAATACCGTCAGTAGCCATCAGTCGCTGTCAGGCTGCGCAGGTCATTACGGTGGCGCGCTGCCAACGCGTGACGCTTTTCACCAACGTTTAATTAAACCACTTTGTCCTAGTTATTAAAACCGTCTCATTATCGCACTTGTCGGCTTTGGTACTTTGAAATAATTTTGCCGACGTACAGTTGAAACTTTGAATAAACTTGTATATAAAACCGGAAATGTCCTGACGGCTTACTAAATAAACAAATATACCTTTTTTATTGTTTTTGGAATCTCGTTCTTTGAAATTGCAAAAACCATTTAACCAGTGATCGTGATACAGGAGTAGATTCTAGTGTCGGTAAAGTTATTTTACGTTGCTTGGGAATGAAGGGAATCGGAAAAATTTGAAGAAAAAAGATAGCAGATAAATTACGTAAAACTCTCATAATATATCAATCATCAAAACATGATTGATATGTTATGAGAATTTTACGTAATTTTTCTGCTATCCTTTTTCTTTACGGGCGTAAATTTAACTATCTTAAAATTGTAATAAATTAGTTAAATGTACGGCAATGTTATATGAGCTAAAATATTTGTTTTCATTTAATGTTCCAAAAACGTGATGTTCGAGACAAACAACCAAAGCAGCTAGCCTATTTATAACAAAGGGGCGACCAACCTAAATACCGGCTTAACATCCCCACGAGAAAAACACTTCATTATAATCAAATTAACGCGTTCCCAGTACGTTCAGTGCATCTAGATATCTAGACCGTGTCAGTGGTCCAGGGTGGGAAGCTCCCAGCCCGCTGGGCTATTGTTTCAGTAATTGTCGCGTTATCTCGTGTGAAGCGAGCACGGTGAATCAAACTTACAGTAATCTGGCATTATTTAGCTTAGAATACGAGGGGTCTCACACTATACATAAGTATTATGTACATACATAACTTTACGCCCGCAATCCCCGAAGGGGTAGGCAGAGTCAAAGGGACAGCAGTCCCGTGTAACCACATTCCATACCTAATGTTGAATGAATTGCGAATCTATTGCCACACAGTTGAATTAAATTTGTAACGCAGTTACGGCAGTACATTCTAAGGTAGTTGCTAGTATGGAGCTTGACCTGATGTAAGATAAAATAATAAAAAAACGATGACTATTTATATTAGCTAGTTTTTGTTTTGCTAATACAAAACAAAAATTAAAGCTTACTCAATGACCATCAACGGACAGTCCTAACTATTAGGGTTAGGAGTTTGAAACTTTGTTCCGATTTCAGACACATAGTAGTTTAGTTTTTCTAGTACTTCCCGTTTTACTTAAATTAAAATAAAAAAAAACAACCATTTCTTGGGGGTGATTAAAAAAACTTTCACAGTTCGTTTTTAAATCTTTCGAAGTAACTTATGTCAAAAATTCAAGTATTTACCTTAAAATTCGTATTTGAAGGCCTATTTTCTTGGACTATTAGTGTGAGTACAAAGAAAAAAAATTTGAAAATTTAATACCTTAGCAGGTTAAATGGTCTTACAATAAAATATAACAATATCTTAGCTTTTAAGATCATCTAGAGGGCGTTAGAAACCCCTCAACATTACAATAGTCCAGAAAGTGTACACAACGGTGCGTGTGAAGCGAGCGCCTAGTTTCCAGCTTAAAGTAATCTAGCATTCTTTGGTTATCATGCATCGTAAAGCTAGAGATAAACGCTCGGAAAATTCATATTGTTTTATGACATCATTATGGGGAACTAAACATGTAAGTGTGAAAAGATTTTTAAGACTTAATGAAGCTTTATATTACGATAGTAAAAAGTGAATAGCAATGATAATTATGGTAAGATAACATAAAAGTTAGTGATAAATCTATGTAATTAACGGTTTATATTTTACTCACTGCAATAACTGAAATGTTACTAGTTGAATTCGTAGAATTCGAAAAGCTACAGAAATTGTATCAAAAGTGTCTCTGGACCTATGATATTTTTTTCGGGATAAAGAGGATTCAAACTTTTGGCGTTCTTTGGAACCTGATGGACAGACAAATAGCTTCAATTTCTCTCGCATTAATAAGTATAACTAAGCATGAAAGCATTCTATGTTTTTGTGTCTTATTCATACTTAGCGAGTAGGTACTTTATATCGACCGCCGGATATTCAAACCAAATTAAAAATATAGGTACTAAAGGTTCAGTAACATTTGGTATCGATGATGTAAATTTATTCTTTGTCTTTTTAAAAACAAATGCACACTCATTTAAACCGCACTTATTAATTATAGTGTAAAAAACAGTGACTATATCGATCAACAAGGAGTATATAACAAATTAGTATATGACAGTGATAAATAAAGTGTGAGAGAGAGACAAGATGCCGGACACTCTGTCTCTGTCGGCGGGGGTGAGCCTGGGGCTGCTGGCTGGCATCGTGTCTGGAGTTTGCTACCTCGTCGCCAATGGACTGACCTGGCCCAAGTAAGTTATATGTTTATCTTATTTCTTTACTGGTGGCTTGAACTGTAAGGATTTGAGGAAGGGCAGACTCGGCGTTGGAGGACTTAGGGCGACATGATGACGACGACGACGACGTTCGCTGGATTTTTTACTGAAAAGCTAAATTAAAAAAGAAGGTTCTGGTTTAGAATTCATTCATCAGGCATATAATAATAATAATAATAATAAATTCTTCAGACTGACACACCAATTCCCTAGTCCCAAACTAAGCTTATAAGCTTGTGCTATGGATACTAGGTGAACGGATAGACATACTTAGATACGTTTATAAACATCCATGACTCGAGTACAAATATCCATGTTCATCACACGAAATATTTGCCCCTAGCGGGATTCGAACCCGCGACCCTTGGTTTCGTGGCCAGGGTCTCTGACCACTCGACCAACGGGCCAGTCAGTCAAAATAAATATGCATAATTAGGTTTCTATTTTTTTATTTTTCCAGGCCCCAAAAGATTTTAACTTAGAACTCGGTCTTTCTTTTAAAACTCTCGCTATAGTCATCTACCGGCCGACCAGAATACTACTTACGCGGCTGCTTAAAGCAGAATTACGCAACTCTTTGCACCATAATATAAAACTACTCGTTATACTAACCAGATGGCTCTGCAGTGGTCTTATACATTTTCCCACTTTATCAATCATGTAGGAATTAAGAAAAAAAAAAATGTTTAGTGACTTGATGAGTAATTCAAAAAATAATTTTCTTTCTTTCTTTTGGATTTATTAAGTAACACGTTAAAAATATACATACATATACATTACAAAACGGAAAATAAGGCCAGCCTTTTTATTGGGTCCGAGGCACTTTCTCTTGTAGGACTGTATCAAAATCTTATTCAAAATAAGATGTATGCAGTTACAGAACTACAAAAATAACATACTCTTTATATGGGTAAATCACATCACAACACAACAATCAGTTCAATTGACAGTTATTTGACCTCAAGCAGTAGAGTAATCGACAACACATTTTTTTTGTTGGTTGACGAACTTTTTATTTATGTATTAAAACGAAAAGTATTACGTAATGAAGTTATTTTATTATTTAGGAAGTTCATTGTTTTATGTATATTTAACGACTGAATGGAAATAATAGCTTAAACTCATATAATAATATTTAAAAAAAAAGTTAAAAAAGCTTAATTATTCCTCTCTAACTTGCTTCTAAAGTCTACAGCTAGGTAGCTACCGGGTAACATACTGGGTTAGCATAATAAGGGTAACATCCATCTAGTGTTACAGATATGTACAGTACCTACATACGGAAAGTAATTAGATACCTTTGTTTAGCACCCATAGACTAAAAGAAATACTTTACAAGATATAAATAAATAAATATAAATAAATATAAATATCCGACTACATCACATACATTGATCTGACTCCGAGGTAAGTAGCTTAAGCACTTGTGTTACGGATATCAGAATCAACAGTGGTATTACATATATATACTTAAATATTGGATATTAACACCCAGACACAGAACAAACACAAGTATTCATCATACGAATATTTGTCCTGGGTGGGAATCGAACCCACAACTCTTGGCGCATGGGGCAGGGTCACTACCGAATGCGCCATCGAGCCAGTCAGATATAATTTGTTAGTGCAAATAAAATACCGTCGGTTTCGGAACTCGTTAGTTGGACTCGAGAACTCGTTAGTTGGACTCGAGAACTCGTTAGTTGGACTCGAGAACTCGTCGTTAGTCTATGTACCAATACCGTATTCCAATGTTAGGTTGGGCCTTATATATCAACGGTGTTCCTTGTCTAAAATATCGTAAAAGGTTAACTACTAGGTGATCGATTGGTGATTTATTGGCGAGCTAGTCTCAACTTTTTCTAAATTTTCCATCGCCCTATTCAATGTTATTGTCTGAATGTGGTCGAAAAATTTTTGCCTACCCCTAGGCGGTTATGGAGGTACACTATTTATGTATGTATAGTGGCATTTTTAAACTAAGCTCCTAGGGCCAATAAGGTTCACGACCTGTGGTCATTGACGAAAAAATTTGAGCGCCCTCAGGTTTGTGGCCGTTTAAGGTACAATAATTGACAAAAAAAATTGCGCCTTTTATTTGCTGCCCCGGGCCATGGCCCTTTGGCCCTAGGGTAAACACGCTCCTGTGTATATGTAGTCATATGGTCTGAGCGATAGATCTATTACAATAGTGGACGACACGGTCCGCGCGCCACTAATGTGTGTCCATTGTGACACGTCAGATGCGGATGTGACGAAACAGAGTATGCATATTTATACGGTCGTTCTGATATCCATCGGATTTGGATGGGTCAATGGCGTTTTTAAGTAGTTGATTGGAAGAAGATGAATGAAGTTGGAGTTGATGAAGTTTCAACAGTGTGTAAGTCTGAATGTATACTCTACACTTCTACAGTCTTGTAAAGTACAACGTTGTAAAATAGTCTATTTAGTACACATAGGTAAACATTTGTGGTAGAGTAATTAAATATGTACAATTCATCGTCTATTTAAAAATTGCGTGAAAATGTTTTGAAACTGAAATGTTTCCCACACACATTATATGAGCTTCATTATTTACAAATAAAATCTAGGCAATAGAGAAACAAGTAGGTTCTCAAAGTACCTATGTATATATATCATATATATTTTTTAAGGAAGTAAAAATGTTCTTCAATTTACAATTAGGTAGTTGAAAAATTAATGGTCAGAGCTGTTTTTCTTTCACCCAAAATCAGATATGCAAATAATTTATGAAGTTTTATGTAGATATTTCTACTTTTCAGCAATACCAATCCTTAAACAATGTCACATCCTATTTAAGTTATGATGACTTCCATTCACCAAATTGTGTGGAAAATGGTAGGTATCTAACCTACTCATGCTTCTGTCGCCGTGACAAACCCAAAGCGAATTCTGTAAAGTGTTTACGCAAAAACGAAAAAGGTTATATTAATTGATTTCAATGCTCCGAAGGTGTATCGTTGTTTTGGGACAATAGCCATTTATTATATTAGGGTCACGAATGAAATGACGTCACGTTCGACTTTCGGTTCTTTGTGATTGCGATCCAATAATATTTCAAAATAACTGCAAAGAATGGCAAAGCTTTTTTAAATTTTAAATGATGAATTAAGGCAATTTAGCCGTGTAACCCACAAGATTTAACAGCCAAAAATCAATTTAATAATAACATTACATGGTAATTTTTTTATTATATTTAGTTATATCAACAATTTCTAAGAGAAACGTGCTTCGTGACCGTAACGATACCAAAACATATATGTATTTAATTTAATTAATAATAACGACAACATCCTCATGTTTAATCATTTCATGATGACAATTGATTTCTTTTATTATTTCAGAACTATTCAAAGCATATAATTTAAGTACAAATAATAACTAAGGGTAATTTATCGAACCTAAGAATCTTAGAAAATATTGGCAAATAAAGACTTATTATTATTTTTATTATAAATACCTAAACTACCTTTTACAAAATCTTAAATTTCAACTAGAACCTTCAATTTCAACTAGAACCAATGAAAGGACAGGAACTAAACCTCGATTCAGAATTAACGTTGCTCACTTTGGCGCTATTTTAATTGCAACGGAACTCAAAAGTCAAGGGTAGGTTTTGAATGAAAAATGAGGAAGCCACGAGGCATATCGCCGCGCGGCCCACAATACTGGCCAGCTACACCCAGTTAGTCGAATTGCGCGCGATTTCCGAAACGCTTGTGGTGCAGGGCCGTGAAGTTTTACGAAAAATTTTAATTCGTCGTTAATAAATAGCTATATATTGTTAGTGGCCAGTGAGAAGGGCTCAAGGGTTATTATTGTGGTATATGACGTGATAGCTCGATTGTGATTGTGTTTGTAAAAAAAATCAACGGATAAGTAAATAAATAAACAAGTGCAGTGGGCTGTTTGTGGATTGTTGCTTTGGTTTGTATTTTTATGTAAAATATTTGAATAATAATATTTTATTTCTCATGAAATATGAGAATGAAATTTCAAAAAAGTATTTCAATGAAAATTAAACTATATTTGTTTAGTCCCGTAGATCTTTTGATTTCGATAGATATGAAATTTAAAATGCAAAGGTTTTTGTAACATGAGATCTGTATCATTATTTTAATAAAGTAATTGATATGAAAACAAATTTAAATTAATTATCTATAAGTACTTAAGTAATCAATAATTTGCTTTGTTGTAATAAACTTAGCTGCTTCCTAAAACAAACTCGTAAAAGATATAAAGAAGCATTTACAATGATTGTAAAATATTTAACGTATTAATTGGCTAAAACCTGAAAAAAAAGTTTTCCTCTTTACTATTAAATATTAGATCTCTTACAAACAAACGCAAAACATTTTTACATATTTACCGGTCATTAAATTTAAACTACTTATTTGGTAACATCATTATTGCACTACTTCACCAAATTGGTTATTACACTGGACTTAATAAAAATAAAAACGAGGATGTTTCAAAACTTGCCATTGATTCTTAATTACTCAATTGGAGTATTATTTAACACTGAAAACCTGAATAAATAAATAGTTTTTATTCAAATTCGACAATTTATAACTAGCTGAAACTCTAAATAAATGCTAGTCTAATGTATTTTCGGCGGTCACGCTTCGATAATCTTTAAAATAATTACATCGAAACGGAAATGGGACATTCCGACTTTCGTTTCTAAGTTCAAATGCAATAAATTCAGGCAATATTGTGTTATCATTTATTTAATATCTATTTTCACTTTTACCAAGCAAAACTTAGTGAGAGTTCGAAGATATTTTTTGTCAAAAAGAAAATATTAAACATCACTCACACAATGTTTTTTTTCAGATTTTTAAGTTAGTTAAGTACGTACGCTCAAGCATGACAACTCATCTGAGTATTTCTTTAAAAAAATTTTTAAACAAAATCAATTAAACTACATAACGCGTTTTGTCAGATAATCTATACTTATCTATACTTATAATAAATCTGTAGAAAGGTCAATTCTGAACATGAAATATATTTTCAAAATAGCTATCAGGGAGTGATTAGTGATCGATACTGATGCCAAAAATGCAATCAGTAAAATTTTTGTCTGTCTGTCTGTCTGTATGTTCCTAATAGAAACAAAAACTACTCGACGGATTTTAACGAAACTTGGTACAATTATTCTTCATACTCCTGGGCAGGTTATAGTATACTTTTCACCACGCTACAATCAATAGGAGCAGAGTAGTGAAGGGAAATGTTGGGAAAACGGGAGAAGTTACTCTATTTTTTAAGCTTCTGTCGCGTGTGCATCCTTAATGGTTAAAGTTAAATAGAAATCATGTATGACGGGAATAGTCTTTATAATATTAACCATAAACGCGGGTGACACCGCTGGCACAGCTAGTTAAAAATATATCAAATGATTTACCCTGAACTTCATAATATCTGACATACATAGTACTTCTGAATAGCTCTGAACTTTTAAAAGATTAGATACAAGCTATATTTATATGTTGTCTAATGATAATAGCCATCGTGTTATTAAATGATTTAATATCTTTTTTCCTTAACCCCTATTAAGTATAAACCAAAAAAAGTGTAGGTATAAAACGTTAAACTCGTTGATTTTCAATTGTATAGTGTTTTTGCATAAAAGGTCATCTCTGTCTCATCATGGTGACAAATCATTAAACTTTACTACTGTAGCAAGAAGAAGTTACTAACGTAAGTTAGTATTGCATTCACGTAAAAATTATAAAAAAATGGAAAATATAATACCTATACGTATAGTTATGTTTTTTTTATATAGGGCAAATTCATCTATAAATAAATCTTTTTTAAACTTACACTTAGCACCAAACTTAGCATTCTATGATTGTGTTATGAATACAAGACATTGATTTTTAGCGTGCAACCAACCAAACTTTTCGTAGCCAAGGCTCCATCAGAACAAGTCTGCCAAAAAAGTTATATGTCGCTGATCATCACTAAAGTCCGAATCTTCCTCAGTGACGATCTCCAGTCAATGTCCGATAGCCAATGCCGCAACCTCGCCATTTGCACAACAAAGCTGTAATTAACACGTAACCGTTTGGCAACCACCACCGAGCGTCTCCCGGCAGAACAGACGCACGTTACTTAACCCGGCTTCGGTTCCACCCGCCGCTAATTTAAGAAGAATTACGTAAAATCAAGTGATAAGGGAGAACTTTAGATTAACACAAATACAGAAAACACATAAAAATCAGTGCAGACATTTGCTGTTGAAATTGGTTGAAGCAAAACAAAAATGATTTCTCAGAGATATGAATGGCTTTCGATACTCCTCATTGTGGTATCTGAATGAAATGCCAAGCGGACAAAATAGTCCGTTGTGCGGAATCGCCTCGATTACGCCGGCCGCTCTAACTGGGTTACCCAGACTCAATTCGGACGGCTGTCAACGTATTTTGGCGTGATAGGGTTGTCAAAAAATGTTTTTTTTTTCTAAAATACCTAATCAAATTAACTTTACTAGAGTTTTAAAAAAAATAATTTGATACATGTTTCATTACTGTATTCCAGAGACTTCTCATCTTTTTTGGAAATATCAGTGCAAATAAACTACATAGGCAAAAAGTAAACACATCTAGCCGCTAAACATACTCTAATTAACAGCCAAACGTTTCTAATGCAGATACGTGCATATATAACGTAATTTGACAGCTAGTTAGCATGTCAATTAATAAACAAAGCATAAATCTATTGAAGTTTAATGCGCAGACTGTGCAGTGATGTACGCTGAATGTCCACAACACAGAACGTTGCAAATATTTATCAACGTTAATTACAATTAAATGAGCGAGTGAGGTGTGGTGTCATACGGCGCTCGATTCTCTCCTGCCAGGTAATTGGCGTGAAGAGATGAATAGACAGTAAGACATTTGTATCCCCTGCTGCCACCCCTAGTGTTATATGGCGCTCAGTTATCTCCGTCTATCCTGCCAGGAAATTGGCGTGAAGATAGAAAGATAGACATTTGTAACCCCACTTGGCAGTGGCACCCCTAGAGCACCAAACACGCCGCCACGGCTCGGCGAGCGCGCCATCTGCGCCCGCGCAGACCGTTGCGCTTATGGCCACAGGGATACACTCAAACACGGGGCAGTGAAGCCGGCGTCTTATAAAATTCTCCCACATCTAGCAGCAAGCCCGTTTTACCATATTCAGACAAAAATAAAACTGGGCTGGGTTAGATGGAAAATTGTTAAAAAATAGTAAATGTCATGATGATCGGTTGAGTAGTTAAGAAGGCTAGCTTGTCGCCTACACTATCATATACCCAAAACCCGATATACTATTAGTCGCTATTTACGACATGCTTGGCAAGAAACACAGTTGTTACATTCTTTTTAAGTCCTAGACCAACATGGAACTTCACAAAGGTGTACCACGATGATTCATAACTGTACCCGATTTCTCATTATAGCCTATATCCTTCCTCGATAAATTAGCTATACAACACAAAAATATTTTTTTCAATTCCGACCAGTAGTTTCTGAGATTAGTGCATTCAAGCAAACAAACATACTTTTCTGCTTTACATTAGTATTAAGATATATGGTGCACCTATCCTCTTCCTAGCTTTATGTCCCGTGCTTAGACGGGGTCTGCTTAGACCATGATCCAGGATTTAGCGAGCCTGGTAATTACATTGAAGCGACTGCCGATCTGACCTTCGTAACCCTAAGATAGGGGAACCAGACAATTTTTTGGATTATGGTTACAAATTCAAAGTTTTTTGAATTTGCAGGTTTCATCACGATGTTTTCCTTCACCGTCGAGCTAATGGTATAAATAGGTACATAGATTTGAAATATCTAGAGGTACATGCCCGGGTTTGAACCCGCACTCCTCGGCTAAGAGGCGCGTGTCCTTACCATTGAGCTACCACCGCTCCATATATGGTGCACCTATGTTGACGCAAAAACTTTCGATCTTTCAACTGCCGAAAATCCAGTGTACTTTTAGTTTATTGTGGACACGTCTCTCTGCGACCCAATCCACTGTAGCATTGTCACAATTCCGAATTTCACGATGCGTCCCCGCCATTTTGTTCCGTCAGTGTTCCGTATCCACGTTGATGAAACGGAACATTTACCGACGGAACAGATAGGTTGTTTTAATTAGTTATACGCCCAACTAATATTTGTACATTACTGTTATGCTCAATCGAAATTTGTTATATTTTGGATAGGAACCATTTCTGTTAATCGGAGACTTAACAAAACATAACATTGGCTTTGGATAAACCTAAACATTTTTTAACCATAATTAAACTGTTTCTCCAATATACCTACTTGTTATTCTTAGGTCGCCCGCTTCTTCCTGTCAGGACGTGGGTTCGAGTTCCGGTGCTACTTCTATTTATAGCCGACTAGAATTACCCATAAAGTAACTGCCAATCACGTTTAGGAAATTGTCTAATAATCTTTTTGTATTTTAATGGAGTTCCTCACGACTTGGTTGAATTTGAAAATTTCAATATATGTTATAGTATAACCATAGATCATTAAATTTTGGTATCACTAGCCACGCTTCGGATAGTAAAGTATAGGAGGGTCACGTGATACAAATACTCCTTTTTATACATCAACATCTAAATAAAGATCATTATAATTATAATAACCGGTGGAGCGGTGGTAGCTCAATGGTAAGCACACGCGCTTCTTAACCGAGGAGTGCGGGTTCAAACCCGGGCACGTACCTCTGGATTTTTCAAATCTATGTACGTATTTTATACCACTAGCTAGTCGTTGAGGGAAAACATCGTGATGAAACCTGCAAATTCAAACAACTTTGGATTTGTAACTATGATCCCAAAATTGTTTGGTCCCCCTATCTTAGGGTTACGAAGGTCAGATCGGCAGTCGCTTCAATGTAATTACCAGACTCGCTAAATCCTGGATCATGGTCTAAGTGGACCTCGTCTAAATACGGGACATAACGCCTAGGAAGATGATGAATTATAATAACCTAAAATTTTTGAATTGTGTTATTTTATTTTAGAGAAGGTCTCAAATATGTATTTAATAGCCTAGCTCAATGATACGATCTAGTCAAGCCACGAACGTACCTATCTGTTAATTTTTCAAATTAAAGTACCTATGCATTTATTTTACTTGCTCAGCGATGAAAGAATACATTTATAAATAAATTCTCCAGACTGACACAATTTCCTAGTCTAGTGTAAGGATACTGGGTGAACGGTAAGACATACTTAAATTCATTTATAAACATCCATGATCCGAGTACAAATGTCCATATTCATCACACGAAGCATTTGCCCCTAGCGGAATTCTAACCCACGACCCTTGGAGTCGTAGCCAGGGTCTCTAACCACTCGACCAACAAGCCAGTCATGGTTTCATGGCCAGGATATCTAACCACTTGACCAACGGGCCAGTCAAATTTAATGGATACCTGCCCATTCAAATAACCATGTAAGAAGTGTAACCAAGATCCCAAATGTCTACTTTCTCTGCCTAAGGGTTAGGAGGAAGGTCGGATGGTAATCGCTTTAACAGACGTAATAAATCAATGATCATGTTTTAGAACGGACTCGACTAGGAACGTAATTTAAAGCCAGGAAGATGATGATTTCGCTTATTAATAATGGCCCCTAAAACGTACGTAAATTTTCCCATCCCTATCAAAAGGTATCATCGCATGGGTATCGCTGCCCAATTGTAATTCAATGCGCGCGCGCAACGTTGGGCGGACATGCGGCTTCGCCGGAAGGTAGACAAACCCGGATACACCGAGCGGTATGAACTAGTAGATGATGTATGAATATTTCTTACTTAAGTTTGAATGGCTCGATGGCGCATTTGGTAGTAACCCTGCCCTATGCGCCATGAGTTGTGGGTTCGTTCCCCACCCAGGACAAATATTCGTGTGATGAAAACTTGTGTTTGTTCTGTGTCTGGGTGTTAATACCTAATATTTAAGTATAACTAACTAACTAAACTTCACGCCACTTCCCTAGCGGGGTAGGCAGAGAGAACCGAACGCCATATGGCATGATCCTTACACACCTTACTCGCCTCTTTAACATTCATAATCCTTTTCATACAAGCTCTACGGTTTAAGTATATATTTGTAATACCACTCTTGAATCTGATAACTGTGACACAAGTGCTTGAGCTACTTAACTCGGAGTCAGATCAATGTGTGTGATGTTGTGGGATACTTACTTAAGTATTATGACTAACCTATCTTCTGTTTATTTAATTCTAGGTTTATTAGTAATTTCGCTTTAAAGATTTTTTTTACACTTTATGGAGAGTAGGTACCTACCTATTTTTTTCTGGATGAACTGTACTCCTTATATGTATTCCTTGCATGGATGCAAAATGTCACGATGATCGGTTAAGTAGCTGTAAAATTAAAAAGTAACAAGCGAACAAGCTCACATTCACACTTTATAATGTAAGTCAAAGTAAACTCATTATAATTTATACATAAAACGAAAGCACCTGTTATTTGTCTATACTTCGCCTGTATGCGTAGCGCATAAAATCACATTTGCTATGATAAATAAAATAGGCGTTAATCTTGTGTAACCGCTGTTTGAAAGCGAAGGTTTTCTCAATCGTCTCAACCACGTACCTATTTTTTACACTACCAAAGGCATTAAACAAGCCTATCAGATGGTAAAAAGTCATCGTCCCCTTTGGACATTACCAGACCACACCCAGGAAGCAGGTACCTACCTATTTAGTCGTTTTTTTTGGCTTTTGGCGATAGAAATTATCTATTTCCTTCGTTTACGAAATTAATATTAATGAATGAATATAAAAATAACGAGTAAACTCAACATCTCATTTAAATTTGATTTTTATTATTTTAATAAGTACATGAAAGATATCATGATTAATGATTTTACAAAATACCCTAACCTCAATACTAAGTTCACGTCACTTCTTCTTCATCATCGACTTGGCCGGCGCGGGAGGGGGCGTGACTTTTCCGGGGGGCGTGGCCTGAGGGCTAACATCTCCTGTCGCGAGGAACTTCTTAACACGATTCTTCAGCTCGATGTAGATGCGATTCTCGTGGTTCAATTGGGGAAGAACTGACAACCGTTTATCCGCCTCCTGGAGCAAAATAAACGTCAAGTGTGAGTAGAATATAGGAAAATTATGAACTTTAACTTATGTTACCTAGTAGTAATAAACAAACAAACACAAACATAACATCACTCCCATAATCCCCGAATGGGTAGACAGAGCCAAAGGGGCAGCAGACCCCTTTAACCACATTCAGCCAAAAATAAAACTGGACTGGGTCAGATGGAAAATTGTGAAAAGTATTGACAAGTGGCTAGCTCGTTGCCTACACAATCACATACCAAAAACCACTGAAACCAATAATCGCCTTTTACGACATGCAAGGCAAGAAACACAGTTAGCCCATTACTTTTTAAGTCTTACACATAAATGTGTAAATACTACTAACAGTATCTAACTTCATAGCAACAGCATCTGTAGTTAGGTAAGTATTGAAAAAAAAACAACTGTAATAGCATCGGTCAGAATGATAGACATACACGAGTAGGATAAGGTGTGAAGAGGGGTTCCTTAAGCTGGGATCTATTTTATAGTAACGAAACTGCCTATACTAGGCTTATACTTATAGGCATTAGAACATTCAGATGACTAAATAGGTGTTAGATACACACTTTCCTAGTTGAACACTATGATAGTAGTAGTTAAATTCAATGAGTCCCTTGTCAAAGGTCACAAATGACAGATAGATTCCAACCCAGCCCACTGTCCCATGTTGGTCTGGGACTTAAAAAGAATATGCCAACTGTGGTTCTTGCCTAGCATGTCGTAAAAGGCTACTAATGGTCAGTGGCGTAGCGTGCCTTGGCGGGGCCCCGTATAATTTTTTTTTGGGGCCCTTATTAATTGTAAAGATTTTTCACAAAAGAAAAAAAAAATGCATAAAATTAATAGAAATATTTATTCATCATAATTATCTGTCACTTTTTTTAAAATGTTTAACAAACAATTCAAATTCAAATTAAATATACACTCTCCTTTCCTTTTTTCGGCAAACTGATTTATTAATTTTAAAGTTTTTATTAATTTTTGCTTACGCACTTCGGGGGCCCCCGTCGCCCGGGGGCCCCGTATAATTGATACGGTAGATACGGCGTTAGCTACGCCCCTGCTAATGGTATATCGGGTTTTGGGTGCGTGATTGTGTAGGCGACAGGTTAGCCGCTTGTCACTGCTTTTTCACAATTTTCCATCTAACCCAGCCCGGCTTTATTTTTGGCTGAATGTGGTTGAAAGGGCATGCTGCCCCTGATGTTATGTATGTATGTAAATGTTTCATATTATCTACGTAGATAAATACAAACTATCTTAAATTTAACATAGAGGTTAAATTTCAACTTGCAAGGAGAGCGATGACGTATATGCGTGTGCGCCTGCGACCTTGGCGCCACACGCAAGCAGATTAATTAGCATAAGCTCTGACGAAACTCGTAGTTTAGTTGATATATTACTATCATTATCACTGATAAAGGCAAGGTCACAATCCCTGGTGAAAGTTATGGATACGAAAGTTTTTTAACCCCGTTATTTCAGACTCTCGTCCTTTAGTCCCGTTAGTATTGATTATGGTGGTGTTTAAAATCATATTGACAGGCCCGTTGGTCGAGTGGTCAGAGATCCTGGCCACGAAACCAAGAGTCGCGGGTTCGAATCCCGCTAGAGGCAAATGTTTCGTGTGATGAACATGGACATTTGTACTCGAGTCATGGATGTTTATAAACGTATTTAAGTATGTAAATCCGTTCACCTAGTATCCATAGGACAAGCTTATAAGCTTAGTTTGGAACTAGGGAATTGGTACGTCAGTCTAAAGAATTTATTTATTTATATATTTTTCCTTATAATTTAATATGCTAAAAGGCTAACAACGAAATCTGATTATCATAAGTTGAGCCTGTCCCTTATATTGTACTAATTAACAAGAGATCAGCTTTTCAATCAATCTTTATTTTATTAACGTTAACGGAGAGATCAGGGATTAATGTTAAGTCTAATTATCTTCGTGAAAAGTTAAACAGTTGCGATAAGTCCCTTAACTAATAGGTTTATGGAGACAGTTTGACAGAACGCAAACACTAGACACTTAAAAACAAATAAAATTAACAACCGCAACACTGTTGAAACAAATATTGACCTAATAACGCACATTTCGACATTCACCCAATAGTTATGACGTAAAAAAATAAAGAAAATTACTCCGCGTGTGTATATACTTTTGCAACATTTGAGCCGCCAATTTACTAAACATACTTAAAACGTTGTACAAATAAATGTAAGTATTAAAAGTTAAAAAGCAAGGAAAGAAGGATGTGAAATAAAAACATAACGTGCACACTTCGTTATAACACAGATGGTTCTCTAAGAGAATGTCCGCAATATCTACGCTGCAATCTTTTCGGTTATGAAAACATAGCATTGTTTCGTGCCGACACGCAAAAAGCACATTACTTATGTTTTGTAGGCTCCACTACAACTTGGTGCCTGATGAAGAAATAATGTACCTAGGTAATAAGTGGTAGAAAGCTGAACTGAAAACTATGTGAGAATCATTGTACAATCTTGAAATGGATTCTGTTTTCAGCGCAGTCGAAGTGATTGGTAAATGTTGCTGATAGTTATAAAACGGTAGCGATATTTATAATAGTGCTGGGTATTATTTATACATCCGCGTTATTATAGACGTAAATATATATATATATAACGACTAGCTGTGCGCGGTTTCGCCTGCGTTTATGATTAATGTTATATAGCCTTCCTCGATAAATAGGCTATCTAACACTGAAAGAACTTTTCAAATCGGACCAGTAGTTCCTGAAATTAGCGCGTTTAGGCAAACAAACAAACAAATTTTTCAGCTTTATAATATTAGTATAGCTAATAATTTATAATAATCTTGCGTTTGATCACTTAGGTAATGGGCACATCAGAATACTAATTTTGGGGATTTGAAAAGATTGAGTTTGGCATTTATGTAAAAGAATGTAATAAAACTCTAGAACTTAGGATATATTCCTAGAGTTTTATTATTGATAGATATATTCTCACCGTTTTGACGACGATAATATAGTAAATTTTCTTATGCTCAAACTGTTCTGTGGCGTATGCGTATGTAGGCAGGTTGAACAGGCCCATGAGGCCGCCTCCCTCGTCACACAGATCAAACTGCGTGAAGGTACCAAGTCGGCATTTCTTTCTGATGTACTCTAGCATGATTCTGACTGGACAGTTGGGGTTCACCAGCAATGTTTTTTCCAAAGAGAGGTCCTCCTCCGAAGAACGTCGTCTTATGTGAGATAACTCCGGGGCGTCCTTGTAAGCCACGTATATGAACATATTTAGGGAGGGTAACGAGTTTGTCTTTGGTTATTTACTTTTATTCAACTCTCCTTTACTCTATGACGGTTGTAACTATAACATTAGTAAAAGTAGTTTTTAACCGACAAGGACTTATTTAAATTTGTCTTTAGCGAGTATTCGAACACAGCATATAAATTGCCTTTCCAAATTCCTTCAATCTAAACATGTGTGACATTAGTGACAGTTAAAGGTTTTGTTGAAATGACTCCCTCATGACATTTATTACAATGGTGACAATATATACTTTTTTGTTGAATTTCAGTTTAAAATAGGAGTTGACGAACCTTAAAACAGAAATTTCTTAGTCTGACGTGAAGAACGTTGCACTTACAGTATTTTGTTTCTTGTTTATGTTGATATTTTTTTTTTGTCTTTTAAACACATAACTGAAATGGTTTTAAGGTTTTAATAAACTAAACTATTGGTAATTGTGTAGGCATTATAGTGTTATAGTAACTTTTTCTTATTTTAATCGTTATAACCAGCATATTTCGACTAGGAATTGCAACCCAGCGGCATTTTATCAGCAGAACTAAAACTATTGTAAAGCTAAAATCCAGTCATCCAGCAGGACCCAGCATTGCAATCCTGATTCCGACGTATATCAAACCTCATTAAACATGATTAGATGTTATGATAATATATTGTTGAAGGCCAGTCTGCACAACAATGTTCACAAAGGGCGAATGTTATCGCTATAATTGTCTCCACTTAGTTTATAACTTACAAGCTGCATCTGCATTGAACAAGAACATTCTAGCGTTCATTATCATTGCAACAATTATTACATAAAACAACGATCATGAGAATATGAGCGGTTGTAACATAATTAGTAAGGGCACGCAGCTCAGTGCTTGTGAGGGACGTTGGTTCAATCCTGAGCACGGGAATATCCATCAAGTAGCTTGGCGGTGAGTAAAAATATCGTGGGGGGTAACCGAAACCAAAAATCTGATAAATTTATGTTTCTCTTATTTGTATTATCTTGATTTTTACTTATTTTTTATTTTATATTTTGTATTTTTTCCTTAAGACATCGTTTGCATCAGATATAATAATTTTTTTTATTTTTAATAATTTAAACTCTCATTGTTTCTCCAAGATACAGGCATTGCCTAGTTTGGGAACCTCTGTGTAACTTTAGTTATTGTATTCTTCTTATGCACTATTCAACTATAATAATGTACCTTAGGGTATATATGTCGATTTTTGTGCAACAAACGAAATTATTATTATTATTATTATAAACCATGATCCTATTAGTCTGGTCCCGCCCATCTAAAGAAGTTAAGAAAGTGCCATGGTAGTCGCCTCAACGTTATAAGGAATCTTACTGAATCTAGCACCGTGGGTCAAGTCACAAAAATAAAACAGGGATCGGGCGGTGGGCTTAAAAAATCAATTTAAAGATTCTACACACGGGTTTAATTTGCGTACTGATCCTCCACCACAGCAAAAGCCGTGAGTATCCAAAACACCCCTTTTATTCCCGATCTTAACGGAACGCTTCATAACTCATACCTCTGGATAAAAAAAAGATTATACTCCAAGTCACGGCTATGAAGTAGATACACCGCTAGAACCGCTTTATAACACATTTACCTAGACCAGTGTTTTTCAACCGGTGAGTCGCGGTCCTCAGTGGGGTCACTGAGCCATACTCGGGGGTTCACCGCCAAAGGAAAACAGCAAAGTTCTACATACTTTTAGTGAAAAACAGTTTTCTGTCAATTTTTTTTTAAATCCTTTTCAGGGGTCGCTTATTCAAAAAGGTTGAAAAACACTGATCTAGGGTAAACAGGATCACGTTTACCTAGATCACCAAACAGGACCATGTTCCAAGTCGTCTCCGACTAGGAAGAACAACGCTAGTAAGACGATGATGAAATACCATGATCCGTATGCTGTAAGTTCGCTAATGCTGGATCTGCTATCGTTCGCCCCACTTAGATACGAGCTATCGCCCGCACCAAAACAAACAAACGTGCCCACGACACGAGCCGCTATCTCACTTGGACACAGTTTGACGATCAGAGTAAAGAAGCCTTTCCCTAAAAGTTTATTAAGATTTGTAACAAATATATGTATTCGCAATTTTTTAAGGTGAGCCATAAAAACTGTAGAGAGTGTATAAAGAGAGTTGTGACAGACGATAGCCAAAGAATAAATCACACTAATATTATAGAGAAAGTTTGTGAGTGTGTGTGTATGTTTGTGACTTCTTCACGCAAAAACTGCTGAACGGATACGGATGAAATTTGCCTCAGAGATAGATTACAGTCTGGAATAATATATGGGCTACTTTTTAGCCCGAAAAAATGCACAGTTTCTGTAGGATACAGAAATATTAGTCTACGCGGGCGAAGTCGCGGGAAATAGCTAGTAATAAATAAATATCTGACTACAACACATACATTGTTCTGACTCCGAGGTAAGTAGTTTAAGAACTTGTGTTACGAATATCAGAAACAACAGTAGCATTACAAATGTATACTTAAATTGGATATTAACACCCATACGCAGAACAAAGTCCAGTGTGGGGACCGAACCCACAACTCTTGGCGTATGGGGCAGGGTCAATACCGAATACGCCATCGAGTCAGAAGCTAGTGAAGTGTGTAAGGGCCGTGTCTTATGGCGCTCGGTTCTCTCTGCCTACCCCGCTAAGGATACGGCGTGGAGAAGGTATAGTATAGTATATTTTTTTTTTAATATTAATAATCGGTGAATTAATTTGACTACATTTCAGAAATGAAGCAAAGAAGACAGATAAATGGGTTTATTACATAGCACATGATGATTTTTCAGACTTGGTTGCTCTTTTCTCATGGGATTAGGCAAGAGTCCTATATTATATATTTTAGTTACATGCCTATGTAGTTTTAGTCTGTACCTTATGTTAGATCATCATCTTTCTAGCGTTATGTCCCGTGTTTAGAGGTCCGCTTAGACCATGATCCAGGATTTAGCCAGTCTGGTAATTACATTGAAGCGACTGCCGGTCTGACCTTCATAACCCTAAGATAGGGGAACCAGACAATTTTTAGATCATGGTTACAAATTCAAAGTTGTTTGAATTTGCAGGATTCATCACGATGTTTTCCTTCACCGTCGAGCTAGTGGTATTAATACGTACATAGATTTAAAAACTCCAGAGGTACGTGCCCGGGTTTGAACACGCACTCCTTGGTTAAGAGGCGCGTGTCCTTACCATTGAGCTACCACCGCTCTAGTACCATAAGTTAGAGATAAATATCAGACAACATCATAGACGTACTACTTTAACACATACATCAACAATAAGCATATGACAATGTTTATGTACTTACATACAAAACATTTTCCTAAGTCCATTGTTTGATGCTTATTTTTTCAAATGTTAACAAGTAGCTTAAACATGTACAAAAAAATATTATTTCAGTAAAGACCAATGTGTTTTCAAATTGACGTAAGCTCCGTGGTATGGCTGCTAAGTGAGACAAGTAGCGTGCACTTGACTTGCCTGACAGCGCCTAGATTTATCGGTTTAATATTTGGACAGTTAATACTATTAATCTTCGTGTTCCATATTGGTCTGGCACTCCAGAAGAATTTACCAACTATGTTCGTTGGCTAGCATGACGCCAAAAGCGGTTATAGATAGAATACTATCCACCTCCAAAGACCAATAAGCCAGGACTGATTTACTATTTTACTTCTAAACCTTTCTCTTGAATCACTCTATCTATTCGTGCAAACAGCATCAACATCCCTTGCGTAGTTCAAGAGATCTAAGCGAACAGACAGCGGCGACGGCGACCTAGTTCTGAACTATGTAAAGATCTACCCAAAAAGACAATTAAGAGCGATTAGATGGAAAATTGTGAAAAATAGTGATAAGTAACTATCGATAGTTCATTGGTTGGCAGCGATCGAAACTATTGATACTATCGATAGTATTGCTGTTTACCGATAGTATTGCACTAACAGAGACATCGATACTATCGATTGTCCTGTCGACAGACGATTGTAACGTTCAACTACTGATTGCAAAACTATCGATTTTTCGGCAACACTAGTTGGTACATTCTTTTTGAAACCAACATAAGAAAAGTTTGTATTGATGAAATTAAACAAGATTCGAGTTTCATGGCGACAGACCTATGGCGCCCGGTACCATATCCCTGCGCCACAAAGGTCATCGCACACTGACAGCCTTGACCGCAAAACGTTGCGTTCACATTTCAACCATTTCTCAACGCAAAGAGAATCTAACTAAAGCGATTCATATTTCATAAGCGCGATACGTTGCAATCGCGAGCGGTGCAGCCAGGCCTTGCTAGCGTAGAAGAATTTGCAGTTTAATTGGTAATTTTATGCCTATCAAGGAAAAAACTACCGGGCTTAGATTTTGTTCTTTTTAGGACCGATTTTTCAATGGTCAGGTAAGAATTAACCGACTGATAAAGTATAAAGTAACCAATTTGCGAATGTCATATGGTATTTTACTTAGGAAACAAGAAATGACATTGTACAATCATCCGGATTGTGATTTATTCAATTGTTATCTTTTATCTGACTGTTGAAAAATCAGCCCTTAATCTTGTTATTTAATGAAAGTTACATGAGTAGATGGAATTAATGAATAAAAAATATTTTTATAAACAAAATGTCAATTTCAAAGCTATATTCATGTAGATGATGCTTTGCAAGAAATGCAACTAAGTAACATTATTTTATTAAAATCAAATAATATTGCGTATTTAGCAGAAATATAATACTTTATTATTGGAATTTAGCTATTATAATATGTATTTATTTACCAGTATGTAGGTATTAAGTCGGTTTAAAATATCATAAGTTAGCTAAAGTTAACGAATCTGCATACCTACTAGCCTACCTCTTTGAGGATTGCTGGCTTGATAGTATGCATGCACGTACATATAATATGTATAATGTATGTGCGTAAAAAAATCAGAATGTTAGGAACCTTTCTCACGTTTATGGCAAAAACTGGCAACATCGGTGCAGCGGCGCACGCGGCCGCGGTGAGCGTTGCCCGATAACATTTCCTTACCCCATTGCCGTGGTGCCGAGCGGTCAGTGCGCACGCGTCCCGACGTCATGCAGCCGTGATGTCGATCACGCCCGTAGCCAATCTGGTCATGTTCGGGGTGGCGGCCTTCCCCCCACCCGGACCACCCCCGAACTCCTTCCAGTTCCACCATCAGGGCTCCAACTTTGCCATATTCGTCATCTTCTTCGCACTCTGCATGGTAGAAGTGGTTGTTCTGAGGATAATCACCGAGGAGCAAGCGAGAGAGCAGGGGTCCAGGAGTGTGACGTCACTGTGGTTTGACTTGGATGACGAGTGATGTGCAGTGAAGTGCAGTTGCTGGTTCATAGATTATTTGAGTTTCAAATTGCGTGACTGTGATTTGAAGGGAATAGATTTAAGCGTAATAATACGGGTAAAATAGTGGTCTATAGATAATTTGTAAATACTTGCGAAACGTATGAAAATGTACGTATGTTAAAGTGTTTATACTAAGACAGCCATGAAGCGCATGAAAAACTTGTTTACTCTTAATACATTTAAAAGTAGGCAACTAGCCTAAATGATTGAAATACAAATGAATGAAAATGATGAAGAAAAATAATTTAATTCCAATTTTAATGAAAAATTTACGATCTCGCTGTAATTGTTATTATGGATGACAGTTTGTGCAATAAATTAAAATTTAATAATTCATCTGTTTTTAAAAATTACCTATAATCATATTATGTACAAGTACATACACCTTGTTAATGCTTAAAGTCTAGTATTATATTCTATTTTTTCAAAAAGCTTTTATATTATACTAGTAGCGCCCCGCGGTTTCACCCGCGTAGTTTCCGTTCCCGTGGGAATATGGGGATAAAATATAGCCTATGTTACTCGCTGATAAAGTAGCTTTCCATTGGTGAAAGAATTTTTCAAATTAATCCACTAGTTTCAGAGCCTATTCAATACAAACAATCAAATCGTTTCTCTAATATATTAGTATAGATGTTGCTGTAATAGCTCGAACTATGGTAAATTTTAAGATTTTCTAGTAAAACCTAAGATTTACCAACTCTCAACGGTAAAAGTCCGAACAGGTGTACAATTCGAACTTTTACAACCATTTACTTAGTAAATCGTAGGATTCTTTACTTGGAAAATTTTACCTAACGAAACCTAAGATTAGATTATATTATAGGTTAGGTTAGGTAAGGTATTTCTTTAATCAGGTTAATAAACCTAACCTAACTAACCCATAATATAACCTAACCTAGAAATGTTTACATTTACCAACTCATGTCGGTAAATCCTAAGATTTACTAGTAAAACCTAAGATTGACCAATATACGGGCTTTTACAGTAACATAGATATCAAGTAGGTATATAAAACAAAAATTAATTACATGGTCAGATGTAAACAAAACAAACACATTTTCCGTTGATTCGTGCAATGTTTACCTAATTTTTTTTCTAAATCTACTAAAGTTCTATAAATCGCATTTGGTTTGTGTCAAAAAATATATTAACTGACTTTTTCAACCGACTTCAAAAAAAGGAGGAGGTTCTCAATTCGACCGTATATACATCATCATCATCTTCCTAGCGTTATGTACCGTGTTTAGACGGGGTCCGCTTAGACCATGATCCAGGATTTAGCGAGTCTGGTAATTACATTGAAGCGACTGCCGATCTGACCTTCGCAACCCTAAGATAGGGGAACCAGACAATTTTTGAATCATAGTTACAAATTCAAAGTCGTTTGAATTTGCAGGTTTCATCACGTTGTTTTCCCTCACCGTCGAGCTAGTGGTATAAATATGTACATAGATTTGAAAAATCTAGAGGTACATGCCCGGGTTTGAACCCACACTCCTCGATTAAGAGGCACGTGTCCTTACCATTGAGCTACTACCACCGCTCGTTTTTCGACCGTATATACATGAGGTGATGGCCGTATATGATGAGGACTTTAAGTACCTACACCATCATCTCATAGGTAATACTTTTCTTAATAAAATAGTTAATTATATTTCTTTTCTTTATAAAATATGCGTTTCATATGCAATACATTCCACTAAATAATATTATGTTAAAATTATTTTAGCGTAATCTACTGTTTTCAAAAGTAAAACAGAATTTGTTTTCCTTGGGAGTCTTTAAAAAACTTAACAAGTTGTTATTATAATTTAAAGAGTGTTGTTATTTTTGTGTCAAGGGTTTTTTCAAATGTTTATTTTCACGTTTGTAAACTGTTGGTAGAAACTTAAACCACATTACTTCAAAAATACATTTAAAACTAACTAACAAAACTCTACTCCACTTCCCTAGCGGGGTAGGCAGAGAGAACGGAATACATTTACCTTGTGTTATATCTTGCTGTTGGTCTAATACAGACTCTTGTACTTATCTATCTGTAGGAGTACATAAAATCCCTTCGACACCCTGGTCAACTGTTAACGATGATACCAAATCATGATTATTCTTTCATGCTCCGTTATTAAACCCCGATTATCATCCGACTAAAATAAATGCAAGCAGATTTAGTTACTGCTATTTACATACCTATGTACCTACGTGCATATTTGATATTCAATTTAGATATTTTTAAGATGATGTCAAGTATGTATGTATGTATGTACTACGGTTGCCAAATATACTGTTTTAAACAGTATTATACTGTTTTTCACTAAATTATACTTTTTACTGTTGAACAAAAATAAAGTATACAAAATATTGTTTTCAGCATCACATTATTTTTCAGTTATAATTGTGATGAGGCGTATGAAGTTTTTGAAAAAGATTGTAAATTAGTAAGTTGTGCGAGAAGCTCTAAAAAATATGTAATTTAAAACAATAAATAAATAAAAAACTGTTAATTTTTATAAAATACGGTTTAAAATTCTTCATAAACATGAATATACTTTATTTCTTGTAAAAAAAAGTTGGCAACCCTAGTATGTACATATGTATGGATATTTTTTATGTTTATTCCAGCAAACGTTTTGGTCCTCCCATGAACGGAACAGTTTTCAAGACTATTCAGGTTGTCACGTCGGTTTCTCAACCGTGACCCTGACTCTGAGTCTGATGCGTTCAGGGTTACAGTATAGGCGGCCTCTGCTTCGTTTTGGTGTGAGGTTAATTCAGAGAGATGCGTCGAGTACAAGTTCAACTGAATTTTAATGTTCAACATTCAAACATACATAGAATATTTTGAATATATAGAATATTTAGATTGAATTTGAATATACATATAGAATATTTTGGTAACAGACTGCGGTGATATCTGTTACCCACGATAATTTTTTAAAGCAGGGAAATATAAGTATTATTGAGTTTTGGGTATGGGATTGTGTAGTCGACGAGCTTCAACACTTTATTAAAATCTTTAGTCTTAGTGTTCTCAAGTTAAGGGATTCATTTAACAGCCATAGTAGCTACCAGTTAAATTAATCTTCTGTTTTGAAGGCTAAATAAAATAATATTATACTTTTATAAGTGGTATACTTACTTGTGTCAGCATTCTGGAATTCTTTTTTTAGGATCTTATTATATACTAGCTGTGCCAGCAGTGTCACCCGCGTTTATGGTTATTATTATATAGACTATTTCCGTCATACATGATTTCTATGTAACTTTAACCATTAAGGATGCACACGCGACGGAAGCTTAAAAAATGGAGTAACTTCTCCCGTTTTCCCAACATTTCCCTTCACTACTCTGCCCCTATTGATTGTAACGTGATGAAAAGTATACTATAACCTGCCCAGGAGTATGAAGAATAATAGTACGAAGTTTCGTTAAAATCCGTCGAGTAGTTTTTGTTTCTATAAGGAACATACAGACAGACAGACAGACAGACAGACAAAAATTTTACTGATTGCATTTTTGGTATAAGTATCGATCACTAATCACCCCCTGATAGTTATTTTGAAAATATATTTCATGTACAGAATTGACCTCTCTACAGATTTATTATAAGTATAGATGTTGGGGTACTATTTCTTGCCATTTTAATGATTAAGAATAAATAAAACCTAATTAAGCAGTGTTTAAGTTTTTACGGAAGTATGCAGCCAGATTAATATTGTACGTTCATTCACCAAGGTTGGACTTGTAAAGGAAATGTTGGTGTAAGTAATATGCATTTTACAAAGAGCATATTTTGGCGTCAAATATTTGCATGTATTTTTCGGCTTTGTAATTTATGTAAAAGCGTAAATACAAGATATTCAAGGTCATTTTACTAACATATATGTGTTATTTAAACTAATATTATAAAGAGGAAAGATTTGATTGTTTCTTTGTTTCTTTCCATTGAATAGCCTCCGAAACTACTGGACCGATTTGAAAAATTATTTTACCAATGGAAAGCTACTTTATCAGCGAGTAACATAGGCTATATTTTATTCCCGTATTCCTACAGGAACGGGAACTACGTGGGTGAAAAGCGGGGCGGTGCTAGTATATTACATTATAATATATATATTATAAAAAGGGCAGCAATATTTAAAATATGAATGATTTTTATGTATCTTCACGTTTACATACAGTGTAAGGGCAGAGTTTAGTATTTACCTGGTTCTTTACCATTTTAAGTTCGCATTAAAAAAAATCCTATCGTGTTGGCCTGGTAGCTGGTCCTTCTTAAAGTAACCAATCAGATTTACAAACATGACTGGCCCGTTGATCGAGTGGTCAGATTCCCTGGCCACGGCAAAGTGTCGTGGGTTTGAATCTCGCTAGGGGCAATTTTTTTGTGTAATGAAGATGGACATTTGTACTCGAGTCATGGATATTTATAAACGTATTTAAGTATGTCCATCCATTCACTTAGTATCCATAGAACAAGCATAACCTTAGTTTGGAACTAGGGAATTTGTGTGTATTTTTTTTTATTTGTTTATTTAGTATACAATTATCAATTATGCTTTCTTTGTGTTAAAACAGAGAATGAGACATACATAAATAATAGAATGCTGATTTTTGTTCTTTTAATTAATTTTTATTCTGCCTGCATAATCGCCTACTTACTTCTGATAGATCTGATATAGCCAATATCCATAGGGTCAGACGGTATGGGTATTGATTATATTTTTGTTGGTATACCTAACTACCACCTATATTTTATAATGACGTCCGCGTAGGGGTGGCCAGAGTTCAAAGAGCAATACGTAAACTGAACCAAATTTAGGCAAAAAATATATAAATGGGAATACATATTTTTACAGGGATTATATCAACAGTTCGCGAGCCAAGAA
This sequence comes from Glyphodes perspectalis, assembly GCA_951394215.1. NCBI lineage: Eukaryota > Metazoa > Arthropoda > Insecta > Lepidoptera > Crambidae > Glyphodes > Glyphodes perspectalis. Next base: position 1,714,580 of record OX596200.1, read on the forward strand.
TACTTTTTCATGACTAAGTTTCTCCTTTTTTTTTATTTAACCCTCAGAAATGCGTTACGCATACCCACTCCGCCTCGGGGGAGCGAAGTGGTTATGTGGGACTCCCAGGGGCCTCTGCAACAGGAGACCCCCCTCCGGCCAAGATGGTAGAGGCCGGGGTATACCCACTAAAACTCCGGGATGCATCCTCTACGCCGACTGGGGCTTCGCGGGTGCCCCTATGGAATCGTCCGCTAGGACTAAGTTTCTCCTGGGCACAGTGGCGTAGCTAGGTGACAAAGAAACTAAGCTAACGCAGCTTTTGGTCCAGCCCCCCCCCCCCCCCTACTGTAAGGGGGCAGCACTTACATTTTTCTTCCTACGTTAGACAGAGTCAAATGAAACTCAAATGAAGAGGTGTGCTTATCAGGTTTTAGCCCCCCCCCACCCAAGCTACGCTTGTTACGCTTATTTTTCATTAAAAACAGCAGCATTTACAAGTGTGTTAATATCCAATATTTAAGTATATTCAAATTCAAATTCAAAATTCACATTCAAATTTAAAATCTCATTATTGATATAGGCTTCAAAAAAGCACTTATAAATTGTCAATTTAAACAAAAAAGAATTACCACGCTATATATATTTGTAATACCACTATTGTTTCTGATATCCGTAACACAAGTGCTTAAACTTACCTCGGAGCCAGATCAATGTATGTGATGTAGTCTGATATATTTATTTATTATTAGTTATCGCCCGAGAGGGAATCATTGACAACATTTGTGCCCTGGGTCGGGGACTATAATATTTCTCCTTGGATTCTTACTTAGTAGTACAAAGCAGAACTTTGTCCAGTAATTAAATTCTATTGTTCGCCTAATTGATGTGTTCGCTGTTGTGTAAGCATTTCTAATCAGACTTGCTAAGAGGGCAGTCGTTTGCATACACAATCATTTTCCGAGTCACAGCCTTAACCTGTTCGCTGTCGTCAGTTGATTACAATTAATTAAATAAGTAATTCAGTAAATACTAAACATTATTTATTCTATACGTAATAACTTTAAATTATTTTTACTAATATTCTAAACGCAAAGATGGCTCTATCTATAATATTTTTCTTTTTGATACTTACCGAATATTCCTTTAGGTATTCATTATAAGTTAAACTGTTGTACATTCTTTTCGAGCCGCAGATCAACGTGGGACACCATTACTCTTTGTATGTCCCGTGCTTAGACGGGGTCCGCTTAGACCATGATCCAGGATTCAGCAAGTCTGGTAAATACATTGAAGCGACTGCCGATCTGGCCTTCGTAACCCTAAGATAAGGGAACCAGACAATTTGGAACATAGTTGCACATCCATAGTTATTGGAATGTGCAGATTTTATCACGATGTTTTCCCTCACCGCTGAGCTAGTGGAGTAAATACGTATATGGATTGGAAAAATTCACAGGTACATGCCCGGGTTTGAACCCGCACCCCTCGGTTAAGAGGCGCGTGTCCTTACTACTGAGCTACCACCAGGACATACTTTATTAAAATATTTTACTATTGACGTCAAGCGTTTTATCACAATAAATTAATAATTCAATCAATGTAAACCTAATAACACATTATTTATTGCTATCTAAATCTGTTTCTAATCTTTAATCAGCTAGTTATAATAAACTATTAATTTTGTTTTGTGACGTATACAAACAACACGTAATTTTTATCAATAGTTTCAAAATTACGGCACAAGCAGTTTCGGGCGCGGATTCGAACCAATACACTTTGTAAACGAAGGGTTGTCATGGTCCGCAGAATTACGTTCATTCTAATATACTAACTAATATATATTTTTTTATTTATTTTTTAAGTCATCACATACATTGATCTGACTTCGAGCTAAGTAGCTTAAGCACATGTGTTACGATATCAGAATTAACAGTAATATTACAAATATAAACTTAAATATTAGATATTAACACCCAGACACAGAACAAACATAAGTATTCATCACGCGAATGTTTGTCCTGGGTGGGGATCGAACCCACAACTCTTGGGGTAGGGTCACTACCGAATGCGCCATCGAGCCAGTCTAACTTTTATGAAATTTCAAATAAATAAGGTTTTCTGAGAGAGAGACATGTGATTAATTTAAAATCCATTGCAGAGATAATAATCTAGGTATTTTATGTTTGAATTCCATTATCGAACAGACAAGTAAAAGTTGTAGATACGGTCAGCAAAAACGTAGCTGAATATTTTAACCCTTATTACTATGGACATAAGAGCTAATATGTTCTGATACTTACACTGCTTACCAGGTCACCATTTAGAATTTGTTTAATCTGTCCTTTTATAGAGTTCCTGACATCTAGGAGTGGGCAGGCAACTGCATGTTTGTGCAGCTAAGCTTGTGCAACCAGTCGCCAGAATAAGCCAGATTAAAGTTGATAATTATCGCCGAACACCTGAACACTTCGTGTCCTAATATATGAGGTGTTACAACATAGTAGCTTAGTATTCACTCCGATTGCTAGCGGTAAATTACGTTAGAATAATATGTACAAGTATGTTAAATATTACGCCATCTTCCTAGCGTTGTGTCCGGCTTCTAGTCGGGGTCCGTTTGGACCATGATCCTGGTTTCGGTCAGTCGAAATTATTACGTTGAAGCGACCTTTGTAACCCTTAAATAGCACCAGACGAATTGAACCACTGATAAACATTACTCATGGATATAAATATAGTCGAATATTACCTTCAAGCTTACTATAGTTAGGATTAATAAAACCCATTGCCACCGCTCGCATGTACAGTATTGTATGTAGGTACATACAATACTGTACATGCGAGCGGTGGTAGCTCAATGGTAAGGACACGCGCCTTTTAACCGAGGAGTGCGGGTTCAAACCCTGATACGCACCTCTAGATTTATCAAATCTATGTACGTATTTATACCACTAGCTTGACGGTAGGGGAAAACATCGTGATGAAACCTGCAAATTCAAACAACTTTGAATTTGTAACCATGATCCAAAAATTGTCTGGTTCCCCTATCTTAGGGTTGCGAAGGTTAGATCGGCAGTCGCTTCCATATAATTACCAGACTCGCTAAATCCTGGATCATGGTCTAAGCGGACCCCGTCTAAGCACGGGACATAACGTTAGGAAGAAGACATGCGTTTTATAATTCGGATGCAGGTACATACTCAGGTATGCAGCACGGTACACCTCTAGCATTTAAGCCTATTGAGCCACTACCGTTCCTAATAATATACCTTAGCAGTGCAATCAAAATGAAGTACTTAACTATGAATGACTGCATCTAGGTATTGTTCGCATGCAGTGACTCGTGGAATGGAAAAATGTAGAACATTGTTTATATTGCTTATACTATTTATAGTGGCTACATTTTTTTTATTGATTTGGAGACAGTGATGTTAAATGTAGGGTCGAAGCCTAGTGGGACGAACGGGAAAAAACCGATTTTTCTGGAAAAGATATAATATCAATGCAGCTCACGAGAAGGAAAATAAGTTTGTCTTATATTTGAAGATGTTAATGACAATGTTTATAGCTATGTTTATAGAACTTAAGAAAATTCTAGAATGAATTAATTTAAATAATATTTACTACGTACCGCCAGGAAAAAGGTTTAGTTCAAAATATTATGTTTTGTTAAAGAGTAGGTACGATTTGACCTCAAACAATTTGCATCTCGTCTCAATAATTAAACTTTATCTTACTGCGCAAGCAAAACATATTTCGCATCTTGATGTCCCCGCCACAGCTGGTACCAGCCGTTGAGCAAGCGTTGTGGCAACCGGCGCCTGCGCAAGCAAACCCGTCGGCGCGCGCATGTTGCGTTCGTTCGCCGAACGAATGTCTGCGATATTTCTGAATACTGGCATCTTGTCTCAGTTGCCACATACAGTGGAACTTTTATGAACAAGCTTTGCCTTTTATTTTTCAACGAGTTAAGAAGTTAGCCAATATATAATTTTGGGACCATAATGTGGTTAAAGGGGCCTGCTGCCCGTATGACTCTGCCTACCCCTTCGGGGATTATGGGCGTGACGTTATGTATGTATGTTACTACTATCCTTCTAGAATTGTCTATTTATTCAAATTGCGAACTTCCTTGCGTTTTTTGTTAATTTCACACATCAACGTTAATCTATCTGAAGGCAAAAGGTCACATAAACAATTATATTCTGTAACTGTAATCCATAGCTCGCGCATCATTAGTATTAATAGAGATATTCAATAGAAATCTTGTCTAACATGTCTCGTCAAATAAGTATTGCAGCCAATTCGCGATATTACCCGCTGTTGCCGTTGCCTCATGCGTGGGACGAGGTTTTGTGAATGGTAATTGAGCAACGTATTTTTTTATCTCATATATCATTACAGATTGAGCAAGTCCTATACTACAGTAACTTTAAAATTTAAAGATAGCTCGGAGCTGCAACTTTATACAAATCCGCCCTGCGAAACAAAGTTTCGAGCGTGTCTGCCAAAAAAATCAACCAGGGGGTTAAGATAAAGGCAAGTGACATTGATGTTTTTTTGGGGACCCCTGTCCCCAACCTTTTAAGTGGCTTACGATTATTGTTATTAGGGACCACTAGGTCGAAAATGAACTGTGCTAATTTTAAAATAACCTTTTTTTTTATTTAAATCTAGCACAATTGTAGGTCTTCCGCTGACCAAATGTTAAATTTTGCGGACCATTGGCTGGGAACCACTGATCTAGACTTTTCCATCCATTTGATAATTATTATAATAGTTGATATTACGTAAAATGGTAACAATCTCAATTCATTCAACTAATCTTGACACCCTTAAAAATGTTTCCTTATAGTGGCAAAGAGCAGCGAGTCTGTTAGATGAAACATTGCCAGTATAAAAACGAAAGGATTTACAGTTTTAGCACCTACAAATTAAGACCCATTTATTTAATGAAATATACGTGTGCATAGGTTACTTGAAAGATTGTAATGTAATATGTAATAAATATATAGATACTAGCTTCTGCCCGCGGCTTCGCTCGTGTGGTACATCGATGAAACATAACTTACTTAAAAAGAATGTGCCAACTGTGTTTCTTGCCTAGCATGTCGTAAAAGGCGACTAATGGTATATGGGGTTGTGGGTATGTGATTGTGTAGGCGATGAGCTAGCCACTTGTCACTACTTTTTCACAATTTTCCATCTAACCTAGCCCAGTTTTATTTAAGGCTGAATGTGGTTAAAGAGGCCAGCTGCACCTTTGACTCTGCTTACAATTATGGGTCTGATGTTATGTTGCTAAGTGTGTGTAAAAAATATGTTTGTTCGCTAAATTGAGCTATATTTGTTCCAGGAACGACCACCCCCACTCCCAGCGATGCCTGGTGGCGCCGGAGGACGACGGCGTGTGTCGTAGGTGCGGCGGCGACGTGCACGGCGGTATCGTGCCCTGCATCTGCCGGTACCATAAGTGAGTCTGATTATGACTAGAGGATCTGGTAAACTTCATACCCAGTGGCGTAGGATGGGCTGGCAAGAGGACTACGGTTCCGGGTGGCAAACTGAAAGGGGGGTGAGGCTTTTTGTTTTTATGGCGTTCGGTTCTCTCTGCCTACCCCGCTACGGAAGTGGCGTGAAGTTAAGGTAAGTTAAAAAGAGAGAAGACCGCCCTGCACTCTTTGTGGGGTGGCATGGTCTATGGGACGCAATGGAAAGCCAAGTGTTTGCACCCCTCGTCGGCAATATTGGGTCCTGGGCAAGATACCCGTGCTTGAGAGTTCTATTTATATTCTAAAAGGGCTGAACTTCACTGGGAGTAACATCCTACTCATATCCTCCCCCGTCACATTTGCTTATACCCAATAAACAAGATTCTGAAATTTAACAAACAAAAAATTTACTGACCCGGCAAATTGTAAATATAACCTAATAGGTATAAAAAAATCGAAATATGACTGCGTCATTTTAGTGTGATTTTTTTCCAAGTTTTAACAGTTATTTAAATATTACCTAGCGTGATGATGATGTTGCCAGATGTTAACGGATGTGTTATTATGACGTTTGCAGACCCGTGAAGTTCGAGTCGGGCGCGTGGTTCCTGCGTCAAGTGCACCGCGCCATCAGCCTCATGCCGTGGAGCGTCAGCACCGACAAGCTCGAGCAGATAGGTGAGGGTCATTTAGACTTTTTTCTTTGACTGCCTTTTTTTATTTACCTGTTAGTAGCTTGTGCCAGTCATAACCAAGAGGTACAAATCCAGAGTCGGTTCATAAAACATACATACATAACATCATGCCCGTAATCCCCGAAGGGGTAGGCAAAATCAAAGGGACAGCAAGCCCCTTAACCACATTCACCCAAAGCAAAACTGGCCTAGGTTAGATGGAAAAATGTGAAAAAGTAGGTATTGTTAAGTGGCCCGTCGCCTACACAATCGTACACCCAAAACCGGATATACCATTATTCGCCTTATACGACATGCTAAGGTTAAAAAATCAGGTAGGCAGGCCCGTTGGTCAAGTAGTTAGAGACACTGGCCACGAAACCAATCACGGGTTCGAATCCCGCTAGGAAATGTTTCGTGCGATGAATTTAGCTATTTGTACTCTAGTTGTGGATGTCTGTAAACGTATTTGTATTTGTTTGTTCCCTTACTATTTGATATACAAGCATATGCTTACTTTAGGACTTCAGAAATGGTGTGTCAATCTGGAGAAATCATTCAAGAGATGACAAGCTCGATGGCGCATTCGGTAGTGACCCTGCCCCATGCGCCAAGAGTTGTGGGTTCTATCCCCACTCAGGACAAATATTCGTGTGATGAATACTTGTGTTTGTTTTGTGTCTGGGTGTTAATATCCAATATTGAAGTATATATTTGTAATACCACTGTTGTTTCTGATATCCGTAACACAAGTGCATAAGCTACTTACTTCGGAGTCAGATCAATGTATGTGATGTCGTTAAATATTAATTAATAGTAATATTATTAATTAGAGATGCAATGATCCGTTGTTTGTCATGGTTATGTATTTCTATTAAACTTTCCTTTTATGTATTCCAGAGGAGGAAGAATGCGAAGGCCGGGAGAGCCCCGGGCCGAGCAGAGCCCAGTGCGAGCTACGCAACGTGAGGGAGTTCTTGGAGACCCTCTCGGCGCAGCTGGCGGGAGGCGCGCTGGAGGGCACCCGCGTGGCGCCTCTCTACGACCACCCGGCCTGTGAGTACCACCTCCTTTATTTCGTACTCTTAACCTGAGTGATTAGGGTGACGTTATAGTGGGCGCGATGCTTTGCTATAACTTTAAAAGAGCGGATGAGTTACTTATAGTATAGGATAGTAATCATAGGAGTAGTCTTATAAAGCTGTCTTAAACGTGAGAGTTCTTAGAGACCCTTTCGACGAAGCTGGCGGGTGGCGCACTAGAAAGCACCCGCGTGTATCTGATATATTAACCAAATGTGTAATTTAAGTCAATCTTTGTAAATAGTATGATTTTAAAGTAGATTTGATGAATGAGTACAGGCGTGACTGTGTGCATGTACAATAGGCTGTAGCTAGCATTGTGGCCGTTGTAGATGAGAGCATGTTCGAGCGGCACCACGCGGCGCTGCGCAACACGCTGGCTGCGCTCGCGCTCGCGCTGCGCGACGCGCTCACACGTAAGACAAGCATGCACTGTGCTGGCTTACGGGACCGCACCAGCGACACATTTGCCGCACACTACATCTGCACTAGCGTGGTTGTAGCTAGCATTATGGTAGTTGTAGATGAGAGCATGTTCGAGCGGCATATCATGCACTGTGCTTACGGAACCGCACCAGTTACATTTGCCGAATACTGCATGTGTATTAGCGAGATACTGACTGTGAGTGTTGTATTGAGAGCATTTTTGAGCGACACTAAATAATTGCAATTACTCTTGCGATGCACAACGCGCTCACATGTAAGACATAGCATGCACTATGCTGACTTTACGTAACTAGCACCAGTCTGTGATTGCCTATAAATGTTTGTATACTTGTTTACATTTTCCAAATTAGTACCTTCTTTTAGACACGATCCGAGTAACAACGACCAATATTAGTGCATGGCACGCATGCCTGTAGATAGTGATGGTGACGAGAGTATGTTTGAGCATCGCCATTCGATTTTGCACTACGTGTCGCGCTGTATTCTGTGTAACACACTTTTGCACCCGCACAGTGTAGTAGAACTAAGCGGTGGTAGCTCAATGGTAAGGACACGCGCCTCATAACCGAGGAGTGCAGGTTCAAACCCGGGCACGTACCTCTGGATTTTTCAAATCTATGTACGTATTTATACCACTAGCTCGACGGTGAGGGAAAACATCGTGATGAAACCTGCAAATTCAAACAACTTTGTATTTGTAACCATGATCCAAAAATTGTCTGGGTCCCCAATCTTAGGGTTACGAAGGTCAGATCGGCAGTCGCTTCAATGTAATTACCAGACTCGCTAAATCCTGGATCATGGTCTAAGCGGACCCCGTCTAAGCACGGGACATAACGCTAGGAAGATGACAGTGTAGTAAAACTATCTATAGTCAATCATACACGTTCATATAAACGCGTATGATTGAATTTATAGATAGACCTATTAACTGGTCAAGAAAAAGCATATAAAGCGCACGTAAATGTAGGTAATACACGCATTTACGCGCAAAATGCTTATATCTCGATAACTCGTAACTAATGAGTTTGGCAGTTTGCATGTACGAGCTATCACATCTAGACCGACGATAAGCATCTAATCCTTTTCTATACTTTATATTTATTGGAATACATATATTATTTTTATCTTGCAGCATTACATCGCATGTATTCGTTTAAACTAAGCAATAAATTCACTCACTCAATAGCAAAAAAGTATCGCACGCACTGTGATGTTACATTTATTCAGCACCCGGACGAACAATGAACAGAATGCACCCGTCAATGTGGAATATTGTTACTGATTTAATTTAAATAATTGTTATTTTTATAACAATAGAGAGGTAAGTAAATATTACTATTTACTACTATGTTCTTTAACAAGGCGAAGTCATCCCTCTATCCATCAATCCGTCCGTATCATATCCATCCATCATCCATCTGTACTATGAAAGTGACGTATATAATATCCCGGATATAATAATTTCTTTAGGACTTAAATCTGAAGTTTCTGGATAAGGTATTGTGGGCAGAAACTATTAAACTGCATTGTAAATACAAAATAAAAGTGGATTGTTTGATAGCAGTAGCATCACCACTTTTATACATTTAACAGGTATTTTTCTATTATATATTTGTTTATTTATTATAGGATTACCAACGGTACAGTACAAATTTAAATAAAATGAATATCGATACAAACATATAGAGTTGGCACTCCTTTACTCTCCATAAAACGTCTCTTTGTCGCAGATTAGAACGTGGAGCAACATATTGCTATTAAAAATTTGTAGGTTTTATAAAAGCCATGTCAAACACTAGAGTTTTCAGTTAACAATATTAAATTATATGTGCAATTTGGACATTCCAGTTAGATGTAAAAAATATCGGATGTTTTAGAAAAGAAAGCAAAATATTTTATTCTTTTGTAGTAACAATAATAATAATGTCCTCCTAACCGATATCGGTCACGGCGGCCAATCTCAACGAGGATTGGCCATTTGTGCAGGAGATGTTATAGTGCACAAGTGTGTGCGCAAACACAGGTGCACTGTCTATTCCTTCACTCTCATAGTCCGGTGAGACGACAATTCGACATGACCGGTGTGAGGTCAGGCGCAGGACCACCGATTTAACGTGCTTTCCTACGGCTTATCCAGCACTACATTGTAAGTTCAATGATAACGCTAGGCACTTGCATTTATCACAGTTGCTTGAGTTTTTGATCAGAGGTGTGCCTTCGTAAATTTGTGGTAAAGCCTCTTTGTAAGGACCTTGAAACATTTTCTGTCCTTTGGCACAAAGTCCATCCAGCACTGTTACTTCAAAAATGGGCATGTTTTTACTTAAATCATCTAAGTTAAATTAATAAACTTCCGAAGCGACCTAAGTTATATTACGACATTCAAATAGCAATAAGTGTTTCCGTAATTCACTTATTTACCTGTATCACAGTCAGGTAAACACCATATATGTATAGGTTCCTAGGTTTGACAAGCTCGATGGCGCATTCGGTAGTGACCCTGCCTCATGCGCCAAGAGTTGTGGGTTCGATCCCCACTCAGGACAGATATTCGTATGATGAAAACTTGTGATTGTTCTGTATCTGGTAGTTAATATCCAATATTTAAGTATATATTTGTAATACCACTGTTGTTTCTGATATCCGTAACACAAGTGCTTAAGCTACTTACCTCGGAGTCAGATCAATGGATGTGATGTTGTCTGATATTTATTATTATTTATTTACCTAGCAAAATCCCTAAACACCATCTCTGCCATTAACCTAGCGTGAACTCACACGCCGTAATCATAATCATAAGCTGAATAATGATTATAATTAATTTGCGATGTTTCCGAGCGGCTGCGTCCGCTGCCCGCTTCGTGTAGTGATGTTGATTGGTATTTATCGACATCGATTGTTTTTTGCTCACTTACTAGTGTGGATCAATCGTCATCTTCCTAGCGTTATGTCCCGTGTTTAGACGGGGTCCGCTTAGACCATGATCTAGGATTTAGCGAGTCTGTCGATTGCCGATCTGACCTTCGTAACCTTAAGATAGGGGAACCAGACAATTTTTGGATCATGGTTACAAATCCAAAGTTGTTAGAATTTGCAGGTTTTCATCACGATGTTTTCCTTCACCGTCGAGCTAGTAGTATAAATACGTAAATAGACTTGAAAAATCCAGAGGTACGAGCCCGGGTTTGAACCCGCACCTCTCGATTAAGAGGCGCGTTTCCTTACCATTGAGCTACCACCGCCTTAGTGCGGACTAATTTATGCCGGAATTCGAAAATGAATGTGTACAGCTGTAATGCACGACTCCACGCGGAATTTAATAAAATAAAAAGCTCCTGTGCGCACCTTGAATCGTTTTTCAATATATCTTCAAATCGTATCATCTCTGTTTGAAAACTGAACAAACTGAATTCAAACTATGTTTGCGGAAGTTTCATTGATTTTAATTTCCATTTTTCTTAAGTTCCTTAGTACCTACTTTGGCATCAGGTCAATGTGTGTGTTGTTGTCTAATATTTATTTTAACAGCATACATCGATAAAATATCATATCTACATCACCGGTCCGCGCGCCGAATCCGTCACGGTCCATCGTCGGCGTTAGCATACGATTGACTTGCGCATGCGCACACTCATTAACTGATCGGTCGTTCACAGCGCAAGAGTTGCCATCGATCGTGTTGACGCACGGGTTTTTCTCTTCACAATTTCCCATCTAACTCGGCCCAGTTAATTTTTTGGATGAATATGTTTAAGGGGGCCAGCAGCTTCTTTGACCCTGCCTGATCCACGACACATGACCACGAGCGTGATGATATGGTATAATGTGTTGACGCAATTGGAATTTTCGGAGACGGCACAAGCGATGATGCTGTCATACTTTTTTGTTCTGTAAGTGGGTAATTAAATTGTAAGTGGGCACGACTCGTTTTTGTTAAATGTCGTACAAGTCGATAGAATGAGTTGAGGTATAAGTTAAGTAAGTGCTTGATGTGATGAACGGTTGACTGCAAATTTATTCCGAAAAAATTACGTAGACAATAACATAACAAAAAATATCATCAGGAGGCAGATGTGTGATAGAAATGTGCCTTCTGGTGACATTTTTGCTTTAAGCACAGTCGTATCTATCTAATTCATAAATCAGAGATATAATAAGTTCAGGTACATAAATCACCAGGCGGTGAAGACTGGTGAGCTTACATGTCTTCACCGTCTGGTATATCTATTAAGATATAGAGCCTTTTACACTTTTTAGTGTAAAGAAAAAATGTTTATTTATTTCAGGTATGTGAGCATTTACAAACAGTTGTTGATTCCCTCTTTTAGGTACTAAAGTGTATTATTATACTTACAACGACATTAATTCTAGATTACACACATTACTATATCGAAACATTTCGTAAGATTAACAGGGAAGCACATACTTACCTTTCATCTTGCCAAGTTAAGTAGATTATGTAAGTACCACTACAGGCCCTTCTACTTATTCAATGTTACGACAAAGTGTTGAAATCGACCTGTCTTGACCTCACACACTAAAATCAATCAAACGAACTTCCTTAGACAAAACCTAGTGAAATCAGGCAAATTCATATATTGCTCAGCAATTATCTAATTAGTTAATCGGAATGACTGCATAATTAACATTTGCAACGGTTGCGTGATGAGCGGTTAATTATTTTGGGCCAAGTATAGATATTTAGATATGTACGTGAGAAGGCACATAAGTCTTAGGCGCCCAAGTTACATAAGTATGGTTGTAAAATGTTTAAATTAACACGCAGATCAATCATATTTATCGTGTGGTTTTGTAGGTTCTTGCAATGAGCGTTGGTTAATGTTTTGATGCGATCTTACAGATACTTGTTACTTGTGTGTAAGAAAAAAAGGTCACACGACAGCACTTCAGGCTAAACACTGCGGAGTACTATTCCATTGTGATAAGGACTGTTTCGCAACAAAAATGTATAGCTTGATGTGCTTCCGTCTGTACTTAAATGGTTTTTTGTTAAATGGTGTATGAGGTTTGTATTGCTGGTCGCTTGTGTATAAAATCTGAACAAATCCAATAGAAAACCTGCGGCAGATTGAAATACAAATTTCCTATTAGATGATAACAAAATAGCTTTGCCTCAGAATAATTGCTAAAACTATTGAATTGCCTTCTTCTAAGACTGCCAACGAACTCGTCTTGATTTAAAAGTCACATATTAGACACAGACTATGCTATTTAATTTAATTCATAATTATATTTGAAATGGTTAGGTTCATAGAGTTATTTAATCTATCTACGTAATTTTATAATTCATCGATATTATGTATTCGCGATTGGATCCAAATATATGTAATAATATTACCTCAGCCGATAATGTTGTAACAACTGTAAAAGCTTACTCCACATCGAGGCAAGGAGAAAATTGGACAGCGCAGAACGTTGTAGTTGCAATATAAGTTTCAATAAGTGCTAATGACCTAACGAGTGAGTTTTACGTAATACGTATTTTAAGATAATTTTACGCCGATGAAGACTATTTTATATTTTAACTCGTCTACATACATACATACATAACTTTAAGCCCATAATCCCCGAAGGGGTAGGCAGAGTCAAAGGGGCAGCAGGCCCCTTTAGCCACATTCAGCCAAAAACAAAACTTGGCTGGACTGGGTTAGATGCAAAATTGTGAAAAAGTAGTGACAAGTGGCTAGCTTGTCGCCTACATAATCACATACCCAAAACCCGATATACAATTAGTCGTCTTTTACAACATGCTAGGCAACAACCACAGTTGTCACACTTTTTAAGTCCCAGACCAACATTGGACAGTGGGCTGGGTTAGGTGGAAAATTGTGAAACGTCTCGTCTACATCAGAGCTAAAAGGATAAAAAAGTTCTAGTACATAAAAACACGCTTGCTATTTCAGAATTACAGTCCAAGAAGCGGTAAGCTACTTTAATGACATTCAGTTCCTAATGAAATTGAATCAGTCTAAATCGTCGCCTACAGAATGACGAACCCAAGACTTACCGATTAATCGCCTTTTGCTACGTACTAAGCACGGAACACAGGTGGTACCTACATACTTCTAACAGTGGGTATATACTGCTAAACCAAAAAATATTTTTTTGGTATAAATATTAATTTAATCTGTAAATTTTAATTTTTATATTCAATGTGGCATTGAAAAAGTAACTACTTACCGAGTTTCTTGCGGTTTCTTCTCGGTAGATGCGACATTCCAAACCGGTGGTAGATTCAAATTGTTCTATTTTGTACCTTTTACTTGACGATTTACACGTGCTTTTTTAAGCCTACGTAATTAAAGATATTTTGAGTTTGAGTTTGAGGTTGAGTTTATTAATTGAAATATTTTTACAAAACTGAGGTTCTCAACTGCTTTTTGAGGTCTACAACAATAAAGGCACAATTTGAATTGCATCGGGAAACAGCATTAAACACCTATGGTAGTCGTCATTTAGTTAGAGAAATGTTTTGTTGGTTGTAGCTTAAGGTGGCATTGAAGTGGTGACCCGGTCGTAAAGCGAGGAATGCCTTGACGGCCCTTGCTCGCCTCGGTCAAGGCGAAGGGTCGAGTAGTTTAGGGCTGACAGGACTGGGGTAGATCCAGATGAGAAGCTAAGGTTCCTCCCTTATTCTTTAATGGGTAGCTAAGATTTAATTTATCTGATTCCTCTTCCTTCCTCTTCTCTTTGTCTCTTTGGTCTGGGACTTGGCCCATGTTGTTCTGGGACAAAAAAAAAGAATGTGCCAACTGTGGTTCTTGCCTAGCATGTCGTAAGAGGCGACTAATGGTTTACGGGCTTTTGGGTATGTGACTGAGTAAACGACGAGCTAGCCACTTGTCACTCCTTTTTCACAGCTTTCCATCCAACCCAGCCCACTGTCCTATGTTGGTCTGGGACTTAAAAATAATATGCAAACTGTGGTTCTTATCTAGCATGTCATAAAAGGCGACTAATGGTATATCAGGTTTTGGGTGTGTGATTGTGCAGGCGACAGGTTAGCCGTTTGTCACTGCTTTTTCACAATTTTCCATCTAACCCAGCCTGGCTTTATTTTTGGCTGAATGTGGTTGATGGGGCTTGCTGCTCCTTTGACTCTGCCTACCTCTTCGGGGATTATGGGTGTGATGTTATATATGTATGTATGTATGTATCAGCAATGTACTTATGCATTACTAGTTTTGTAACTAACTTTTAAGGCAACATAACAAATCACTGATTTCAATAATGTTCACTTGTATCTTCTTGCATGTCAACCCTATAAGGTAGCAGATGAGTTTAAAGGACTAGAATTTTTTTCTCTTTCTTTTTATGATAATGCAGTTTGAATGCATAGAAATAAAGCGAAATAGGCTAAAAAAAAAAGGTTTTGGTATTCCTATACTGTACTGTCATTCCCTTTTTATGTGCGGGCGACCTTACCTTCATTTCAAAGATAAATCAGGAAATAGTTTTAGAAATTACATACGGGTTCATTACGAACTAACTACATAGTACCGTCATTTACGTACTTCAACATACACATCAATTGAAAATGAGTGGTTCAAGGCTAAAAAACAATATTTTGCAAATACTAAATTAACTTTAGCTTAAACCATGAATGACACATTTTTTCATCATAGGTATACAAGACGTATGGAAGGTGGTCTAGAAGTAGTATAATCGTGAAATTAGGCCTATAATTGACATTACCCTTACATATGCTTAGCCAAATGCGCGCCAGCGATTCCTTAACGAACTTCGCTACCGCTCGTATCGCGCCACAAACTAGTGCGGAACTCGGAGTTAGTTCCCGATTTGTCCACCCGAATAAGTATGTGGCACGACATGAGCGTCAGCGAAGTTCGTTATGGAATCGCTAGCGCGCATTTGGCTAAGCACCCAGTACTATCATGCCCGCAGTAGTACAAGTCATTGTAAGTAGACTAAAGAGCAGTATAGACTTTATTTTAATAGACAACTGGCACACACTGAGCGTCGCACGCAAGGGGGGCAGGGGGGGAGCTACATCCTCCTGGAGCTCGTGTGCCAAGGTCAACTCTCTATCTATAAGAATTGTCCCCCCCTTCACCAAAAGCTACGTACGCCCATGAAACAAAGTCATAATAAATAATTTACAGAGATGAAGTATCTGCTTCCAATAACTTAACTCCATAATTAGTTTCCCATTTCAAAAGTTCACCGCCGCCCCGCTAATCGATGGTGGTCCATCTGCACTGTGCGAGCTAGAGATGTGTGTAAAGTTATCGATATCGATTTCGATGAATATTTGTGAGAATGATAGAAAAATATTTTTTATTGCTTTTATTGTGAGGAACCAGCAATAAACTAGGTAGGTAGTTATTGTTTTGTCATTGGCAAATTTTACAATTATTTGACTTGAACAAGTACCAATTATCGAAATACCATTTTATTATCATTGTGTGTAATGCATATTATTGGGATTAACTAGATAAATTAACGAAGCGCATCTAATTTCTTCGCAAATTCTAACCTAGTGGTTATAGTTTACGCTGCAGCAGCCGGACATGAATGACCTGATTCACATTTATTCAAATTTCAGTTAATTTTTTTTTGTAGATTTCTGTGAACTCTGCGACCTTCTTCATTACATCTTAAGCAGAGTCATTTTCATTAGTGTGGTAATGCAATATCCATGTGTACTTAAGTATGTTAAGTATATCACTGTGGGTACACTCAGTAGGTGTTCTCTTGAGTCAAAACTTTACAAGCTAATAAGGATTTTCAAAGATAACTGTCTAAACGTAATACTCGTTTTTTTGTAGTTACAGCAACTAAAGTACGTTTATTTTATCGACATATGCTTAAGAACATCCCTAACCACCATTGTCCGCGATATAGGCCGAGGACCATAAAAGAGCCCATTCCCAACTAGGTCCCAGGTATTGCAGGCTCTTTTTATTGCAACCACGACCGTGGGACCGAGTTAATGCGAAAAAACGTTGAGAACTCAAAAAAGTAGCCAGCGGCGGTGGCACTTGATATCGACATCTCGGCGAATATCGAGATCGGCACGCGAGGGATCGAATGAAAACTTGTTTATGAATACTAGCACGTTGATGCTTGTTGAGCTTATGTGACAATGCAGTTGTGCTTATCTACTGATTGTCGAATCAGTCAAACATCTTGTACCTAATGCAGATTAAACTGCTAAATAATTGTAAAAAAAATAAACATACATACAAACATAACATCATGTCCGTAATCGCCGAAGGCAGAGTCAAAGGGGCAGCCAGCCCCCTTAACAACATTCAGCCAAAAATAAAACTGTGAAAGAGTAGTGACAAGTGGCAAGCCTACACAATCATACCCAAATCTCACTTTTTACGACATGTTAGGCAAGGAACATTAATTTTCAGAGCAACATGAGACAAATCCATATGAAAATATAATAACTACTATAATATTGCAGATTAATCTTACAATATGTTATGATAGAATCAAAAGTCAACAGTTGACAGTATTTATTAATGCTTATTATTTTCCACTATTGTCTAAACACATGATAACTTTACCCTACATATGTGTTCCCCATGAGATACTATGCGAGACAATATTATTAGTTCCGTTAAATAATTTAAAGATGAACGTACTAGCAGACCAAAGCTAAGTAAAGATTAACATTGTAGTTATAGATCGGTATAGATCTCCCACCTCACAAGACCTGAAGATCAGGTCTGTCCCAACTTGCCTGTAGGTTAAATGTTGTTATCTATTTTTATAATTGCTAACTCGTAGTATGCGTTTAAGGTTGCATTATATGCACCTGTATGCAATTGGTCTTAGGCCAATAAGCTTAAATGTCAGTTTTAATTTTACGCTGCAAGCGGCTCATTCAGATGATGATGATCTTATTATTTTTACATCTGCTGATCCGTATCATTAGTTTTTGCCATTATAATACGTAAAATACTACTTCTGAACATATTAAATTTAGCGCAGTATCCTGTCTAAAAATGTAAATATTTTACGAGAAAATATCATCATCATCCTAGCGTTATGTCCCGTGCTTAGACGGGGTCCGCTTAGACCATGATCCTTAAGCTACTTACTTATAGATCAATGTATTTGATGTAATCTATTTAAAGAATAACAAATATATACGTAAATATCATGTAACACCCAGACACAGAACAAACACGAGTATTCATCATACGAATGTTTGTCCTGGATGGTGATCCAACCAGCAACTCTTGGCGCATGGGGCAGGGTCACTACCGAATGCGCCATCGAGCCAGTCTGAGCAAATTACAGAAAATAGTATCTGTAACCTGCTCTCATAGAAATCTAGGCTAATTTCCTACGTTAAATAATTCATTCTTAATCAAGCGAATTGCAGATAAACAATAACCTATCCATCAGTACACAATGCTGAGTGTCACAAAAACCTCTGTCACACAATCTCTTATCGTTTTCATTTTCCCATTATTGATCTGAGTTCTTGCGATTGCTTTCTTAAATATGCCAGGGGGAGGGAAAGCTGATTTATCTCCACTGAACTGTCAAGTCAGTGAAGATAAATTGGCTTGTTGGTCTTGTCAGTGTCTGTCCCATGTTGATCTGGGACTTGAAAACAACGTGCCACGGTCTATATTCTTTGCCTAGCATGTCGTAAAAGGTGTGATTGTGTAGGTGACGAGCTAGCCACTTGTCACTACTTTTTCACAACTTTCCATGTGACCCAGCCAAGTTATATTTTTTGGCTGAACGTGGTTATGAGGGCTTTTGACTCTGCTTACCCCTTCGGGGATTCCGGTCGTGGTGATATGTACGAAGATGAACTGTCAAGATAATGATGCGGTAATGGAAGCTGTCTACCTGATGACATGTTATTTGTGTTGACATTAGCTGTGATAGTAACTTTGAAAAGTCTTAATCTCGTATGCAAAAATTCACACTTACGACATTTTACCGAATATTACCACTTACTGAGAAGACGCAGGTCTCAAATGGGATGTTGACACCATTTATATTTAATTTTGTAATATCAATTCTGATAAAGAAAGTATCATGGTATGTTGTAAAACCATATTGATGTTCAATAATATTCAGTCCACGATTTTAAATTTTACAAAAACTGCTTAATATTTTGTCAGTTGACTACACGAACTAATGACGTCATATGTTGACAAGCCCATATAAAATCAATTCAGTGATTGCGTTATGACAACTTTTAAAAAGTATCTCAATTGACTTGCCAGTCAACATTCCTATTGTAGATGCTGCAATAAAAGACATGGAGTGAGCTTCTTAAATTCCAGTCAAAAATAACCGAATATTTCTGTTGAAGGGTACAAAACCCCGAAAATTAAAGTCCGTATTTGTACATGAAGTTTTTGTCTTGCATCCAACTAATATGGGATATATTACGCAACATAAATGTATCAAATTCTTGAAGATCTTGCTCCGTTTTTGTAACACGGATTATTCTGGATGTTAAAGAGTAGTCATGAACCTAACTGCATTGTATATTCTGCTTTTTTTTTCTACAATTCGTTAATTAGTAGCACAGAGTAATAATATACTACGTACAAATTAGTAGTATAATATATCAAAAAAAATTGCTCATGGGCTATAATAGAAAAAAATATGTAAAAACCTTCGGTTTGTAATTAATTACGAGAAAAGTCGATGTTCACTAGTGTCTAACATACGAGTACATTGGAGAGTAGCGAACATTAGTATAAAACAATTACAGAGTTAATACAAAATAATTAATAAAAATAACCTTTGTAAAAAGGGGTGCAAAGTTTTCGCTCCACATATTAATATTAATATATTGTATAAATATTGACACTTTGAACTTCTTTATAGAGCGGGGAATTTTAAACCTTCGTTTACTTTGTGTAGTATGGTTGTTTGAGTTCAAGAACCTCTTTTGAAAATCTGCGCATTAAATATTTTTACACAAATGAACGATCAAGAAGCATTGATTTTTGATTGACGTCATGTTCGCAAAAACGTCTGAGGTCATTTCTGCACTTACCTTTGTAGGAAAATAGTAGGTAATACATATTAATACATTTGTATATGTTTGTCCAAAACTCCTATGGTTTTGATTGTAGGGTTATAAGAGCTTTCATTAAAAGATAAATTTTGAATTTAAAGTTACTAGCAGCGCTCCGCGGTTTTACCCGCGTAGTTCCCGTTCCCGTGGGAATATGGGGATAAAAAGTAGCCTATGTTACTCCCTGATAAAGTAGCTTTCGATTGATGAAAGGATTTTCAAATCAGCTTAGTAGTTTCGGAGCATATTCAATACAAACAAACAAACAATTAAATCTTTCCTCTTTATAATATTAGTATGATATAAAGCAAGTTTGAATGGAGTCGTCGATAGGGGTAGACCTAGACAAACGTTTCAAGACCAGATCAGTAATTTATTAATAAAAGGTCATGTAAAAAGAACCCTTAACCGACGAGCGTGTATGAAATGGTAAAAATGGTAGGATGTGATCGCTGCCTACTCCCGAAACTGGGAAAAAGCCGTGACATTATGTATGTAATTTAGATTTCATAAGGTATACGATCAGTATTATATACGATATATTCGATAACTAAATAATGTTTATATTGTTTTATATTGAATTCTCTCGTTTTTTTATATGTATATAAGTCTTAAACCACGAGAACAAGTGGACTACAGATCTCCAAATAACCTCTTTACCGTTTGACACAATCTCCATCACCCGACACGCAACGATGTAACGATGCCGACTCGCCACGATGACATCGAAACACCATCTTTTATGCAATCGTTGCGTTTGTTCCCACAATGTTTGGACGATGATCGATTATGACAATTATGAGCCGCAAATTGACGCCACTCCGCTAAATAAGACCTGTAACTTTCGAAGGGTTCTTTAAGCACATTATTGCGTAAACTTTGTAATTACAGGTGCGTCCACTTACAGTAACAGTTGTCAGTCAAAGCTTACTTACTTACTTTTTAGCCAAATTTTCAGTATAAAAGGTGCGTGTGGTGATGTGGATAATTACGGAATTTTGAGATTATTGCGAAGATACAAATTTTGACTTTATTAAGTGGGCAATTTACTCGTACTAAGAAAAAGATAAGTCATCTTAATAATGAATTCTGGTTCTGTTACTATAAAGATTTACTGACTAATGTGGAAAAAAGAAATTACATCATTTATTTATTTTCTGTAGTTTTAAAGTTTTTTATATTAAGTTACGATTGTCATATATAGTTATCTAGAGTTTTATATGAATTATCAACCTTCGGAATTCGGCGAAAAAGTTAACATTCAATAGGTATGAATACGTATAACAGGTAGGTAATCCCTACTAATATTATAAACGCGAAAGTTTGTAAGTAAGGATGGATGTTTGTTACTCTTTCTCACAAAAACTACTGAATGAAACTTTACAATAATATAGCTTATACACCCGAATAACATATAAGCTATGATTTATTGGTGTACAACGCGAGCAAAGCCGCGGTTAGAAGCTAGTTTATGATATATTCGAGTTTGAATTATCCAAATGCATTATAAAGAAAATATTTACTAATATAGTCATCAATTGAACAAAACACAAGAATAAACTTTAATTACCTATTGTTTAAAGTTAATACACGTGAAAAATTAATTGAAAAATGAAGTATCTATTTATTTAACAATTGAAAGTGCCTGTGAACAAAACATTTGATATCGGAATTGCGCAGAATTACCAAGATACCATCAGAATTGATCGCCTAGCCACGAATTGGCATTACCGATGTTATATAACTAAGAGATATTGAACATTTGACTGTGAAACTGTTATTTTTCTATTGTTAATACCGATAAACATTAGGCAATTAAGATCCATATCTGTAAATGTTATGAATGAATCCGCCTCGCAATGTCCACAATAAAAGATAATTGTTAAAGCAATCGTTGGCAAGCGTTATAAATTAATTCATAATTTTGTAATTAATAGTAATAGCTGACAGAACCGTTGCATCTTCGAAATAACCATAAAATAATTGGGCTGTGACGAGTTGGAACACCTATGGAGAGATACGTGCTGTGCGAATGCAAAGGTGAAATCTAGCCGAGTGCTGTTGTACTTTTTCAACTTTTACGATATTGTTTGACTGGGAGAAATGGCTTCTGATTGAAGTATTAACTTCTTTTATGTGTCCGTTAATGTAAGTGTTACATAATAGAGAATATATTGTACTTTTAGGATTAAATTTTAACTCAAAATGAAAACAAATTATAATGTGTCTATTCGACTTAGAAAATAAGATCCATTGTGTTCATTCGTGTTTAGTCCCATTAGTGTTAACTCTACATGTTTATCTCCTTTTCTCCTCTAAGCATTTTACATAACATGGAGCACTTGCCCCTTTTTTCTCCGTCTCTAATTTTAGTTTGTCCCACGTTGGTCTGGGACTTAAAAATAATGTGCCTACTGAGTTTCTTGCCTAACATGTCGTAAAATGCGACTAATGGTATATCGGATTTTGGGTGTGTGATTGTGTAGGCGACGAGCTAGCCACTTGTCACTACTTTCTCATAATTTTCTATCTAACCCAGCCCAATTTTATTTTTGGCTGAATGTGGTTAAAGGGGCCTGCTGCCTTTTTGAATCTGCCTTCGGGGATTATGGGCGTGATTTATGTTATGATGTGTTATGTGTTGTCTAATTTTAATAAGACTTCTCTCTTCTAAAGTTTGATAAGATTTATGATTATTTTGAATGCCATACTTGGCTTTTTAGTTGACTATATAAAAATGAATACCTTTATAATGATGCTGGATAAAGGTATAGATCTGTAGGTACGTTAGAGAAAAAAAGTAAGAATAAAATTATAAAGAATTAATTAAAGAAAGCCGATTTATGTGTACATATAGAAGAAAAAAAAAACATGGAAGAAATAATTCAATATTTTAAAATTTTACAGTTACAGTAAACTTTTCTTACCGCAGTAAGAAAATATGAATGAATAAAAAAAGCAACCAGTTTTTTTTAAACTGGTCTTGTAGCTCTTAACCTTGACCCGTTGTTGTTGCTAGTATCATAGTAATGAATAGTTGTAATAACACTAAGTATTCTGAAGTTGTTTACGAGGGTTAATTGCGCAAACCATTAAATTGTTTTTACAGCGCAACTTGATGCGGATGTCATAAAAAAATATTTGATACAATGTGATTGAGCATAAAGTGTGTAGCTTGAGGAAAAGATATCCGACAATTTTCCAGTTTATTGTGGTAAGGTTAAAATATTTGATTCTGTGTTTTGTAATACTGAATATCTGGAGGATTAAAAAAACTGCAGGAACCAGAGCCTTATGAGTAGAAATATAATATAAAACTAACTAACTAACTAAACTTCACGCCACTTACTTAGCGGGGTAGGTAGAGAGAACCGAACTCCATATGTCTCCTTACACACCTCACCTCATAATAATATAAATAGAAATATATACAGGTAGAAATCTAAAGTACGACATGCACGCCATTAGGTGTCCATAGGTGGTCATCGATCTAGCACGTCTGATTATTTATTATGTACAACGATGTACCCAACTGCAACCTTCGTAATTTAATTACGTGAATTATACAAATTTGATAAGGAGCTCTATATCATTAACTCTTGTTATCCTTAGTAATATTCTTAATGCGGACGAAGGTACCTCAATATCAACAGTATATCTGTATGTCTGCCTGTAATGTCTTTAAGCCTAAACTTAACCAATTTCGTTGAAATAAGCGCAAGCTAATATTTAGAATCTTTCATCCAAGCCTTTGAAACAGATTGCCACCACACTAGACCCACGAGAAACTGTTTACCTGTGAAAAAAATAAATAAAAACGAAAAAGGTTTTGGCACCATTTCCGTAAACCCTGTCAAAAAAGTTGACAACACCTCCACATGCGTGTCGTAACTCAAGGTCACCTCACCTTTCGCTATCACATCTGATTTTCATGTGTTATTGGAAAGCGTTGAACAATAGCCACGTGCACTCTGCACATCGCGACCAATCGATTAGTCGCATCGTAATCGATACGAATAGCCCGCTCGCATCCCGCACGCGGATAGAAATCTTATCGATTACGTAAACCGCTTCAGGTACTTCCGATAGTTATTATAATGAAGCTAAAGTTGAGCATCCGTATTGCAATTCATCTAATTATTCTCAGATTAGAGAACAACTCTAATCTGAGTAATTATTGGTTATTTGCTTTATCATTCTTAGAGAAGAATACTTAGTTTGTGCTATTTTGATCGGTTTGCGTGTGTAGAATTTTGTTTACAAATAAGTTCCAATTACAGCATTATTGCAAAATAAAAATTCAAAGTCAACAATCAAATATTTTTTTTGTTGAGGTATCAAGGTCACAAAGGAAAATTATAAGATATAGATAGAAAATTCAATTTATAAAATTCAGAACATATAATTTTATTCTTCCGGTTTGGAATGTCGACTCCACCGAAATATCTAGGCAAAATTTTTTTTTCAACAGTATGTTTACAAAGGTGTTTATTATCAATAATGTTTAATTTTGTGCCAACTGTTAAAAAAAACTTTTTTTTTTTCAAATAACATTGTATGTCATGAAAATCTAAAGGTCAATGAATTGGGTATTATTTTATGACAAAGTAACAAACACACTTACAGAATATTATATTATCGTATATGACAGAATAATGGAGTAAACCCAACACAGACACATTGAACATCTAGTCTGTAAAGCCTTGATGCAATGAAACGGCTATTACAGACACGTGAATTGCCCTGTAAGCGGTTTAGACATGAAACTGTAAGACCGCCCCAAGGTCAGACTGTGATCATGCTTAAGTTTTAGACTGGCACGGCATAATTAGCATTTATGAAACAACGCATATTTCCTACGTAGAAGAATCTAATCTAGTCGCGTTAATTTCGTTATTACTTTAGATTATTGAAACTAGGAATTATCTTAGTGAAATCGTAAAACTAATGTTCATCTCTAATTACATAGAACTTATCTAATCACTTTTCATAGGGAAAACCGGTCTTTACTTTGAAGAGATTTTATCTCTCCGTTGCACGTAGTTTTTTCCATACGTCAATGTGTTTTACCGTTTTATGTTTATTATGACGTTGGTAATCCCCGAAGGGGTAGTCAAAGGGGCAGCTAGACTCTTTAATTACTTTCAACCAAAAATGGTCATGGTTAGATGGAAAATAATAATAAAGGGCCTCTACGTGTTGGCTTCGGCCCCACGCCTCCCAAAAGTCCGGGACTCTATAGTCCCGAAAAATGGCAAAGTCAGATATAATAAATAATAATAATAATAATAAATTCTCCAGACTGACACACCAATTCCCTAGTTCCAAACTAAGCTTATGCTTGTGCTATGAATACTAGGTGAACGGATAGACATACTCAAATACATTTATAAACATCCATGACTCGAGTACAAATGTCCATGTTCATCACACGATACATTTGCCCCTAGCGGGATTCGAACCCGCGACCCTTGGTTTCGTGGCAAGGGTCTCTAACCACTCGACCAACGGGCCAGTCAAAATTTGTAAACAAATCGTAAACCCAACACTCCATACACAATTAGTCGCCTTTTACGACATGCTAGGCAAGGAACACAGTTGGCAAGTTCTTTTTAAGTCCCAGATTACCATGGGACAATGTTATTGGTAATAATTATTGATTATCTGTCAGATGTAACCGAAGCCGCCCTTGAACAGTCGTAAGGTTAACCCAATATCGGACGTGCTCACTCATTACAATATCCTCAATGACACTGTATCGTAACAATTTGTATTCAAGTTATATACAAGTAAAGTCACTTCTTTTGATTTCTCGAGTATTAGAAATCATTTGTCCAGTATGACATAAAATGCTTAAAAAAATTATCAATGATAAATGTTAATGAAAATTATTCTTGTAATAAGTAATTGATGGTATTACCAAAAGCATTTCATTAATTGTGGAACAGTGAAGTCTGAAAATATTGTACATATCATTATTACTGTCACAGTTAAAAAAAATAGATTTTTTCTGGTTTTCAAAAATTTTTTATAACAAATTTTCATTTTGCACTAAGAAAAGACATCAACGACCATCTTAAGAAATGGTTTTACACAAAAAATATTCTTTTTTATTACTGAATATTGTATTCAGTTCAGATAGTATCATCTAATCAGGCGAACGGTTTTAAATATAGCATTGTCATCGAAATTACACATACTGAGCAAACCTCAAAACATTACGACGGTTAAAGTAGGATAAAAACGCTAAGATTACGTACAAATGAGGCTAATATAGGCGTGTTAAAACATTTCTTCAACAAACACACAAACTACGTTGACACTGTATTGTTTTACTCAATAAAACGCTGACGCGTAACAAAAACTCAATGTTACACTACGGTGTGACAGCCAGCCGATATTATTACGTGACTTTTTGAGGTTGTCAGGTCTGAGAGAAGTTGCAAAACACGCGCTGACCGTCCACATTTCGCTGTTACACATAATCTAGACCTGTTGCCGATACACTTGACGAATGTGGAAGCAAAAAGCAAAGCAAGTTTTGCACAATCGACGAACAAACGAAGTTGCCCTGTCTTTTAAAAAAATATCACTTTACTGGTTTGTGGAGTGTACAAATTATTTGTAGGCAATAAGTGGGAATCGGTTCATTTGATTGGATTGTTATTTTACGTGATTACGATTAATCAACATCAAACATTACATTACTAGCGACCTATCTCGGTTTCGCACCGTTAGCACAAAACAATATGAAACTATACAACAGGCATTTTGAATCACTCTATCTATTAGTGTAAAAATTCGTCAAAATATAATCATATTCTTAATATAACTGAATGGCTTGACTGGATCGATGGCTTTTTCGGCAGTGAACCGGTAGTCGAACCCACAACTCTTGGCGCAGGCCATACGCCAAGAGTTGTGGGTTCGATCCCCATCTAGGACAAACATTCGTATGATGAATACTTGTGTTTGTTCTGTGTCTGGGTGTTAATATTGAATATTTAAGTATATATTTGTAATACCACTGTTGATTCTGATATCTGTAACACAAGTGCTTAACCTATATACTTGCCTCGGAGTGTATATGATGTAGTCAGATATTTATGTTATTTATATTATTATTTATTTCACTGTAACTAAATCGTTCTTCAAAAACTATGTTCTTATTTTATCTTATCAAATATTATGCATGAGACAGGGACAAGTCAAAAACCAGAATATATTTATGTAAACACGTTTTGTAATTACATATTGTATTATCTTATCAATATTTTCCAGACAACCTTCTACCGTAGGAAAAAATACAGTGTCTATTAATTAGTAAATCTTTGATGATATGACTACATTACTATTAGCATTCATTCGGCGACAAGCAAACAAGGCAAGGTAACTATCAATTTGGTCAAGACTTCGATCGTCTTCTTTCTACTTCTTTCCCGTTCTTAGGATCTACTTCGGCTATGTCCTGTATTCAGTGGCTGTTTTAGGCCTGGGGCGGCTAAGAGCTGTACGAAGCCCCTAATAGGGATACAAGTAGTGTTGCTTGACCGAAATGGGGGGGAGGGGGGGGTCCACTGTTTGATATAGGATGATTACAGGAACTTGGAGATAATATGAGGCCCCCCAGGACCTGAGGCCCGGGGAGGACCGCTCCTTTCGCCCCCCGGTAAGTCCGCTACTGCCTGTATTTAGGACATTAATCGTGATATTCGATAAAGTAACACTTAGCAACTTTATTCATCAATTGTTACGTATTTATCAAGATTTTTCATGCGCTTAACCAGTAAGTTTAGTCAAAAATCATAACTGCGTTTCAATCCTATTTTTGTTAATCGTTTTTAAATCGTAACGGCGATTTGTCCGGATTTTCCTTCAAAACTGTTACCAAAAAGTTATCGGCTTCACCGGCTAATGAACTGACGACGACACCCAATCACTGGGAACATTATGAGCGCTCTTAATTTATTTATTGTTTGTCTCGCGACGAACGTGAAAACGCGCAGCCGGCTACACCGATCATCAGTTTAGTCGGTGGATTAAGAGGTTCGTCAACCGCCTCTAAGATACGGATTAACTTGTGTTTTTTTAACAATATGATTATTTGCTTTTATAGAGTATTTTTCACGCTGCCTCGTAAAATATGCTCTTTTAATATCTGTATGAAAATACAATATAGTTACAATAAGAAAAGATAGTAGTAGCCTTTATCTTTTCTTTGGTCCTTCTTTAGCGCCATAAGGCCAACGCCGTCGCAAAAGTTAAATAGTTAAGACATAAAGATGTAATAGACATATATAGCTAATTTCGCATATATAATGACATTTAAGATTACTAGTTCATATAATCCCTGTATATAATTGTGTATTTATACGTATTTATTTATATTTTTTCTAAGATGAACGTGATAATCAAGCTATAACTGTGGCATTAAATAGCACCAAGTTAATAATCTGCATTATACCTATTTTTATTTATTTATGTAAGTAAACTTTTTCAACTGTCAATCTTGAGTGACAACCACGTTTGAGTATTCAATACATGCATATTTTTTCATCACTTTGTTCCAACAATATTTCCACTCTGTCTTATTTTGTGCAAAATATGTGTTTTTTATCTACATATTAATTTACAAATGTGTATGCAAAGAAAATACTAAAACACTTTATTTAGTAAGTAATTATGCAAATGGCATAATTAACCATACATTAGTGCTAACATAAATTGTTACGAAAGAGCAATTTAAGAAATTCTAAGCCGTTAGTATTGCTAACGCGAACAACACTTGTCATGTAGATTATAAAACTTAATACTTAGACGATTCTGCATATTTGTGTTCTAATCACAATACGAATATATAAACTAATATCTCAAGTAAGTGTCGAAAACACTTTGGCTAAATATACTTTAGTTTAGTAGTATTTTTTTACAATTCAGGGTGACAGGTCAAATCGATATAGATCTTTTAAAAGGTTGTAGTTCCCAGATTAATCTGATTGATCCTGATTGATCTGTATTTTTTAAGTTAACCTGTAACCTTGTATATACTCTTGAAAGAAATATATTAAAGAGCGTAAATTCATATTCATCAGTTTTTATTTTCTGTTCCGGAAATTCAGACTTTTGATTATTTATTTATTGGCAACGGAAGGTAAACTGCATCGACAGCGTTCGTCACCTTATATGGATTAGTCAAGGATTAATGTCAACTATATGTTGAGAATGGAATTGGTCTGGTTGACATTTTTAAGGGACACTCAACGGACAGGGTTATCTTATACAGAGAAAAATATGTTAGGTATAAACCCGTGTTAACGGTTCAGTATACTGGCTAGACTTTTAGTTGAAAGGCTGATTGAGCTAGGTGACTACTACTTATTCAATACATACATTTATATCTCACTTACAAAAGCTTATAATTTATTAGTAACTTAGTTTTAATTAATGCGACTATTCTCTTTAAAAGAGCAATTTTATTTTACTGTAATTTCAAAACAATAGTTGAGTAATTATACTCACGTAGAGGACAACTTAAGTAATAACTTTGAGCACGCTATATCAAAATCTGCTATTTGCATAATTTTTTCATTCATCATCTTTGTGCCTATTGTAAATGACGATAAGTATCATTATTTTTAATGCTTAAAATATTCGTCATCTTCTTTATTTTCGCGTCTCTCTTTTATTTTCGCGAATATTTTAAAACTGACAATTTTTTTTATAAATACCTATAGTTTGATGTGACTTTGAAAATGTAAGTACTCGTCAATTAATTAAATTATTATTTGATGGAAGTCAAGGCATTGTCATTTATTGGTTAAATTAAATTTTCATAATTTTTTATTTTTATGCTACCGTTTTTCTACAGTAAATTAATTCACGGGTTCTAATACATTTTATATTTTTTATTAAATAGATTTAATCGATTTCCGATCCAAAACCAAAAAGTGGTTTCAATAATTTCAAGAGCACGCACCTTACCACCCTGTCCGAAGTAATGACCTAACAAACCAGCGTCAGGTGAACAAACCCCGCATTGTGTCACCGTCTCAGTTTCCACTAGAGTAGCCGCGCGCACGCATTACCCGCCCGGCGGGCACGCGACGCGCGCATCCGTCAGCCCGCTCCGAATTTTTCGCGCCACCGCGAAAACTACACGATCAGTTAAAACACAACGGCATCACGGGCCGCACAGAACTTTAAAAAACAACACTTAATAAAAAAACTAACTGTCAAAAGTGACGTTTAAAAATCCCGCCAATTCGTGATGTGATTATTTTTTCCATATTTTTTAGAGGGAAAGGCATTGAGTGTTGTGGTTATAGAAACTTTTTAATTAGTGCTGTGTTGACGAGTGAATTTTGATAAGTGGTATGAGTTTACGTGTGTTTGAACAGGTGCGATACGCGAATGACGCTTGTTTTCAGCGTTTTCATGGTGGCTTTAGTAGAGTAATTTAGATTTATCTAATAAGGTATTAAGGTATAACAAATATTGAATTAATTACGCAAATACTAGATTGCGTCAATATTAGTATAATCTATTAGGGAATGACTTTTAAAAACGTGATATCTACTAGTCAGAAAGTTATAGTACAGTAAACGTCTGAAACATGTTTGAACTGGAATTAAAAATAGTATTTTTTTGAGAAAAACTTATTGATTGGTCCGGTTAAAAAAGGTTTCATGCAGTTTTATAATACGCTGCGCACGTAACAAATATTATTTTCTGTTCTGTGACGCTGCGTTACGCTTTTAGGCAAAGAAGAGTTATTTTTCTTTTTGAAAAGAACATGGCAAGGTCATCGCCTACTGATAATGTCAGATAAACCGGCATGTAACTGTTGCAGATTACATTACATGGCCCGCTACTCATTTCATATGCATGTACACATATCTCGCGTAGCAATTTTAGTACCTTTTACTTCAAATCTACATATAAAATTTGAAATAATTACAACGGATCATAAATTTTAAAAAAGTCTTCAGAATTGGTTCACCGTGTGCAAAGTCACGCGTGAACAAACATAAAATAATGTTAAATAAAAATGGAATTGGATCATAAAAGTATCGCATGATATACCGAATGATTTTTTCATTTGGGAGAGCGTATTTATTTTTATCATAAAGGTTAAAAATGAAATTGAAAAACACAATAATATATAGGTATTAAGCTGTAACATATAATCGCACGGTACGTAAAGTCGTAAAATTCTATAAGAAATAATCTTTTGTATTTCTAAGGCGGCTTGTTTCTGACAATCATGCATCTTTAAAATTTATGTTATATTTTCATTCACACTCAGGTCAATAATGTAAATTAGGAAGTTTAATTTGTGTCAGTAAAATACAAAAAAAGATGGAAAATTAATCTTGCCAGATAAACCTCTAATAAAAATGTACACAGACTTATTAACCGACTTAAAAAAAAGGAGGAGGTTCTCAATTCGACTGATTTTTTTTAATGATTATATACTTATATTATTCGGAAACAAATGACCGTATTTGATTAGACAAGCATTTGCTCCTAGTGGGATTCGAACCCACGGCCTCTTGATTTGTAGTCATCGTCTATACCACTTCACCGAGGGTCGTCGAATCGAAATTCCACAATTAAAATTCCATTATCGAAATTACCTGACGACTCGCAAAATCAGTTAAATGATGTCAGTTAACGTGCTTAACTTGTTTGCGTCGAAGCAGCGACCTTGGGTCAAGTGCAAAAGCCGCTCCTGGCTGACGTCACGGACGAGACCAAAGTACATCATTGGTTCGGGCGAGTTGTCAACGAGATTTTGACAAGCAATTGTTTAAAATGTTTATTCGTCATATTTTTTACACATAATATCTCAGTGTTATTTTTTGGCGAGTTATTTTTTACATTATACTGCCATCCGACTTTCGTAGAGTAAGCACTAGTTAGGTATACCAACACCACCCAGATTATCTTAATGTATTGCTGCAGGGATCATATCAGCAGGGTCGGACCGTGAATTTAGGGGGCCTTGGGCTAATACTACTCAGGGGCCCACCTAATTACTCAAAGTATAAGACGTAGACTTGAATTAAATGAATTGAATATATTTGATTAATAGCAGGTTTCACAGGGCTGCAAACCGTACGATCTGTTTAATTTAATAAAATTATAGACTTTTCGCATTATCGTCTGTTTTTGACATTAACTTGACTTAGTTTAGGGCCCTTTGAATCCACGGGGCCTTGGGCGAAGCCCAAAAAGCCATATGGTAGATCCGGCCCTGCATATCAGCATCTCTTGCTGCCAGATCAAATTTGATATACACCGATGGAATTGTCAATAACTATAGTTCTATGGTAACAGTGGTTTGACATATTATAAAGAGAGCCAACCTTTTGAATGGGAAACTTTTTTTTTTTTCTAGAAGCACGATCCGGGGAATAGTTGATAATTCGATAATCTGCCTTTAAAAAAAGTCGAAAAATGTACTAGTATGATTTTTCAAAGGATATCCGTGTTATTATTGTGTTGCTTTCAGCAGTTATCAGATTTCCGCATATAAATGTTCGCAAAGAGATACCTTTTAGATAATCGTGAGAAACATACAAGCAAATATTGCAATTTTCTTACGTCATTTTGAATTCAATTAACCAAATAACACTTGTTTTCCTCAAATTGCTTGCGATCAGGATAATGAAGGGGAAAACCTAGATAATAGTT
Organism: Glyphodes perspectalis; assembly: GCA_951394215.1. Lineage (NCBI taxonomy): Eukaryota > Metazoa > Arthropoda > Insecta > Lepidoptera > Crambidae > Glyphodes > Glyphodes perspectalis. Next base: position 1,747,008 of record OX596200.1, read on the forward strand.
ATAGTAAGGTAGGGCTTAAGTATATAGAGACCACCTATGTTATTACGGCATGCAAACGATGTGGTAAATGATTTTAAATGACGGACGATCATATGGCCCTATGCCAGGGAAAAGCGACAATATCTATTCGTGCGTTAGATTCTTTGATCTCAATATTATCAGCTTCCAAGTACATAAGCATTGTATATGATTGTAAAAGCAGCAAATAACGTAAATTATCTAGAAATTATGATAGATATACAGAAATAGTGGTTAGTTATAAGCGAGACCATATCCTTTTTATAACGCATAAAAGTAAATGCCTAAGTGCAATGAACTTTCCATTAAGAATTTATTCAAATTAGTAAATTAATTGGATATAGTAAACCGTCATAAACCGACTTTATTATTAATTAATTAATACCTAATTAATATCGTGTATATCACTGCCGCATCGCAGATGCCTTATGTGCATATTACATCACAAAACTTTTGTCATGTATGAGAGAATATATGTAGTAACAAAATAAAATATTCTATCCAAATTACAAATCATTTATTTTTGACTGACTGACTGAATTGTACAGATAATTATATGACCTAAGTTAGAAAGGTTTTATACCTTTCTAACATTTTTATATAATCTGTGCAAAAAATCGTATTTGATGTTCGACTTCGGGGCGGGATGGTAAATAGCACTATGTACCTTAAAAGTCTAATCATGTTATATGCAACCATTAAAGGAATAATTAGCACGTTTATACGTTTAAAATTTAATAGCCGGTGACGTCACAGTTCTCGTATTACGCAAAAAGTTAGTTAGTTAGTTAGTTAAATTCCTGTCTAGTAGACAAATACTGCTAATGTATTTTTACTGACATCGAATCAGTTATCGATTGGCGAGTGGCAAGGAATTTTCTCTAAACGTAAAAATGTATGCGCTAAATTGAGGACCGCATACTAATTTTGAGAAAATATTGTAGCTAGTTAAAAACATACAAATTTTCTTACACATCGGGAGAATATATGTATATGGTAAATCCTTTACCTACTGGACTCATATTGTCTCAATTTACATACAATATCTACTTGCAATTCGAAAACAAACCACGAACAGATTGCATAAATAATTACATCACTACAAATCATAAAACAAAAGCAATTAGACAGACCTTTCTCTGCTTGACGCTAAGCTTCTCCGTGAGAAAATTGGTGAATAAGTGAGAAAGAATCTGATCGTAAGAAAGTGCGCGCGCGCACGCGCACATAATAGGGTTGACATGAGCAATGTGTTGTATCTAACTTAAAATATAGCAATAATTAAAATGTTAATTACGAAAAGGAAGTAGGAAGTTTATGACACTGTCAGTTTAAATAAAATAATGTATCACAATAAAGTAGGTAATTTAAAAATATGTAAATAACATAATGGGCATGTATTTATTTTAAATACTGGCCACTTCACTCTGTAAAAACAAACAAAATGTCAGATTGAGAAAAAGGCGGGAAATACCAAACGTCGCCCAAAAAATGCAGTGCACTTACCTATTTTCTGAAAAACAAATTGCCAATATTAGATTATCATTAATTTCTGACAATAGATAGGTTGTATAGTCTATTTATAGAAAACCGTCACCAAATAATATATGTTATTTATTTATTTATCTGTGGGTAATAAACCTCAATTTAATGTATCTACAACAATATTTATGTAAATTATAAGTAATTAGGAACTTTATGACTTTTATATGACTCTTTATATATAAAAACGTATTACAGTTACCCGATCCTTGGACTCTGATTCATAAAAGGTTCTATTGAGTTACTGTGCGGAACCATTACATATGGCTTCCTTAAAATCAATGTTTGGGCTTCCTAAAAGTGTTTTTAATGGGCCAGCCACGAAACTCGTTCAAGCGTAGCGAGCAATATAATGGCCAACATCAATGTTTAATGATTTAACATTGAGTGGTAGAATAATTACTTTGCATAGAAATATACATGGTCTTATAGGGATAATGACACCATTCGGAAATAATTCGTAAAAAACATGCCGGTGAATCGCGTACGGTAACCTCCATTCACCAATAAATTAATTAATTATGCCTTTAAATTGTCCAGCACAATAGAGAATGAAAATTAAAGTTTATAAAAACCTCGGAATAAACATTACCAGATTAACATCATCACCCTGTGGTGGGATACTGAACTACCAAATTAATGATGACTTAATGCATTCATAGCTTTCCTTTTTAATTATAATTTAAATTTCTATGCTGTTAAGCTATGCATTGGTTTAGTAGGATTTTTTTTAATCTTAAAAAATAACATAATATTTTTTTATTACACACTTGTATAATTAAGAAAAATGACTTTCAGTGTAACTATATGTTTATTAGTTATCATTAGTCAGGAACAATGATCTATCATGGTAAAAAAAGTTGTATGATATATACAAATAAATATACTAAGCCGGCTTCTTAAATTAAAATGTAGATTGCAATACTCACCTTGAATTAATCAATTATAAAATGCATTATTACATATTCCACGAATCGTCTGACACAAATGAATATAACTCTTAAAAGATTAATTAAATTCACTAAATATTACATATTTAAAAATTGAATTGTTAATGTGACCTTAAAATTCATGTTCGTATTTTTTTGTAACTTAGCGAATTTGTGACATTTTGTCACCTGTCCTTGTAAAAGACATTTTACGTCTGTGTAAGTTGCGACTAAAAATGAAAAGAAACTAAAGTGATCTTTAAAATGCAATTGAAGGAAGGAACTTTTTGGCGTTAAAAATGTAATTTTTTCGAAACTTCCAACCTGATTTAACGTTGTCTTTATTATGGTAACCTAATTAAAGAAACAAAACTTTTTCTAAATTCAACTGATGCTTCAAGTGTTCAGCGCTTACAAACTCTTTCGCTTTATTATATTTTAATACGTCATATTAGGGGGTCATGTGCCAAGGGCGTGCTCGTCGCGACTCCTGCCAGTCCGATTTCGGATTGCAACCTTGGACCGATCTAATTCCGCAGAGCGGGGTAGGGCGTTCCCCCGATGCGACGCGCACCGACGAGCCCTCGTCGGTGCGAAAAGTGGCGAGTGCGGCGAAGGGGGCCGCCACCCTTCACGCCACGCCGGGCACTGCGGAACGAGGAGAACAGAGTGCCGTATAGGCACGTGGAATGTAAGAGGTGGAATGAAAGATAAGATGTATGAGATGATTGACGTAATGAATGAGAGACGCCTAGATGTTCTGTGCTTGACAGAGACTAAGCGGAAGGGCAGCGATGCAGATGAGCTTCCCGGTGGTATGATGGCTCTGTGGTCTGGTGTGGAACAGAATTGTCATGCCAGCGGTGGAGTTGGAGTAGTGCTTTCCTCTCGTTTAGTCTCTGGTGTGAAAGACTATGGATTAGTTGGCCCGAGACTCCTCTGGGTTCGTATTAAACTGGGTATTACGCGAGTCTTTCTGGTTGCAGGCTATGCGCCAGTAAGCTCAGCCAGTCCCCAAGAACTAGAGGAGTTCTGGGAGTCTGTTAGAGAAATTCTGGACCTGACTGAAGGAAATGAGAGGATAATTATGTGTGGAGATTTAAATGGTTGGGTTGGCACCAAGCGATCTGACTATGAAGCAGTCCTTGGCCCATATGGAGACAAGAGAGTGAATGATGCTGGTAAGCAAATCTTGGAAGTATGTTTGGAACGGAACCTCCTTGTGGCAAACACTATTTTCCGTCATAAGGATATTCACACGTATACTTGGAGACGGAATGACCAAAAAAGTGTGATTGATTTGATTTTAGTCGATAGCCGCCTCCGCAATAGTATATTGGATACAAGAGCCTACAGAGGCCCTACTCTTGAAACAGACCACTACCTGGTAGTATGCCGGTTTGCTGGGCTTTTCAAGAAGTGGAGGCACTGGCGAGTGCGTACTCCATGCGGAGGCACTGAAAGGATAAGGAATGAAAAACTGGAAGATGAAAGTGTAAGGAGTGTGTATGTAGGCTTAGTCAATGAAAGACTTGCGAATGCGAGTCTTTCTGGCTTAGATGTTGATGATTGCTGGAACATTTTGAAAGAGAGCATGGTGGACAGTGCAAAAGAGGCATGTGGATGCGCAAGGAGACGTAGAACAATGAAAGGTGACGCATGGTGGGATGAGGAGGTCAAAGCCTCCGTAGCGAGAAAGAAGAAGGCCTGGCTTGATTATGTCTCATCTTTGCAAATGGATGAAAGTATGCTTGAGATGAAGAAAGAAATATACCGTTATTGCAAGAGTGAAACCAAAGCTTTAGTGAAAGAGAAGCGTGAAAGAGTAGCTATGAATGAAGAAAGGAGACTGACGAATAGTTTCGAGGCTAATTCCAAGCTCTTTTGGAGGGAGGTTAAGAGGTCTCGGGGATATTCGTCGGCATCCGGAATGAGTAAGATTAAATCTAAAGCTGGTGACATTCTTGCAAACCCGAACGAGGTGTTAGAACGGTGGAGTGAATATTTTGGAGAAATGTATGAGTATGTCTCTGATGTTGGCACTGAGAGTGAGGCTATGTCTGATTCTGTGGTGCCAGCGTCTGATGAAGACATCACTATGAATGAGATTGAATGGTCGATACGAAGTCTGAAAAGTGGAAAGGCCGCGGGAATAGACAAGGTATCTGCGGAGATGATCAAGCTAGGTGGCGCTAGCGTCCAGGACGCTTTCTGGTTCTTGTGCAATCTATGCTGGAGAAACGGAAAGGTCCCAATGGACTGGAGACGGGCAGTTATCGTGCCTCTGTACAAGGGTGCTGGGTCACGTATGGACTGTGCCAGCCATAGAGCCATCAGTTTGATCAGCTTAGCAGCAAAGGTGTATGGCAAGATTATTGAGAGGAGAATGAGGGTGAAATCTGATGGAATGTTGTGGGAGGCACAGGGAGGTTTCCGGAATGGTAGAGGATGCACGGATCAAGTTTTCTCTCTTCGCAACATCGTGGAGAAGCATCTGGCCAAAAGTCAGAGGGTTTTTTGCGGTTTTGTGGATATGGAGAAGGCCTTTGACAGGGTTGTACGAAAGGACCTTTGGGACATATTGCCGAGATATGGGATTGATGGAGCATTGCTTCGTGCTGCGCAGTCCACCTATGTGGGATGTACGGCATGCGTGCAAGTGGAGGGCAGCCTGTCACCCTGGTTTGACGTCAATATTGGTGTCAGACAAGGATGCGTGCTGTCTGCTCTGCTGTTTATCCTATATCTCGACCATTGTCTCCAGAGGATTAGATCTATGAATGTTGGAGTGCGTATGGGTGACCTGGTTGTGAACTGCCTGCTTTACGCGGACGATGCCGTACTTCTAGCAGAGTCGGCATCGGATCTGCAGCAACTAGTCACAACATTGAAAGATGATTGCAAGGAGAGAGGCTTACATTTGAATGCGAAGAAAACAAAGATTATGGTGTTTGAAAGAGATGAAACCAGAACGGATACAAGGATAACGGTTGACGATGTAGTGCTGGAACAGGTGAATGAAATTGTATATCTAGGATCTGCATTTAGTAGAGATGGAAGGTACTCCGCTGATATAGAAAGAAGAGTGAATGCAGGGAATAGGGTGAATGGAGCGTTAGGAAAACTTTTAGGCAGCAAAATCTTAAGCCAGAAGGCCCAGCTCGCCATACACAATGCGGTGCTGATTCCTACGCTAACATATGGAAGCGAGAGTTGGGTATGGCCGAAAGAGCATGAAAGTAGAATAAACGCGGTCGAGATGCGTGCGCTGCGGAAAATCTGCGGTGTATCGCTCACAGACTGCGTTCGGAATGATGATGTAAGAAAGAGAGTTGGTCTGAAGGACAGCGTCGGAGTCAAGGTAAGAAGAGGCATGCTCCGGTGGTTCGGACATGTGGAAAGAATGGATGACGAAAGATTGACTAAACAGATATACAATGCGAATGTGGAAGGATGTAGGAGCCGCGGAAGGCCCAGGCTCACCTACCACGACCAGATTGGTCGTGTATTAAAAGAAGGTGATGTTAGGAGTCATAAAAATCGTAGAGCTTGTATGAAAAGGATTATGAATGTTGAAGAGGCGAGTGAGGTGTGTAAGGATCGTGCCATATGGCGTTCGGTTCTCTCTGCCTACCCCGCTAGGGAAGTGGCGTGAAGTTTAGTTAGTTAGTTAGTTCATATTCGAATACGGACCGTTCACTTTACAAAATAACACATATAAATAAATCTAGTAACAACACCTTCACTGCATTGCCAAATGCATACAACGTGTTATAAAATACCCCGTAAAAATTAAATTAATTATCAAAGCCAAAAATGTTGTCAACCCTAGTAAGTTGTAATTTTTTTTATTTTCTTGGGGTATGTTATACAGCGCTACTACGGTTCTTAAAAATTGCGAATGGACTCGTTATAAGGCCCCATTTAACCTCCTTTGGGCTTTACGGGTAGTTTTGTAACAACCTGTATATACACTTTCAAAGTTGCCATTTCCTGACACAAGGGCGTCATCTATTGAACGCATTCTGCCATGAAAAGCATAATCTATATAGGCATAAGTACGTTAAAAATACTCATTACGTTTTAAGTTCTCCTTCTGCTTTGAAGTCGGTTATAAGTGTCTTTCTGCCAACCCTACAAGCAAGAGTTAGTTACTCGCCGCACTCCACGGCCCATACGTCAAACCAAGATTACGTCTGTCGGATTCTGCGCACTCATTGCGCGGTTTGCGAATTTAAGACTTTTCATTATGCACTCTCGCATTGAATTACATACATACATAACATCACGCCTGCAAGCCCCGAAGGGGTAGGTAGTATATAGCAATAAGCTCTTTATCTTTAAACCACATTTAGCCAAATATAAAATTGAATTAGGTTAAATGGAAAATGCTTGTTAATCAATGACGTTGCAACTAAGCCGAAACGTGAAAATGTCACTCAAGTACCTTCAAACCGAGTTTAGTCCTGTTAGTGTCATTTTGAGCTTTAGACAAAAGATAGAGAGTCAGAAAGAAATCGTATTGGGATTAGATATATATTTTTTTTAAATCTCATTATTTAAGCCCATTCAGCCATTACCACATTCATTACAAAAATAGTACAAGCACTTTAACTCATAGTTTATTAAAACCTCTTTTATCACCGTATCTTATCTATCACAAATGTTACACCACATATGTACACTTGTCGTACTTGAAGGTATACATCTAACTATCTATTCGTAGTACACCAGATAGCCTTCGTAGAGGACACTATATTCAACACATATTACTTACACGTTAATTGGTAATTATAACGTTATATTCGAAAATGCAAATGGGTGATTATGCATGACAACCAACCTACATGTTGGCATTGCTACTGTGATCGGAAGTGACCGATTTTTAATTTTAAAAAATATGTAAGTAACCAAACAGTATGTTCTTAAAACCATATAACTAAATTATTCTTATATCTTATATTATGAATGTTGAAGAGGCGAGTGAGGTGTGTAAGGATCGTGCCATATGGCGTTCGGTTCTCTCTGCCTACCCCGCTAGGGAAGTGGCGTGAAGTTTAGTTAGTTAGTTAGTTAGTTTATTCTTATATCTTTACGTAGAAAACTAAGTTGCCGCTTCTGTATGTTTGCTTCAATGATTAAACTGCGCAAACGGGTTTTAGGCGTTTATTTTTACCAATAGATAGAGTGATTCAAGGGAAAGGTTTATATGTATAATTGTTTGTGCTCATCGTCCAAAGCCAAGGTTAGTAAAAAAACAAAATAGTTATCTTACTTATTATTTATTTCGCCATATTTTCATCAACTTCTCTTACTTTATGATGTTCCACAAATCACCATTGATTTCCAATGCTCTTCATAATTCAAATGATGCACAATGGCTCTTCATAATTCTCCTTAATTAATATTAATTTATTCATCTAAAAATACAATATCTAAATCTATATTTTCAGAATCAGAGAATAGCACTAGTTTATCGAGTGTGAACTATGATAGCCCCCACCTCGACGATCATTATCAGCTAATTATATACAATAAATAACTTTAAATTGACATTTACACACGCATTAAGTAACAGTTCGAAATAAACGAGGTTATAGTTTTAAATTTAATGCTTTATACTACATATATATTTTTATATTAATTTGTTAATCATATGTACTATATTAGTATACATATGAATAATAGATGCACATAATTTGCAACTAAAGTAGATTCTACAAAAGCAACAAGCTAACCCAGAAACGCTTAAAATATGAAAAATATTTTAAACGTTTCTAAAGGTATATTCACTTTGCAATGTCAAACTTTCGCATGAATTATTATAGGTAGTAAGGATTAATAATTGCTTATGTGCATTAATACTAATCCATTACAATTGTTAACTTATTTCTTCATTCAAGAAGACAATTTAAATGTACCTAACGGATATATTGTATGTAGGTATTATACATATCTATACTTACTTGCTAATATATATAATTCTAAAGAGTTTGTTTGTTTGCTTGAACGCATTAATCTCAGATCTAATTTGAAATATTATTTCAGTGTTAGTTAGCCCATTTATCGAGGAAGGCTATATACCTAACATTAACCCTAAACGCGAGTGAAACCATGGGCACTGCTAGTCTATGACATTTAAATTATCATACTAAATGCACCTTGCTATCCGTCACTATATATTTCATCTATCAATTTATTTATAATATACGCGTATCTAGATGGCTCGCACGAAACGCTTCAGTTGGCGTGTTAACAATCGGAGCGGGCTAAGAAATTCTGTCTAGCCGGCAGCTGTGAAACACAGGAAAGGAATGTTAGAGATGATGCCTAAAATATGTATCTTACGAGATGAAATGCGGCGAATAATGTTTTATCATTATAAAGATTGAATATCATCTTTTCAAATATGCTGTAGGCAATGTTCATGTGATTGTCTTTCTAAAGGCAATTTAGAGAGTTTTTGAATGAAGTTTTTTGATATACAATGCTCAAATTAAATGAAACACGTTAATGTATGTAGATTTAATATTAATATAGATTTTTGAACTACAATATCATTCTGATATTATTTTCACGAGAAAGTACCGTAGGTATAATATAAAAAAAATTTCTACCTCGCATTTTTCAAATCTATGTACGTACCTATTTATATTACTAGTATGTACAACGATTTGAAATATCCAGAGATACGTGCTCGGGTTCGATGCCGTATGAATAGAAGCAAAAGTAGGTTTAATAAATAAATATCAGGCTACATCACATACATTGATCTGACTCCGAGGTAAGTAGCTTAAGCACTTGTGTTACGGATATCAGAATCAACAGTGGTATTACAAATATATACTTAATTATTGGAATACCCAGACACAGAACAAACATAAGTATTCATCACACGAATGTTTGTCCTTGGTGGGGATCGAACCCACAACTTGGCGCATAGGGTAGGGTCATTACTAAATGCGCCATCGAGCCAGTCAATAATAATAAAGTACTCAGAACAAATCTTCCCCAATAACTTAACGTTACTGTGTACAAATTATAGAGTCATTATAGACACTAGTGTTTGCTATTTCAAATGTTAACATGAGTGGTATCAGCAGTGCTATCTAAAGTCTGTTGACACAGCCGCTCCGTCGCGAAATGACGTCATGTGGCACCTAGGGATTTCAGCTAGCATACACACCCGTAAGTGATAGTAAGCTTTTGACTGGAGACGTGAGACAATGTTTAAGTCCTTAATTCCTTGGTCTTAGTAAGGTTTAAAATGAAACCGTAAATGGCTATCCTTAATAACCTGGTCTTGACCCCAACCGAGAGTCCTATTATAAAGACCTGCATAATTTTATAAAATATATAATGTAGGCAATGAGCTAGGCTGCCTAGCTCATCGCCTAGCCTGGGCACTTGTTTAACCCAGTTTTAATTTGGTTAAAATTACGAAAATTTAATTTATTCAAAATTATAATTAAGGGAGTTTGCTGCTCCTTAAATTCTGCCTAACCCTTCGGGGATTACGAGCTTGATGATACGTACCCATGTAAAATATAAGTACAAGAATATAATTGGGATGTTGACACCATTTATATTTAACTAGCTGTCCCGGCGAACTTCGTATCGCCCAGTAAATCAAAATTGACATTGATTTGTCGATTGACATTTAACATTGACAGATACGAATCCCACCGTTTTATATGAGAAAATACTTTTGCTTTTATTTTGTTTTATCGTCAATTTTTCAATGTTTTTAATAGTTATTCTGTTATTCTGGACGAAGACAAATCCAACAAATCAAAAACAACGTAAATCGGTTCAGCCGTTCTCGACTTATAAGTGGTGTAACAAACACGACTTTGTTTTATTTATATAGATTTTGAAATATCAATTCTGAAAAAGAAAAGTATCGTAGTATGCTGTTAAGCCTTATTGATTTTCAATCATATTGAGTCTAAGATTTTTAATTTTACAAAAACTGCTTAATATTAAGTCAGTTGACTATACAAACTAGTGACGTCACACGTTGACAAGCCCATACAAAATCAATGAAGTGATTTCGTTTTGACAGCTCTTAAAAAGTATCTCAATTGACTAGCCAGTCAACATCCCTATTTTACAGATACATTCTTCAAGTAGTTCATTATGTCGTTAATTTGTAATAGGAGGTTTTTATCATCCTGCGAAGTTAAAGTTGTAGCTGTGAGTTGTAGTGAGGTGACTATTTGACTACATCATTACATCTCGTATATCATTTTCGGTTATATTTTGACCAGTAAACAGGTCTGGGAGAAGATGCCGGATCCACAAAATACATGCTTCAAGAACATTCGAGATCGTATATACTTACAGAGTATAATTATATCGTTTACCTTGTACTTCGGTCAGCCGTAAATAGGGTCGTCAAACAAAATTTATTGTTCTCGTTTAGTATAACTTAGATTGTGTGTATATAACGCAATCAACTTCCTAGCGTTTTGTCCCGTGCTTAGACGGGGTCCGCTTAGATCATGATCCAGGATTTAGCGAGACTTCCGTAACCCTAAGATAGGGGAACCAGGCAATTTTTTAATCGTGGTTACAAATTCAAAGTTGTTTGAGTTTCATCACGATGTTTCCCTCACCGTCGAGCTAGTGGTATAAATATGTACATAGATTTGATAAATCTAGAGGTACATGCCCGGGTTTGAACCCGCATTCCTCGGTTAAGAAGTGCGTTTCCTTACCATTGATCTACCACCACCGCTATGTTTGTATATAACGCAATAACATTGTAAAACTAACCAAGTAACAATAGACCAAGTTTGATTCCCAAACAACAGTAAATATCTACTTATCACGCCTACAATTCCCGATCTATTCCTTTGCAAAGTGGAAGGCGGAATCCAAGTGTAAATGACCTCCCTGAACCACTATATAACCGTAAATATTTGTCATTGACTTCTAATTTTCTTTCCTTTAACTGTAGCAACTATACACACATGTTTTTAAGATTTGTCGGCCGTAAAATCAATAGTTTTACCATCGATAGGACAATCGATAATATCGATACTAGCTATAGTTCATTGGTTGGCAGCGATCGAAACTATCGATAGTTTTGCGGTATCGATAAACTATCGATACTATTGATAGGCTATCCAATAGATAATCGATACACTAGGTTTCCGCCACCCCACGCACATTGTAACCTAGGACCGATTTACTAAAGAAATCTTTAAAAGTTGAACAGATTTCGGACCGCCCCCTTTGTCCCCACTTTTTTACCTATAGCTAGCCACATCGAGATATAGGTTTACTCCTAATTCAATGGCAGGTTTCGCGATTGAAGGTGTAACTAGACTTACCGCTGTAATGGCCTCTGTATTTTACATTGTAATTAAGAAACATTTAATCAATAAAGTATTAATTATTATTATTATGTCTCTCGGCACAATCTTATACTTTTAATCTTTATTTCTAAGGACAAAAAAACAAAAATATATTCAGCTACTTCTATTGACCGCCAGTCTAATATGGTTTACCGCCAGCCCTGATCTTAAGGACCGGTTCCGTCTTCGCGCAATCAACAACAAATTGAATAGTAACAAAAACTCCAGCGAATTAATGCTTTTTACCGGCCGCTCCTCAAAATGATAACCAGCCTTTTTTCTGTCGGCAAAATGATTTTTGGTTTTTAATTGTTTGCAATTAAGACCGATAAGATGATACATGCTTACAGACAGACATGATGACGTACCTTTTAACTAATGTTTAGACGTATTTGATTCTTTGTACAGGAAGAACAAGTTCAATGACAAACATAAGTATGTACATATTTTAAACATGTTTTCCTTGGAAAAACACGTTTCTTGGTAAAGTTATAGTATATAATATCTTATATTTCTAGTGTCACACAATAAGGATTACTTGACAATTAAAATAAAAAGCCTTCAATGGTTTTCGCGTAAAACATTATATGGATCACGGACTAACAAAAAAAGAAGGACTCTGCGCCACAGACGTTTAAGCATCTGCGAATCTCCAACTTGACTTGAACATTAATTTATGTCTTAAATGATAGATATCGTTTATCCTAACATTTACAATAATAATAGGCTATAATTTTATATATAAAGGATGATTCTTCAAGTTACTAATTAAATATAAACTAGGCCAGGGATCTTTGACACGTACCCACATACCTTTGTACAGATGTTTGGTATATTTCATTAGCGCAGCATCGAGATTTTCCCGCACTTAATTACGTCTCTGCTCCCACGCATCGCGGGTGCATGATATCTAGGATTTGTATGCAATGCGCTCGTTCTTGAGAACTTGAGTGACGCCAAGCGAGTGCCGGATTTAGATCGATCGATATAAATGTAATAAATATAACTAATTAAACAACATACATAATAGTGTAACATACATTTGGTCTTGCCGCATTCTCCTGACCATATTTATAAAGTTTAGTTTATATTTACAACAAATTTGAGTTGGTCGACTGGTCAGAGACTATATAGGTCGCGAGTTCGAATCCCGCTAGGGGCAAATATTTCGTGTGATGAATATGGACATTTGTACTCGAGTCATGGATGTTTATAAACGTATTTATGTATGTATATCCGTTCACTTAGTATCCATAGCAAAAGCATACATCCTTAGTTTGAAACTCGGGACTTGGTGTATCCGTCTGAAAAATTTGAAAATTGATTTGTCCTATTAACATATTACTAAAATATACAGTGTTTTACGATTGCGTTAATAAGACACCTCCTAATACAAATAATTTAATAACCACGCCACTACCTAACAAATCATAACGAATAGGTAAAGCAAAGTACGGAGGCGGTGCTATATTGACGACATTTTTGTTAGTTTCGCTTTAAAAACCTTGTGTTGTAAATTTACATTAACAGTCTTTTGGTAACCAGACATTGTAGATTATCATCGAGCGGGGGTACGTGACACCTGCTAGGTGTAAAAAAGTGTTTCAGAAACAATTCCATAGGTATGTACTTTTCTAACCCAAATACGTGTCAACTCACACTAAAGGCATTAAGCTATCTATTCGAGCCAGAGCAATATTATAGCGTAACTAATACGGCACTGCCTAGATGACGTTTGACAGTTATTCCTGAAGTTACGACTGTCATTGTGCGACACTTACCGTCAAGTCTTAACGCACGTATTCAAATGAGATTCCCCGCAGAATGCAATCTCACTTAGAGCTAAAATGGAAAAGAACTAGTACTTTATCGTCTTACTGATGCGATGCGAGCGATGGAATTAAGAAATCAATTCCGTCTTGGCGTTATTAAAACGTAAAGTAAAATAAACGCCGAGATATTAAAAGCTGGTGTGATAAAAATAGCATCGCTAAGTAGCAATTAAGAACCAGACTCATAAAAAGATAACAGTTTTGAATACAATGTTACATTGTGTCCAAACCTAATCTTTTTGTCTCAAAACGAGACAAACAAATTTTAGTAAGGCAGTATTATGCGCATTATTTCCTTGCCTAGCGTTAATACCCTAGTGGAATTCACTTGGACTATTATATTAAGTAATATTAGAGTCTTTTATCTATTCAGTCATTCAACTGAGATCCATCTGATTTTCGAAATTAGATCACGGTTACACGTTTATATTTGTTTGAATGAGAATCTCACGACATTTTTTTGCAATGCCAATATTTAAAAAAAAAATCTATATGAATGTTTTACCTACACATGTATAAATCCTCATCTTCCTAGCGTTATGTCCCGTGCTTAGTCTGGGTCCGCTTAGACCATGATCTAGGAATTAGCGAGTCGGCTACATTGAAGCGACTGCCGATCAGACCTTCGTAACCCTTAGATAGGGGATCTAGATATTTTTTGGATCATGGTCACACATCCATAGTGGTTAGAATGTGCAGGTTTTCATCATTGCTGAGCTAGTAGTAAATACCTACGTACATAGATTTTAAAATCCAAAGGTACTTGTCCGGGTTTAAACCCGCACCTCTCGATTATGAGGCGCGTATCCTTGCCATTAAGCTACCACCGCTCTTCTATACATAGAAATAAAAAGATAAAATCAAAAATACATACAAAAAAAACAAAACTACCACATCTTACGCTACGCTTTCTTCTACGGGCAATCTTTCTAATTTAAAGTATTCTTCAGATTCGTCTTGAAGCCTATATGGGCTATAATTTTCAAGTTCTAACATTAATTGCCGTTATTTCATTGTTCGTGTCGTACATCTCAGCAGCAGGTAATTGTGATTGTGTACGACTGAAATCGTTGCACGCAACGGTCGCTGCGAAATCTTCTTGTAATCTCTACTTATCTGTTCAACATGTTAAATGTTAGCTTTACGGTGATACAAGCCTGGGGCGGTTAGGTCATCTCTGTATCTTATTGTTTTCAATGGTATGCCATAGAATAAACTTCTTGTTGAGTGTCCATCCGTTATTTAAACGTCTGCTTGCTTGCCTTCAAGAACAAACAAATGTAATTCATTATTTTGGCCGAAATATGGCTTCTTAGTTTACCTACTCCTGCTATGCGTTAAAAAACATTTTGGATTTTATATCCCAAGATTTTTATGATATACTTTGTATTATCAGAAATTTATTTAAAAAATCAAAATTTGGATTTATCCCTGTACTGTGATCAGGGAACAGGGGAAAACATCGTTAGTATATAAATACTATTTATTGAAATATCTTCAGAAGCATTAATAATCGTGTTTGAATTTGCTTGGTTCCTCCATTTAAAGTTTACGATACTCAGGTGATCATCGGTTTAACGTTTTGACAAGCTTCACTAAATCCAAGATAACTTTTCAAGCTGACACCGACTAAGAACAGAATACAAGATACTATTCCTTCATTTTATTAAATGAGTACCAAAAAGAAAACAATTAAGCAATACTATATGCCTATTGGGTTGACAGGCCCGTTGGTCGAGTGGTCACAGACCCTGGCCGCGAAACGAGTGTCGTGGGTTCAAATCCCGCTAGAGGCAAACGTTTCGTGTGACGAACATGGATATCTGTAGATGTTTATAAACGTATTTAAGTATATCTATCCGTTTACCTAGTATGCATAGGACAAGCTTTGTCTGTGATTTGTTTGTGTGAATTTATTTATTATTATGTTCCTCAGGGACGGGACAGGTGTCTCAAACATAACCAGTTGCAATTATACCAATTAACAAATGAGGTGCTGATTGCGCGACCAGAGCCCAGACCAGACTAGTGTTAATAACGTCCGAATCTGTGATGCAACTCACTCAATGGGTCACTAGGATGAGTCTCTTATGAGTCGCAAGGACGTTTGGTCGAGTTTCTTGTTAATATTATGCAAGTCGTTGAATACACTGACGAGCGTTATAAAAACATTTGCTCAAAATAAGACCCGTTTTCGAGTGTCACAGATATTATACTTAACCTTAATATTCTGTGAGGTTTTGATTGGAAGAAAAACTGTGTTATTTGCTTCTTGATTGATTGAGCTAATTTCACTAAATGTTGGGGTACAAATTCACTTATAGGTACTTGAATTAGCGCATACGCTAATTTGTATGTCGGAATATTGGTTCTCACTAGGATAAGATTATTTATTTTGAAAACTGGGTCGCACATCATCGCGTCCCTAGATATAAATTTAAATGTAACAAAAATTTTTACAGCTTATTAAATAAAACCTTTTGCATCATTACATGTATGGTGATGCGACAATTGTAAAATAAGAAATTTTACGATTTCGCATTACTCTGTACAATGTACAGAGTGATTTACAGAAATTTATATCTAGGGACGCGACGATGTGCGACCCAGTATTCAAAATAAATTCTCTTATCCTTGCGAGAACCAATATTCTGAAATACAAATTAGCGCATGAGCTAATTCAAGTACCTAAAAGTGAATTTGTACATCAACATTTATATGTACAGTGTACATGCTCGTCAGTGTACACTTAACAATAACTTGTACTTGTACATTACTTAGAAGACACATATGTAGTCATATTTATCCAGTCACCAATGCCATAAAAGGTTTGCCAAATGATGAAGTCAAACAAAGGTGTGAAAAAACGTAGTTATGTTATTAGGCGGCAGTCACCGCGGCCGTTGCTTCATTGCGATCGCGGGTTGCGTACGCGCATCTAGGTGTTACTGCGAGCGTAGGGTTGGATAAAGTCAAATATGTACTTAACTACTAATATTATAAAGAGGAAAGATTTTAAGAAAATCTTGCGCCAATGGAAAGCTACTGTAACACCGAGTAACAGGCTATATTTTATCCCCGTATTCCCACGGTACATATTTTTGTAGGTTATAAGCATAAGCAGTGTAAAATTCGGTAGACTATCGGTTATCGTTGACATTAACGTGACATACAGTCAAATACATTAATATATTTTTATTTTCAAAATATAAGATGTACAACTACCTAAATAATCAAACATAAGTATAACTATATTTATAGTAAAAACAATTTCGAAAATAAATAATATCAATAATACCCTTGTATTCCGTTATACCGGTAGTAGATTCATATTACTAGTTGATTTTCTTGTTAGATTGACGATTTATAATTGTTTGTTTAAACCTATATAATTAAAGAGTATTTAGACTTTCATTTTGACTTTATTCTATATGAACATAAATATTTTTTTTGCAATTTTGTCAATGACAACCCTAATTGTCGATCGCCAAACTCACACGTAATTCTTTCGCAGATATATTAAGTAACCGAGAGGAATCTTAGGTATTCACCCATCTAAGTATTCACTAATCAGAATGAATTTGCGTAAAGTATTTCACATTCTACAGGAAATTATTTTAAGAAAATTTTAAAAAGGAATGTATATGTAGAAAAAGCGTTGATTATTCTTCGTGTCTCCTTAGGCCATACCTTTGTCGTAGTCAAATTTATAGGTGATAAGATAATACGTGTCAAAAAATTACAATGGTTTAACGACACCTTTTGACTTTTTTTCCTTTTTGTCATTGTTTGCGGCCATAATGAAAAATAAAAATTCAAGTAAGTACTGCTGACACATAACATTCAAAACTAAATACTATTTTTACCACAGACCACGCTAAAATAAATAAAAATTAAATGGAGCATTTCAACCGAAAAAAGTGTTCCAACCCCATTGACACATTTGATGATATTGATAAACAATTAAAAAACAATATGTATATAGTTATTTCTTTTTAATACATTTTTAATATTTAAAATTTTCAATGTTAATTTAAGTGGTGAGGTGAGTTTAAAAAAGTACGCAAAAAAACATCAATGTAACCCGTAATCATCATGCGTAAATGAAAACAATTTTACTGTCACAAAACGTCCCAATGACATTTTCGAGTCTGTTGATGGCGCACGCATATGACAAATTTAGATACTTTGCTGCCTCATAATTGTAAGCAATATGATTGAAGGAATTATGAATTTCTGTCATTCGAGAAGATTACTCACTAAAAAGGTTGTGAATCCATTCTCTGGCCGTCGAATCCACGCAATGAGCGGGGTCAGCGACCCCAATAACATTTCCCGTCAAAGTGACGTGCAGACAGGTCACGGCGAAAGTGAATCTCGTAGACAGGTCTGACGTCCCTGCAGCTGACTGGATCGACGCGCCCTATTCTACGATAGTAAAAGGACAGAGATCGATACACATATCGATGTTAGAACACGGATTAGTAAAATAAAAAAGACTCCGCGCTGTCTTACTACAGCGTGAAGCCCCGTTTATGCATGTGTGATAGAGAGTCTTATGGATACCAGATATCGGAAATCTGTCATTTGGAGAGCTTATGTCAATGTGTGACGTAAGTTGTGTGTCAAGTTGGAGCACTTGAGGAGTCAACGTCTAGTTAGTGGCGCAGAGTCCTTCTTTTTTACTAGCGTGTGTTAGAATTAGTTAATTTCACAAATGTTTATTGAATGCTTTACAGTCCTTAAACTCTTATTCCTAGCTTTATGTCCACGATGGTCTAAGCAGACCATTGAAATAGCAAGTTTGGTCATTTAAAAAAATGTCCATCTGTCATACAGAGCCCTTAGATAGAGGAACTATGTATACAAATTCAATCGTAGTTGCCCATCTATACTTATTTGAACGTGCAGGTTTCTTCACGATGTTTTCTCACAGCTCATCAAATGATTTAAATTGGTAGAGTCAAAGAACCAAAGTGCCCAAGTTTATATCAACACCCCCAGCATGGAAGGCACGTTTACGTGTCCTTACTGTTCAGCTTCATCTTCGCTACCGGCACCGATAATAAACAGTATTAAGATGAAATATAATATCGTCAATAGAACCAACGCAGTACGTCCCTAGTGTAGAAAATATTTGCACATACGAGTACGTATCTAAGGAAAGTGGTCGGACGACGTACAAGAGGAAACGCTAGAGAAATGCCTCGAAAGCCTCCGGTAATGATTTGTTTTTGTCATAATTGTTGCGCGGAGCCGGCGCTTACGCAGATCCGTGCAAAACGACGCTGTTTGGTTTCCGATGTTTCGAATACAACTCGAGTATGTATTAATGTGGTACATTTGATGGTGTCGTGATGTCACATTTGACATTATGGATGTGTAATGATCACAGTACTTATGTACGTTTTCATTTGCATTAACTGCCATAGTGGTGAAAGTCGTTTGATAGAGGCTACTATTACAAATATTTCTTAAGGTTAGATATGATTTATT
Organism: Glyphodes perspectalis; assembly: GCA_951394215.1. Taxonomy (NCBI): domain Eukaryota; kingdom Metazoa; phylum Arthropoda; class Insecta; order Lepidoptera; family Crambidae; genus Glyphodes; species Glyphodes perspectalis. Next base: position 1,766,187 of record OX596200.1, read on the forward strand.
CCCGCTTATGAGATATGAGAGTGATGAGGTAGGCTTTTGAACTGATTACTATAAGACAGGGCGTATGCTTGCTTTTCACATTTAGAAGTATAAAATAGCAAAGATTCTAAAAATGCCTAAGAATTTACCTAAAACAGTTATCAGCTAGATACCAAGTAGAAACCAACAATTCTGGGTACGCAGCAAAATTTAACGGTAAACTTACATATATGGTATGCTTCCTCCCGTGTATTAATATCATCAGTATTAATGTGTAAACATTACCCTACTTACACGTAGGCCTAGAAAAAATAGTTAACCGATAAGTATGCAGCTAAGCCGTTATCAGTGCGACCTTGCCGTGCCATAGATAATGCATAATGCCTAGCCACAAACACGAACGTGACTGAATTTGAGCTACTTAACCATAAACAATTGGAATAATAGAAAAGGTCAGGCTATAATGGACTTGGTTTTCTTGGAACGGAAAATTTATGATAAAAACAATAGAGGGTTAAGAATTTAACTTGTTCGATAAGTTGAAACGATTAGTTAGTTCATAAGAGTTTGTTATTAGGGTCAAGATGTGTTTGCTCTGAATATTATGTTACTTCATTCATAGTTATCTGACGATAAACAATCGCGATCACAGTCGTAATGATAGTAGAATACTTAACGTGATCATATTCTCTTTTTAATTTTTTTTTAAATATCATTACCAAAATTGTAGGCAAAACTTTTTGTAAGTAGTTTGGGTAAATATGAAAAATATATTGAAGTATTAAGTGTAAATTTAAAAACATGGATGTAAAAATGCGTTAAAAAAGTTATCTGTATTAAAATGTGTATTAAGTATTTAATTACTTTTTTACCAAAATTTGTTGATATGATAGAGAAATCAATGGTAAGAGGGATGTTTAAATGAATGTTTTGCGTTGTGTTCCCAACTCCCAAGGCTCTTGTTAATGACAATACCATAAATAAAAGCAAACTGAACAGGCCCCTTTCCCGGATACGCCGTTTCCTGCATCCTCGAGTTTTCTTTGCAAAACAACATCTAGGTTTTTCTATTATTTCCCTTCATCAAATTCACATCACAACCCACTCGTATAGTAAAATCGAGACTTGTAAGTCATATAACAGTAACGATTCAATGGGATTCCTTGGATAGGTCATTTCAAGACGTGTCTCGTGTCCAAATTCACTCATCGACCTTATTTGGGAACGATTTAACTTCTACGTAAACATTTTGAATGTTAAGCAAGTCACCAGGTACTTAGATTCGTCATTAAGAGTGAGGTTACCAGAAATAAGTGAAAACAAGTTTTTAGATTTGTCTAGCGTCATGTTTTATACAAAGAAACGTCATTGTAGAAACTAGAACAATTTTTGTTAGGGAAAAAACCCGCTTGTGGGTTTTATACACGTATTTAAAATTAAAATAAATGTAGGTACACCGTATGTAGTCTTTGAGAGGAAAATCTTCTTAACTAAGAATGATACATGTAATATTAAGAAGAGAATATCTAAATCTAATAATATTTAAATAAGTAAATTAATAATTATGCAAGATAAATGAGTTAATTGACGTGGTTTGATTTTTATGCGGACTATGTGTTTAATTTAACCTCAGATAATGTAATCGGTTCCAACATTCGTTTTAGATTAGTGCATTTTGACCTTAACATATATATTTTATGCACAAAAATATATCCGCGTACGTACACAATACAAATTAGGTACCTAAAGTATTGCATTAATAGCAACTCTGACCTTTAAATTGTTATAAAATAGCACAACAGTTTAAATATAATATTTATAAGGTATTGTTTAAAGTTTTTAATACAATTCAGATTAACCGATTGTTCTAATTGTAAGTTAACACGTAGGTTCTTAGGAAGTGTACTGGATTTTTTTTGTAAACAAGTTTTGTTTTTACTTGACTTAACACTAAGATTTCTTAAAAATATTTGCTACATAATAGATAGATAGATAGACTGCTGAACCGAACCTAGAGATTATTAAGTAAACACACAAAAATGGCAGGTTTATGTAACTATCACTTTTGAGTAGCACAAGATATATTTGTACAACATGGAGATTGAAAAAAATACAAAGAAAAATACAACAGTGGCTCAAAATGGGTCGCTGTACTCAAAAGGACGTAAAATCAATTCATTTCATAATCTTCCTAGCGATATGTCCTGTATCTAAATATGTAACATTTCAACTCTTGAATTAAATCTTAAAACTATTTTGAATGCAACGTTCAGTTTATATCGTGTTGCGCAACCATCCAGCGTTTACGCAGCTTCAAAAGCAATTGTTTCGCGCCTGTTGATAAACGTTGGCGCATTCGGCGGTGTAAAGTTACATTTTGACGTAATGTCGCTGAAACAACGGATATTTACGTTGATCACTCCAGTCGATTCGTTAAAACGTCTTCAGATTACTTTAAAACAAATGAGGTTAGATGTTTATAATGAATGGTGGAATCTTATTTCCAACGCATATAAAAAAAAATTATGTAACGATTTTTTTTATATTCACGTTAACGGAAAATTTTAACAAATTTGCCATGAAAACGTTGTTTGTTTTTGACTAAATCTAGATTTGGCCATGAGTCAGAAATAAAAGGTAGGTAATATCGAACACACGGAAACTCATACCACTTACTACCTATGTTGCCAGGACCACCTAAATCTTGACTAGTGATGTGCCCTATCGAAATCATTATCAACGATCCAATAAAGTGATACTTTAATTGTAAATAGAGATGCGATAACTTTTATCGCCAAAACATCTCGAGAAGTGTGTGTAGTGGTGCTAGTACCGCTAGTGATGCGAAAATGTTGGAGTACATCGCCGTGTTGCTCATCGGGTTTTGGCTAGGTGTTGCCATCTTCTTGTACGCCTCCTGTTTCTGGCTGGAGGAGATATTTGGTAAGTAGACGGAATATACATATTACCATGATGCATTGGTATGATATAATATTTTTAAGCACTTTAAAGAAATCAGCCATTCAATCACTGAATGACAGAAATTCATTGAACTGTATAAATAGTCTAGAGACGGTTTTATTAAACTCTACCTACAAAACATCTTATGAAGAAAAATATTTACGAATATAATGAAGCTCTGTAATTGGCCCATTAGATCAATTAGTTGTTCAAAGAAATAGTAATAGAGTTAACTGTAGCGTCTAACGCAATTAATGTACTTACATGTAGAGCAACGTAGGCGGTACCATATTTTCTTCAAATGCACGCATCTGATTTACGAGTCGTGCCTCAAACGCCCAAGATGCAAGTCCTCATATGCACTTGTCATTGCATTTTACCTCGTTCTGACAAAAATGGAGAGCAGTCGTGCAGGCATGCACTCGGTTTAAGGATGTAGAGTTACGAAAACGCAGTTTAATTACAATCTACATCTTGTTGGAATACCTGTTTAATTAAGATCAAAGGAAAATGTGTAGTGGTTTCCTTAACTTTGAATGTCGTCAGCGAGCATTCTACATGCCTTCGTACTCTACATAGAGCGTGGTAGGTAAAATATTTATGTTACTTCTCACCAAAGACTTTGTAAGCAAATTGTTAATTATTTGACTTAATCTAAGTGCAGAGTCACGATCATACTAATCGCAATGAAAATTATACAGGGGGTCCCATGTAAGTCATAGTAACCATAAACATCGTAATTAACATTTTTTTAACCGACTTAAAAAAAAAGGAGGAGGTTCTCAATTCGACTGAATATTTTTTTTCTCTTTTATGTATGTTACTCGATATCTCTGAGAATTGTTAACCGATTTCCAAAATTCTTTTTTCTATGATAATGTTGACGTTTTAAACATATATATAAACTGAAAATTATAGCTAAATTATTTTCGGGATACACTATTCATTAGTTATGCTTTTTTAAAAGCATAACTAATGAATAACATCCAAGAATTTTGGTTGTTTACTTAATAATACTTAATTTTTATTTCCAGTGATTTTGAAACTGTCATAATTTGTACTGTGATAATGTGTATAATTTTCTACTTCTCTTTCCAATCATCATCATCTTCCTAGCGTTATGTCCCGTGCTTAGACGGGGTCCGCTTAGACCATGATCCAGGATGTAGCGAGTCTGGTAATTACATTGAAGCGACTGCCTATCTGACCTTCGTAACCCTAAGATAGGGGAACCAGACAATTTTTGGATCATGGTTACAAATCCAAAGTTATTTGAATTTGCAGGTTTCATCACGATGTTTTCCCTCACCGTCTAGCTAGTGGTATAAATACGTACATAGATTTGAAAAATCCAGAGGTACGTGCCCGGGTTTGAACCTTCACTCCTCGGTTAAGAGGCGCGTGTCCTTACCATTGAGCTACCACCGCTACTACTACTTCTCTTCTCTTCTCTTTCCAATCTGGCCATAATATATAAGCATTGCGTTTGACAGCTGCTAAATATCTTGGTCAGTTTAATAATGGTGTTTTCCAATGCCTCAACCGACAATTGCACAAGCTCAGATTACATGAGCCGGGCCCCCTATATGCGTCATTTTTTCTCACAAAATAGGTACCTAATTTTGTTTTGTTTTTGGGGCATGGGGCCCCTATCCAAAACTCTCTAGGAAGAGTAAAGGTTTTTTTGCTTGGGGCATTATGGCCCCTATTGGGTCCTTCCTAGGCAGAGATGATTATCAGTTAGATAGAGGACAAACTGACTAAGAATGAGTCAGTTAAGCAGAGTAGTTCATCTAAGAACAAACTACTCTACCTAACTGATAATCCAGCCCAGCACATTTGCAATGTATTTAGCTCCGTCTATCATTGTTAATTAGCGACCTCAAGGGTCATTTTGTAATTACCTGCACAATGTGGGCAACGTGTTGTGATAATAAAAACGTACGTGCATTATAAGGTCGTACTCAGCGCTCACGTGTCACCCCACACTTGGCCTGGCTCGATTGGACACATTTACGTTATGGAAATTAGCGTTAGAATAGCAATCTTGAGAAAAGTCGGAGGTTTATAATAACATATAACATAACATAACATAACATCACGCCCATAATCTCCGAAGGGGTAGACAGAGTCAAATATTAACAATTACCTATAGTCCCTGTTATGCTTATTCAATTACACAATATTACTTAGAACTACGTGGTGATTTTAAAATAGTAAAATTATGCTGCTGCGGCTTTAGTCAAAGGTGACAGGGCTTAAACTAAATACCAACGAGCAATTTAAAAACTATATCACCAAGATTTTATTTAGCTTTACAGTAGTAATATTGTAATTGTTCTGCTATTATTTGACCTGGATTTAAATGAACCTTGTTGGTCTGGGACTTGGCCCATGTTGATCTGGGACAACAAAAAAGAATGTGCCAACTGTGGTTCTTGCCTAGCATGTCGTAAAAGGCGACTAATGGTTTACGGGCTTTTGGGTATGTGTCTGAGTAGGCGACGAGCTAGCCACTTGTCACTCCTTTTTCACAGCTTTTCATCCAACCCAGCCCACTGTCCCGTGTTGGTCTGGGACTTAAAAAGAATATGCCAACTGTGGTTCTTGCCTAGCATGTCGTAAAAGGCGACTAATGGTATATCGACTTTTGGGTGTGTGATTGTGTAGGCGACAGGTTAGCCGCTTGTCACTGCTTTTTCACAATTGTCCATCTAACCCAGCCCGGCTTTATTCGCGGCTGAATGTGGTTGAAGGGGCATTCTGCCACTTTGACTCTGCCTACCCCATCGGGGATTATGGGCGTGATGTATATGATATGTATGATTTAAATGAAAATTTGTGGCTTGGAGACTTAAAAATATGAACCAACCGTGGCTTGCGTAGAATGTTGTAAATCGCACCTAATGGTGTATTAAGTATTCGATTTGTGATTGTATTAAGCTACGGGCTAGCGGCTACTTGTCACTACATTGTTACAAATTTTCATCTAAACCAACTCAATTATAGTTTTGGCTCTAAGTGATAACTAATTATTGTTCCTTAAACTCTGCCTACTTTTACCACGAGTACTTAAGTATCTGGCACTTGCAGTACTGTAAGTGATAGTATTCAGTTTGAACTCTTGGATCGGCTGGGACTCGACTTTTACCTATAATATCCGTTGCAGATCTCTATCTTCTTCATCAACTAGAACTTGGCGATACATTTTTTCTATATCGCCAGATAATTCTTATCCCTTCGAGGATTGCGGGCCCAATAGCATGTATCTATTCTTACTAATATAAAGCTGAAGAGTTTGTTTGTTTGTTTGAATGCGCAAATCTCAAGAACTACTGGTCCGATTTGAAAAGATATTCCAGTGTTAGATAGCCCATTTAGTGAGGAAGGCTATAGGCTATATAACATTAATCATAAGCGCGGGTGAAACTGCGGGCACTCCTAGTGTATTCTGTTTGCCACTTTCAATACAGCATTGTTATTTTCTCACTTGTCAAACAGGCGCCTGATCGCGTGACGAGGATCGTACTTTGATCAGACAGAGGTCGCGATGTACACTGATTGTGCGAAGATTGTTTATTAATAGTTGTTAACTTATTATACCTACATCAGTTTCAGGGCATGGCTTTGTCTGCGAAGAATTCATCATTTATTTATTTATTTATTATAAATGGTACACCGACAGCATTACACATACACATTCATAGTAAAGTTTAACAGAGGTTACAGTTCAAATATGATTGCCAATTATAGGTATACACAACATTATCTAAAACAGTTATCATTCATTCATATTTTGCGATGTCCGTTTCTAGTCGAAAAAGTCATTAAAACAATTAAATAAGTTTTCATATTGTAGAATTATTTATTAAATTCCGTACGAGAGACATACATAAAGGCTGTATATATTATTTTTTTTCACAGGTATTAATAACAATTAATTGAATCCGTATTGATTCTCTCCAAAAATAATAAAGAACTTGACGATTTATATTTTAGAGAATAAAGTTGCGAATGGGCATTTTGTGATGTCTTTATAAGCGAGTGAGGATTATATTAGGAACTAGCTGTGCCAGCGGTGTCACCCGCGTTTATGGTTAATATTATAAAGACAATTTCCGTCATATATGATTTCTATGTAACTTTAACCATTAAGGCTGCACACGCGACGGAAGCTTAAAAAATGGAGTAACTTCTCCCGTTTTCCCAACATTTCCCTTCACTACTCTGCTCCTATTGATTGTAGCGTGATGAAAAGTATACTATAACCTGCCCAGGAGTAAGAAAAATAATTGTACCAAGTTTCGTTAAAATCCGTTGAGTAGTTTTTGTTTCTATAAGGAACATACAGACAGACAGACGACAGACAGACAAAAATTTTACTGATTGCATTTTTGGCATCAGTATCGATCACTAATCACCCCCTGATAGTTATTTTGAAAATATATTTCATGTACAGAATTGACCGATTTATTATAAGTATAGATTGTGGTTGTATAATTTGGGCGTGGCATTCTAGAAGCCCTTGTCGTAAAACAGGATTCTAAATGAATACCAAGGTCATACTTACTGTAAAACAGATATATTTAAAATTTTAATAATTTTAAACACGTAACTAAAACTGGTTGCGTAGAAGTAATATAAATTAACAATGAGCGAGCTTCAATTTATATTATTAGAAACCTCTGCAGACTTTTGCAGTACTTAAAAAAACTGGAACATTTTGTTTGCAATGTATTTTATTCGCCAACGGATAATTATTGTAATAAAATTAAAGACTTACTAACTACTAACTAACTAAACTTCACGCCACTTCCCTAGCGGAGTAGGCAGAGAGAACCGAACGCCATATGGCACGATCCTTACACACCTCACGTCCGGCCGTCTCTTTCATCAGGAATGCATTCTCTTCTAGTCCCATACTAATTACACCAGATTGTCACCAGCAAGAAATGGGTAATCACTTATCTACATTTTTCTACATCCGCTTGTTTTACTATTCGGAATACTAGGTACTATGTATTTCGAATTAGCCCACAAACAAACAATCATGCCTTAACATGATCCTTGCTTTATTAGGTTTAAACGTAAACATAAAATTTCGATTTTAAAAGACTTTAAGCGGTAATGCCTTATGTTATACCTACCTACCACGTAGGTATGTTCGCTAACTTCTGTTTCAAAGCTCAGACTACACAAAAACATATTTTTCGCAAACAACTATGCCGCGCCTGCCATTGAACTTCGAAAAGACACAAAAGAATAAAGAAATATAAAACGGATGAATACCTCTCGTATGTACGCAAAAATCTCGCGACTAAAGGTCATTGATGTCATCAGCTGTCAGTATGTAGAAAAACAGACATTGTCATAGACATTAACTGATTATGCCACCAAATTGAAGTAAATAGGTACTTGTCTAACGATATGGAGAAAAAGAATTCCGGCTTCTTGCTGATTCTATGAAGCATACGTTTGTATCTCGTTAATCATGTCTTCGAAAATTCTACTTTTTATTATTTTTTTTGACAGGCACGATGGAGCATTCGGTAGTGACCCTGCTCTATGCGTTAAGAGTTGTGAGTTCGATCCCCACCAAACATTTATGTGAGGAATAATTGTATTTGTTCTGTGTCTGGGTGTTAATATCCAATATTTAAGTATATATTTGTAATACCACTGTTCATTCTGACATCCGTAACACAAGTGCATAAGATACTTACCTCGGAGTCAGATCAATGTATGTAATGTAGTCTGATACTCAGGTATTTATTTTATATTAAGCAATAATATTTGACAGCCAACATATCACAATGTTTTTTTTTTACACTAGGAGACTAATAACGGATGTAAACACCCAGACATTTTAAGCACGTTACAGAAATGGAAATAACCGTTTTTTGCAAATTATCTAATATCTATTTAGAAACTAACTAGTTCTGATTTTATACACATACCATATTAAGTAGGTAATGCTATAAAACCCTAAATAATGATATCCTTCCCGTTAAATTATTATTTTTTGCCTAAATTTGAAATGTATGCCAACTAATATAAAAATTGCAGGTAACATGCAATTTTTTACATACATAATATACCGGAATATTACTAAATTTAAAAATGGAAATTTAATATTATAATATCCAATATCCGACATAATTATACTTAGTTTATGCAGTTTTTTTATTCGTTCAAATCGACAAAGATATCGTGTAACATCCACACAAAATATACAATTTAAAATAAAAAAAATCTGATTTACGAATTCCGTTAAAAAGTAAATTGCTCGGTCTTAGTAATATTTAATGTAGCCAGTTTTATTTGTACTTGAGTACAGTTGCATAAGTAAAAGTTAAACTTCGTATGTCTCTCAGTACGTTTGTTTATTTGCGGCGGTGTGCTAATGTTCTCGGAAAGTTTCCAACGCCGAGGCGCATGAGATAGCCGCAATTCTGACACACATTCTGTTATTTAACAAATGCAGGTCCCATGTTTCGTAACTTGCTACCTAATTTCTTTGAAGCTCTACTTTTGACACCTTGTTCCGCAAATATTTTGATAGGTTATCTAATGGAAGTGTTACAGTTACATAACGCTAGCTGGGATAAGTTATGATGAAAATTTTAGTAACTTGGAAAATATGTCTGGAACGAAATTTGGGACCCGCCCATAGTGATTACATCCGCAGTTGTTTGAGGGCTAAAGAGAGCAATGAATATAGTTGGTAGGTCGGTGCGATATTTTTAAAGTGCCAGCCATCATTGGATATCATTGAATGATATCTTTTTTTTTTGCATATGTGAGTAGGTACTTCAGGTTTTGTAACAGGTATATAGCTATAATATATACGTGTGTATTGAACAACACATAAATGCATTTTAACATTAAACGCAATGAACTTTAATACGACAGGTATGCATACAAAAACTCACGTATGAGTAATTCTTCAAATGTATTCTTAAATATGAACATTGTTTCTACATATAGGTACATATATTTACTTATCGCACACAATACTTTACGCTAGTAAAGTAAATAAAATTCCTTTGATTGGTCATGATTATTCAGTATAAGTATGAATGTCGCTATTTCATTTATATGTTTGTTTGAAATTATTTGTGTGGCGTGGTATTATGTGTAGGTGTGTTAAAATTTGGAATTGAGAAATTAATTTTTCTTCAATATAACTCTATTTCAAAATTTAAACGTATACAATACATAGTTATTCAGAAATTATAAAAACAAGAATGCGTAAAACTTCAGCTGTAATTTGTACAGGTGAGAAATTCTATGTGTTCTTATTCAAAGAAATCATTAACTAGATATATTTCAATAAAATAACATGTAGATAACGAACGTTGTTGGACATATACATTTTTACTGTTAATCAAAATACTTACTAAAATGTTCTTATGGTAATACATCGTTCTATTTCAGTAAATATTTGTATAGAGTATTGAAACTGTTTTCTAATTTTCCCCCCCATGGGGTTGTTTCTTTCTCCAAAAATATTACAGTCCAACATATCTTTACTTTCAAATATTTATTTCTTTATGAAATCCAATGCCCCTTTCAAGAAGCTTCATTCATTAATCCTCTACGTTCTCTATTCCAGATCTCCCGCCCCCCCCGCGATGCGTCACCCAGCAGCGCGGCGTCCAGCGCGGGCGGCGCGAGCGGCGCGCACGCGCAGCTCAAGCGCCTGGTAGCGCGCGTGGTGGAGGAGGCGGCGGCGCTGCCTGCGCTGGCGCAGTACGCGGCCGAGCCGCCCAGCCCGCCGCCTGTCGACGCCTCCACTTATGAGGATCTGCTTGCTACTGCTATTCTTAATAAGGTGCGTATGATACTACACTGACATTGATCCTGTTTTGCATTCTACGTCTTTCTACAAACGATTAACAACTGTAGACGATGCAATGTCGCATTGCGGCGCTCGTGTGGACAGCACATCCTACTTTCTGCCGCTTTCTGCTGTTCCTAATAGAGACATCCTTTGGTCATGACTCAAGATTGCTTTAATTGATTGAACTACCACCTGATCTTCACGGAACCCTTCGAAACAGTTTATACGTACCTACATCTCAGGGTATGGAAGAGATTTGTATATTTATTACATTTTGAAAATTCTCAGTAGACGTTCAGATTTGACCCGCGAAGGTAGCAAACCAAGTAAATGTAACAAAGAATAGGCACTTGCTAATCAAGAAGCGTCATTAGCTCTGTGGACCCTATGAAGGTTTTGTTGAGAATTCGCCACATCAATGATGCCTGAATTTGGCTACCAACTCGTGTCTATAGTTCAGTTAACGTTGATGAAAACGTTGTTTGCTTATTAAAATTGAAGATTACTACAACATTTGCTTCTCAACTAATGGTATTTCAAAGATGATGACCTCTTAATTACATAGCTGATATATTTTTCCGTCATATGCCTAAGCTATAAAGAGCAAATGTCCAAGACGTAAGCTTCTTAATGAATGTCCCTTAATCGAGCTTCTGGCTTCTGACATTTTGTGTAACGTGCGTAAGATGCATTGCGACATTATCCGAAGATTACGCACACTCGTCAACACTTACAAGCTTATGAACTATGAATGCTTTAAAGTTAAGTAAGATGAAGTCTATTGCCTCTTGATGGGTGCCACTCAGGTATAATTTTGTTGCAACTCCACACTTGCATGCAGTCTCCGTGAGAACGATTCTACGCGCAGATTTTCTGACCAAAGGCAAGTCGTCAAATGTTTACGCGTTAGGACATCTGCCAATTGTATGGCAATTTTCTACAAGGTCCAAGCGCTCTTTGCGTTTCATTGTGATTTACAAATACAAAAGACAGCCTCAAGCTATTTTCTCTTAATATAGTTACTGTTCTAAAGTTACTTTCCGTTAAAAACTTTTTACCAACTGTCGATTTCTTTAATGACCGATATACCATTTATGAAACATGAAAACACTTGACAGAGAAATGCCGGGTAATATAATTTTTTTGTCAATACAAGTAGGATACATTCACTTTCCAATTCACTGCACAAGGTCGAATTGCAACAATGACACATTAGACGCCATACAGGCAGGAGAGATCGGTAAGTACATCCCTCGGCTTTAAGGGTCTAACCTCCAACCTATCCTCCTAACTATGAGTCCCACATGACTCCATATGCTCATTGCCTAATTACTAGTACTTTATTTTTTATCACACTAACCAACTGGCTGGGTCACTGAGCTCATAAAGTAAATATGAAAATACGTAAGACACCAAATTCTTCAATATATGCTTTGACCATAAAATTACCAGTAATCATCGTAACATTGCAAACGTCATCTAATTACAGATGCCTTGGACCATCCGTCTCAGTGGTCGTCCGAATAATCAGCAATTCCTTTGACATAAACAGCGCCTTTAAAATAATTATGAGAACTCTTTGTGTCTTCGCGGAACAATCACAGACGCGATTACCCGCGCTCTCTGCGACTGATGCCACGAACCACTCGCATCTAGAGCTAATTTAAGTTATTGTTATTATAATTAACACAATTACTGTACTTTCTGTGGTACCTTTTCCCGTTGGAATAAGCAAGCCAGAATAATTAACCATAAAATTCTGTATTAACATACAAATACATTTTTAAACATTCGCTTGGTTTCTGTCAAGTTCATCAAAGTTAAGGTTAAGGTAAAAACCCTGCAGCTCTGTATAAACAAGAATTGAATAGATAACGGGCAAAGTATTACAAATCACCACTCCCAAATGCAATATAACTGATACTCAGAGGTACTAGAAGATTATATAAACACTTAATGGCAATTGGTATTTATGGTTAAATATGATGTTATTCAAGTTCAGGTACAAAATAATATGAGAATATGGTAATCTTAAAAACAAAGAAGTGGAACTGTTGTTCTGTTTGTGATAAAACGTGTCTTGATTATACATACGTCGAAAATATTGTTCAAAAATTTCTTGTTTTTAAGCTTAACATAGGATATTATGTTAAGCGATAAGTGTATTTTTTTGTTTGATTAATCCAATCCCAATAAATAGTTTACTTGCTGACATAATTAGTACATTATCAAAGCAGTTGCTACGGTGATATCAGACATTTTTTTTATTTATATTGAATAGCTGTGCCTGCGGTTTCACCCGCATTTATGGTAAATGTTATAAAGCATATAGCTATCCGCGAAAAATTAACTATAAGAAATACACAAGTATAGTATTGGCTCAAAAAGATATCTACTTATAGTAAATATTGTCAAATGTTTTTAAGATTACTAGGTAGTCCTGTTCTATTTCTATATATACATATTTATAGAGATATAATTAGCATTTTCATTAACAGAATCTCCTGTCAGTTGCATGTGTCAGCTCAAAACAATTTTTTAAAAATTATATTTATAAAACATCGGTTCATGTTTATCTAAAAATCATCATCTTTCTAGCGTTGTGTCACGTGCTTAATCGGGGTCCGCTTAGACCATGATCCAGTATTTAGCGAGTCTAGTAATGACGATCTAGGAATGAGTTCGTAACCCTAAGATAGGGGAACCAGGCAATTTTTGGATCATGGTTACAAATCCAAAGTTGTTTGAATTTGCAAGTTTCATCCACGGACTATTAAAAAAAGAAGGACTCCGCGCCACTAACTAGACGTTGAAGCTTCTCAAGTGCTCCAACTTGACACGCAACTTACGTTACACATTGACATAATAAATTCTCCAAATGATAGATATACGATATCTGGTATCCATAGGTATATCACTCACACATGCATAAACGTGGCTTCACGTTATAGTATGACAGCGTGGAGTCCTTCTTTTTTTACTAGTCCGTGGTTTCATCACGATGTTTACCCCCACCGTTGAGCTAGCATAAATACCTATATAGATTTGAAAAATCCAGAGGTACGTGCTCGGGTTTGAACTCGCGCTCCTCGGTTATAAGGCCCGTGTCCTTACCATTGGACTTCCACCGCTCAATGGTAGATAACCCTAATTATCTAAAAATATCGATATCGAAATGATCCGTAAATGAATCATGTAATCGCTATACCAAAATCCTTTTTTCTTATCTATGATCCTGTATGCAACCATTCTCACTCACACTTTCTCTTTTATATTCCATCAAAATAATATTAAGTGTAGGTATATGGTTATTTTAGGTCAGATATGTAGATAAATATTGTCATTTAAAACATTCGGTTTTATTTGTTAAATAAAAGACCGGCTTACGTCAATGCTATGCGATAAATTAATACCAATTTGCAAGTATTATCGCTCTTGATGCTCAAAACTTAAACAAAATGGTACGAGTTTTATTATAATTTATCATACTTTTTATTTTTAAATAATTAACTTTCTGTTTAGTTTCATATACCTAATTATTCATAACTTCTATAAATTAGGATAATTTCTTCAATAACAATCTCATAATTGTTCAGATAAATTATTTTTTACTTGTATTACAAATATTGCGTTTATTTTGGTTTAAAATTTGAACATTGTTTGCTCCTCACAGTTAGACAATAAAAGCATGGAACCCCATGCTTATACCTTGCCTGCCTTATTTATACAGTATTTCTGTGTATATGTTTTTGGCTGTTTGTTATTAAGAATGTCTATATAATTATCTACATTAACTTATAAATTTATTAGAGAACTTAATTTACTTTTGAATTTCCAGAAAATCTCAATCTTGTACCTATTCAAACCCTGTTTCTTGTCCCATTTATTTTCTTTGACACGACGTTGCCTTCCAATACTAATTGTCTTTGGCCCATTTATCCATAGTGCCGTACGCACACAATTAGATTAATTAAAGAAGCGTGTCTGGTCGCGTCCGGTTAAGCGCATCTTTATGTTTATGTAAACATAACCTTATTGGCGGGAACTCCTAGCAATGCGCCATTATGCTACCCGGGTTAATTTAGGGCTGCCCACTTTAGGAATCCTAGTTTAACACCTTAGAACGACAGTTTATATGGATGAATAGATCAATAAATTAATGATAAACTATCACTTCACGCCTGAACAAAAGAAATTGTCCTCATCCGAATCTTTCATTAACAGCAAATATTTTTTTTACTGACACCATTTCCCTAGTGCCAAACTAAGCTTATGCTTGTACTATGGATACTAGGCGAACGGATAGACATACTTAAATATGTTTATAAATATTCATGATTCGAGTACAAATGTCCCTGTTCATCACACGAAACATTTGCCCTAGCGGGATTCGAACCCGCGACTCTTAGTTTCGTAGCCAAGGTCTCTGATCACTCAACCAAGGGGCCAGTCAAAAAGTTATTGATATATATATATTTCTATTCTTTTAGACTTTAGTCCAAATATATAAAATGGAATAGGTATATAGCTACCAGTTTTAAATCTCGTAAAAAATCGGTATTACAGATGGTTAAGTCTATAGACTTAATGATTACTGTTATATTAATAATAGAGACCGCTTGTACATGCCTCACGAGATTATAAACAAATATTTATCTATTTTTTCGTTCAATTTCTTACTTTAAAACTATTTTTTACTCGATTCAGCGGATTTAGTTTCTCAACTTAGTCAATTGTTGAAAGGCTGATTCTTGGTGAAAAATATTTTCACGCAATATGTTGGTTTAACCGTTACTCGCTTTTATGATTGCAATTGTTACTTGTGTCTCTTATTGTCGATCTTAATCTACTTTCCGGATCGGGCACTATTTATCTACCTACTATATACATTTCGTATATACCTATAGAACTATATTAGATACCTAAACAATAAAATTAATTTAATAAAAGAAAATTATTAGCGGTTTCGTACGATATAATTTAACGGATTTTTTAAATTTCTTGTACTAAGTATATTAAATTTATAAATACGCCTAAGTATATTAAATTAATAAATGCGAAATGAAGTCTCTATGTACCTAATTGAATTTGGCTCGTCTGAAGTTTGGAAATGGTCTAGTTTCTATCCCTGAAAAATCTATAGATTCCAATTGACACACAGTCTCGGTTACAGACTGAAAGTAGTTATTTATAAAGCATATTATATTATGAATAATACTCTAATTTTAATTAATATCATCACGTAAATGTATTCGAGTGTTTTTAAAGATTTATACAAAATATATTTGGTAGTAAAGGATCATGAATGTCGAAGAGGCGAGTGAGGTGTGTAAGAATCGAGTCATATGGCGTTCGGTTCTCTCTGCCTACCCCGCTAGGGAAGTGGCGTAAAGTTTAGTTAGTTATTTGGTAGTAAGGTGCCCTTTTCCACGAGTTAGTCTCGTAGGTGGCTGACGCAGAATGAATAATAGTTACAATAACAATAAATTCTTAGTTTTCGAGCAGTTATAAACATTTCTTTCACGATTTCGACGTGAACTGTGAAAACAAATCAAATACAATCGCACCCAGTTACATACGGACGTTTCCGCATTACCGTTTAAACGTGATTAAATAAATAAAACCCCAGTTTTAATCTCGGCTATTAAAAGTCCGAGTACGAAACAACTCTTGTAGTTTTTCGGAATATCCGTTAACATTATACAGTTACATATAGGTATTTAATTAGAATATCAAATGTGTTTATTTCTACTAATAGCTACATTAGATAGGTACTACTTTTGTTTACCAATATGCAAATGCCTTATCGTGTAATTAAAGATATCACACGGATATTATTTATTTTTTCGCGCTGTACACGGACCCAACTTTCATCGCTAGCTAGTCTATTATGAAGGTAACGGAATGATTTATCGATAACACTATCTATTATCGATAAGCCCGCGTATCACGTACCTATCGACTCGGCTCTTCGCCCAAAGATAGTATAGTCTCAATCCGGGAAAGAAATGGTAAGTGTAATAAATATATTTTGACTAATTAAGCTTCAGTCTCACTGACTCACTCGCAGGTGACAGAGTTTAATGTTTTCATTAGTGATAATACGGTGAAGTGTTGCAGCTGAAAATGTTGACGTTCTATATGTGCTGTGTCGTGGTTGCGTTGTATATCGTCGCATTTGTGAGTTACCTAATCTTTACAAGTGTTTATTTCTGTTGAGAAGTGTGAAGCAAGTCTGTATTATTTATGGATCAGTTCTGAAAAAAATATTACGATTTTAAATTTGGCAGATTTTTTAAATTATTTAAGAAAGAAACATTAATAATTTAACTGGATTTTACGAAGTTAACTAGAGTGCAATCCTTAAAATTAAATTCAATTGAATTCTCCGAACTGACACACCAATTCCCTAGTTCCAAACTAAGCTATAAGCTTGTCCTTTGAATACTAGGCAAACGGATACACATACACATACTTAAATATGTTTATAAACATCCATGACTCGAGTACAAATGTCCATGTTCATTACACAAATCATTTTCCCCTAGCGGGATTCGACCTTCGCTTTCGTGGCCAGGGTCTCTGACCACTCGACTGACGGGCCTGCCAAAATCCTAGTTATACATTTTTCTTTTCTTTTTATCTCTTACCTTATGTCATGTTGACCAATTTTATTCACAGTCACCGGCTTGTTTTGGGACATCTGTGTATCTAAATCCAGTTTTTGTTAATGCTTTTATGGAATCTAAGACATAGATACCTAAAATAAATTAGTTGTCATTAAAATAAACAATAGATTGATATCATTTTAATTATCATTGGCTGGCCCGTTGGTCGAGTGGTCAGAGACTCTGGCCACGAAACCAAGGGTCGCGGGTTCGAATCCCGCTAGGGGCAAATGTTTCGTGTGATGAACATGGACATTTGTACTCGAGTCATGGATGTTTATAATCGCATTTAAGTATATCTATCCGTTTACCTAGTATCCATAGCACAAGCATAAGCTTAGTTTGGGACTAGGGAATTGGTGTGTCAGTCTGGAGTAAGAAGAATTTATTTCAGATGTAAGACATCTGAAAAAAATTCTATGTCTGTATCTATTCGCTATTTACTTAAACCGAAAAAAAACAAAATTATTATTTCAGAGACCCATCATAACGAGTAGATTGCTAGTTTAGTGTACCTATAAATATATTATATTAATTAATAATAACAGTTTTTTTAACCGACTTCAAAAAAAAGGAGGAGGTTCTCAATTCGAATGATTTTTTTTTTAACTTTTTTTTTTTTGATACTTATCTGTCTCTATATTTTAATTATTTTACGTTAAATAATTTCTTAATTCATTGGTGATAATATAAATACCATTATTATTTAAGAGCATTGAGTGCAGACGTAAAGCAATATAATAATTTTATGTTAATGATTTATCAAAATGAAAGTATAGCAATGTGTCAAGGTGATCCACGATTTATATTTTGATTTAGATGCAAATTTAATGTATTTCATAACTTTGATTTCGTTCAGATTCTAGTAAAGTAGCACTCATATATCTACTAATATCTAAAGTTCGTGTGATCCTTCAAGTAACTATATTGACCAAGTATCAAAATGTTATTGATTAATATTTGAACTACAACGATAGGTCACGATAATTAAGTAAATATCTGAATGTTGTTAGGTATCTACTAATCTACGTAACATCTAATCTAATCAAATCTAATCTACGTTAAGGACCTGAAATAAAGGTCTAAGTCGAGTATGTTTTAGAACTGTTTCTAGAGCTATAGGTAGGTACTGCACCACGATCATTTTAACCTAGGTAAATATATAATAGACTAAAAACAAACTGATTAGGTCATTGATAAAATAAACAGAGATTACAGATTCGAGTACCTTGCCGGATTAGTATGTAACCAATTCCGTTATTTAATTATTCATAGATAAACTATGTACCTAATATCAATTATGAATCACCGTAATACTTGCTAGACGATGTTAATTTTCTACTAGGTTTTCCTCGGGTTAATTTAGGTATTTTTAGAAAATTTTCTTTTTTCTAGGATTTTTTTTTTTTATGTTTGAAAGGTTTTCGATATCATTTAATTACGTAACAGTATGCAGGTTTTATGATAATCAGTTAAGTAGACCAAACGTAAAAAATATAAATAAACTTCGCTTTCGCGTTTATAATATTCAAAATAAGTAAGCTAATCATCTTCTTCATAGCGTCGCTTTTGTAACAATTATAAGTAGGTACTCTATAAATTAAGGAGTATGATCTAAGCGGACCCGATTATTAACGGTACATAACGCTAGGATGGTGATAAGCCTGTGTATGCGTAAGGGTCCCTATACTCCTTAAACTCCTTAAACGACTTGATTAGCGTTAGATCAGCGTTTTTCAAACTTTGTTGGCATTATACGGAACCCTAGAATAATTAAACAGTATCGAACCTCCGTAGTCGTAGATACGTCTAATATTAAACTTTTGAGGATTTTTCCCCTGGAGACTTATAGTATCGCTTTAGTTTTTTTTAATTATGATCAAGACCTATTTTCGTGGTCCCCCTAAAAAGGCTTCGCGGAGCCCCAGGTTCGCGGAACACACTTTGAGTATAGCTGCCTTGGATCATTTAGTATTCCAACAATAACAATAAATTATAGAAATTGCACTATTCTAGATGCCCTAAATGGAATAAGAGACACCACGATTGCACCTTTCACAACAGGTGACCAGACCGAAGTCGTGGTTGACATTTTGCATAATGCGACTACGATGCATCCTATAATGCATTACGAGTATAAATTATGATCACGCAAAGTCAAATTCAAAGTCAAAATATCTTTATTTACGTAGGCCTCAAAAAAGCACTTGTGAATCGCAAGTAAGTACATAGTAGAACAATTTGAATCTACCACCGGTTCGGAATGTCGCATCTACCGAGAAGAAACCGGCAAGAAACTCGGTAGTTACTCTTTTCAATGCCAGATTGAATATAAAAATTAAAATTTACAGATTAAGTTAATATGAATACCAAGTCATACAGTTAATGTTCGTTAAAGATTCAGCCAAGTATTATCAGAAGTAAAAGGTAAACCAGAGCAGCTTAAAATGTACCTGTTTTAATAAGAATACAATGTACTTATACCCAGTCTTTTGCTCTTAATTAAGGAAGAAACCAGTAAAAAAACAGTTTTACGCATTTTTGAATACACCATTAATGAATAGGTAGAAAAAGTATATTTTTTGCATCAAATAAATTAATTAGTACAACGATGAAAAATATGGCGTGGATCACAAACCTGTTACTTGTGAAAGATATAGCTACACCTATTGCTTTATTTTCGTTAAATAATCTACTATTATTAAATGCATCGACAACCCTACATTCCAACCCTTTAGTTAGGTGATTGATTCACTTCGCTGTGCAGTGCGAATCCGCCCGCGACCGACATCATACTAATACTTGCCATACATTAAATTATGTAACTACCCTGTTATTAAAATAAATATCGTTCAAAATACCGTATTGTTGTGCCGTGTCTCTATAAAGTTTAAAAAAACACGCGTAATTTTCCTCACCGACTGTGTCATGGACGCTCTTGCGTTGTTCCAACATGTATAATTTCTTTGGTGGCGTGGTGTATTTCCCCGAGAATGAGGAAGGAAATGTATGGAAATTTTTATGTGTTTTATGTAAATAGACCTTGTATACCACCGTAGGTAAATAAATAAGTCGCAATTGTAGGATTACACAACATTAGACAACTGGCATTGTCACATTAGATAAGTAGAGATATGTGTAACAAATCGTTTTAGAAAAAATATGTCATACGTTTTTTTAACATAAGACGAGGGGCTACTGGTATGTTCTGGAGAATCGGTTTCACCCGCGATTATGGTAAATGATGATGATGTTGAAATCATAAAAACCGTAGAGTTTGCATGAATTTGCACAGCTCGTCTAAAGCCAAAATCCACTATTAAATAAGACACTTACTAAGATCTTTTAATTACAGGTGATCGAAAGATACCAAACTGAGAACGGTTCCGGTGGGCGCAGCAGCGGCATCCACTCGGCCAGCGCGAGCCCCACGCCCTCCGAGAGGTCTTCGCCGCGCTCCCTCCACTCGCACCTCCACAACAGAGACATCTCGCCTCCTGTGAGTACTCCTACATATTGTACTAACCAAAGAACATAAAGTAGTGTGACTTCTGAGCTATCTTTAAACCTATTGCTTGTGTACATTTATATAAAAGTTAGGCTGTGTGGGATTTGGTCTGTTGGATAAAAAAAAAACATTTATGTCCATACAGTATAGTGCTTATTGCTAAGAGTTTTACTTTGCCTTCTAGTTTAGGTATATCTGTATTCTAGGAGATTAACAAGGATCCGACCATTAACAAAATGTATGTCTCTGAAACCATCGCAATGGAGATTCTATCGTGTATCCCGCAGGATCTATATTTTTTTCGAAATAAATTACTGTTGGCGTAACAAATTTTATCGCAATCGGTTAGGCGGTTTAGTTGTGAACGTAACAGACAGTGTTACTAACGCATTTTTAATATTAGTAAGGATTCATTTATGCAACAATAAGCGTTGCGTAACTTTCTGCGCACTTAATGCAACGACAATAATAAAATAAAACGAACCACAACACTTTTACTTTTCACCGCGACGATTCAGCAGAATCTGACGAACTTCAAAATATGCTTTTTGAATCTAGACACTTTTTAGGTGACCTATCTGTTTCCAATTTCCAGCTCCGTGAAGAGGAAGATGTCTCCGACTGGGAGGAGGGAGAAGCCACAGATGATGCGCTGGAGCTGCCTAGAAGAGTGCCTTTCCCAGAGTTCGGAGGGGATATCGTGCATCATGGTATAACCTATATTAGATAACATTTTTTTTCCATCTAATATGATTTACGGTTGAAATGTTGTATTTATTGGTAACATCCATAACTTGCTAGTGACATTTATAGTTACTGGATTACTTAACTTTTATCAATAAAATTAGAGGCTTGGCATGTTATAGCTTATGCAGTTAAAATACTGACTTAATAAGTCACTTACTTTCATGTTCTATTGCTATAAAATAATTCATAAACAATTCAGGTCAAACTGATTAGTGATCAAAATAAAAATTTTAAGTAATAAATTTTTAGATATATTATGCTGTTTTATTACCATGGACAAATTATAGGTTGTTCTTTTAGACGAAAAAGTCCGTATAAAAAAACATTTCTTTTTCCAGACAACAATGACCGTGACTTCGACGAAGTATCCAGCAGCGACATACAAGCCATCGACGGCACCTGGGAAGAGAACTGGCTCTTCCAAAAGAAAAAGATAAAGACGATCCAATCAGTCCCAGTACCAATGTTGGTGCCCAACTCCAACACGGAGTACCGGGCCCTCATTGGAGACAGGGATGCCGACGACACCACAGACCTGTCAGACAACGCGAGCGACCAAGAAGAAGAACAAGATGAACAGTACAAGAGCGACGCCAAGAAAGTTCTCGATTCAAAACACATCATCGGCGGGAAACCCAAAGCCGAAGACATGGACTTCGAACCGGATAGTCTTACGATTATCGATAATGACTTCGAATCTGACAATGAACGCGAAGACAAAGTAACAGATGCCGTCAACCACGAAATAAATGACAACGACGTTGCGATTGATGAGAAAAATAACTTAAAGCCATTTGAGAATGGCCATGACTCCATACTGATATTAGGAATCGATAGCGGCCCGCTGTCAAAAACAGAGTTCTCCGTTAAAGAGGAAATTCACAGAACCCTGCTCAATGGTAACGCCAATCTCTGTTTTGATGAAATTGACGCGAAAATTACTGGAAATAATACTGAAGATACATTGGACAGTCTCTCAAGTATTAAAGGTATCTATAATTTGATTTTTTCGACAGAAAACTACTCTTTACGCTATACGACATGTAGGCACATACGAAATTATTAAATTATTTACTACCCAAGAATATTATTCCGGAATATTCTTTAATACATTTGTATTCCACAGCTAACCCTACAAATATTACATTATAAATTTGGTCTATGCTTTATTATTATTATGTTACTTATAATAATTGTCATATAACTGATACCAAAATAAAAAATCCTCATTTCAGGATCAACAAACACTCTGAACCGTCACGAGCGCGTTGGGGAATACGAGGAGACAGTCACAGTCCCCGTGCAACGATACGCAGACAGCTTGCGCAGGAAGCACTTCGATGATGAACCACAGCAGTAAGTTAATCGCTTTTAAATCTAGCGTTTCATAGATTATTATTAGCGACCGGGGCTTTTTACAGTGAACGCAAAGCAAAGTCAAAGTCAAAATATTCTTTATTTATATAGGTTTTAAAGAAACACTTATAAATCGTCAAAAACAGTTAAAAGAGATATGATTCTACCACCGGTTCGGAATGTTGCATCTACCGAGAAGAATCCGGCAAGAAACTCGGTAGTTACTCTTTTCAACATCAATAATAACAAAGATGTAAGAATTATATTTAACTTTGAATCATGTTTCAAAGTGGGCCTGGTGTGAAATAAGAAAATAAAAATTTATAATTACTATGTAGCAAAAAAAATTAGAAACATAAAAAAAATTGACCCGACCGATTGAAAGACCAATTGAAATCAATATGAAACTATAGTTATATACTTATAATGGAAATAAAATTAATTTAACTTTAATATAAATTTTCCTTTTGGATCTCTCCATCTATTGGTCTAAACCGCATCAACATCGCTTGCTTGGTTAAAAAGAAAGCAAACAGACAGAAGCGCCCTTTTTATACTGTGTAAAGATGCAAGCTATTGCAATAATATTTTCAGTATTAATGTTCACTGATAGCACTCGTGTTACTTTAACTGTAATCGAAATTTGACAAGACTGATTACTGTAATGACATTTTAAGCCACCCGACTTTCTGTTTAAATGTTAGATAGGGAAAGTAGATAAATCGGATCCTGGTCCAGATCCTGATCCAGATAATCAACGCAAACGATCAGATTTTCCTTACTAGTTATCTAGTTAGAAAACAATGTAAAAAGGAACACGTTTATTATTTACACAATATAAATCATGACGCCTACTATCTACTCAGTTTGATAGCAATTAAATCTATATACTATATATAAATTTAATTGCTATCAAACTGAGTCTCAGAATCAAGCCTATAATACACTTTGTACCTATTTATCGCATTGCTAACGACTCGCTAATACTTTACAGAATACCAACTCGAGACACCGATAAAGATGTCGACGATTTAATACCAGGTAATAAAGAAAACTGAATGATTTACGACGACAATTATAGATTTACATAAATTGTTGTAGTACAGGTAGTAACAAATTAAAATAAGTTCATGTGCACTAGTCCATAAGACTTTGTAATCATGACTTAGCCGAATCGGGACGAGATAAAGATATTTATTTTTGTTTTGCAGGTTCAATTGCATATAGAGAGAGGAAGAAGTGGCTCAACTACGTTGAAATGCCTAATAACCCTTACTCGCCTGAAGCAATTCAAAAACGACTATTAGCTAAAAGCACTTCATCACTGTTTGACATGATAACTGCGAAGAGTAAGGAAGTAGATGAAGAAGCAGATGAGAAAACCAAGACAACAGCCGACGTAGTAGATAATAAAGAAACAGTGACTCAAGACGATGAAATTCCAGTTAAAGACGAAGCCCAAACAAAAACAGCATTGACGATCAATGGAGATAATAACAATTTACTTAACGGCACCAGGTCTGACAGCCCATCAGCAAAAATATTGAAAGACGTACTCGCTGAAGAAGTGCCACAATACAGACGGTATGTTGCGAAACTTAACAGTAATAAATATATGACTGCGACTAAATTCTTACTTAAATAACATTTTTTACCCTCTATTCCACAGCTATGGGAGAGACTATTATATAAAAGAGGCGAAAGTATCCACTGGAGGTCGCAAGAAAAGCAGTTACAGCGACTCAAGCTCCTTGTCGTCTCTGAACAAGTCTACTAGTTTAGACAATATCGATACAGAGTTCACGACTCCTGTAAGTGCCAGCAGCTCGTTGAGCGATCTCGAGGCCTCCGCCCTCCACCAGAACATCGTCCGCGCAGTTCTCAGCCCCAGAAACGCAAGCCCCAACTTCGCCATAAACCCCATATTCGAAAACCCTGATAAACAAAACGATAACGCTGATGAAAATCATGCGACAGACAAGCGTAACGACAGTAGAAATGCCAACGTAAGACCACAAACGATTGAGTACGATGAAGGTGACGGTTATGTGGAAAACGAGGATATAGTTAGACTTAGGATACCGAAAAAACCTGAGATAACTGAAGATCTTTTCGAGCCGTATAGCAATGTTAGGCGAAGCAACACACTGCGGAGCGAAGACCTCTGTGTCCGCTCTAAACGTCGGCCAGGTCTCAATTATACGTTCGGTGGAAGTCTAAGGTTAAACAAGGGTTTTCGTACAGACCTCTGGTGAAACAGTTGCGATAATCTCTAATACACCTCTTAACTTTTAGCACTTCAACTGACAATAATAATTCCTACCGATATTCTAACTCTGTTCTGTTCGAATCTCTCGACTATGTACGATACATACATAGATAGAACTTCCAATCTTCAATAATTTAGTTATATTAAGGTTTACTTTTAACAAATTTCCATGCATTTTAAAGGTGGAAAGAGCCCAGCCATTACTATATACTAAAGCATCGACTATATATATCTAAAATATCTTCGTTTTGACACATCGTATGTTGCCTGTTGTGTTGGCATGTTCAAATATAGCTGACTAACAGCACTTTGCACTTAATGAATACGAAAGTAATAATACGTATATTTTAGCGTTGCACTTAATAGATTTGTGTCCTTCCTAATAAAATTTTCAGTAATTTACTACAGTAATCCACCGAGACGTTAGTGGTGAGTGTTGTATGATTTTGGCAAACTTATGACTAACAGCATTGAACGGCTTGCCACTAAACTAACTAAAAATAACGACTACCTATCGATCACTTTTCTTTTATTTCACAGACACATGTTATCTGCTTTGACTAAACTTATCTACATCATTATTAATACTAACATACTTTTAACTAACATCGTTAATAACCTAGTTCTAAGTCTTCACAACTGTTTTCAAAACTGCACGACTTACGATTTAGTAGATTACGATTGGGACAAACAGCACGACTACCACCGTAAAACAATCAGAAACATTAATAAGACTAAGTTAGCACGGCGTGGGGCTTTTAGATACTGCTCTAGAAATAGATATCCTTGTGTTGTCAAATCTCAAACTACACCTAAGTACAAAATTATCATTCTTGTATTACTTCTTGCAACGATGAAATATATTATCAAAATAGTGTTCATATTTCAGGGATTACTCATAAAGCAATTTAACAACATCGCAACGAACCAAGAGTACACAAAGTTCGCTGCGAAGGAATCCATATCAACGATGTCGGGTGGCAATGACAACCAAATTTTAATTGAATATGAGGACACCAATGAGGACGCAGTATTTTCGGCTAAGCCGGCTTACATCGACGATGACGACACAGACAAGAAATTTGAGGAAATACTGATATCCGCTTACAGTAACACACAAGCTTTGGACACGGAAAGTAGGGAGATTGATGAGTCGAAATCGCCCACAAATCTGAGCGTAGACAATTCTTACATAAGTTCTAGTAGTTTGGAAGACTCCATCAAAATCTACAATGTACAAACAGGTGAGATAGTGAAATGTAAGCCGGAAGATAAGGTATCAAGATACGAGGAAGTGACTGACACGAACGACAATGTAGATATACCAGATAAAAACGTCTTGGGAGAAACCGATGATAAGTTCAGTGAACATTTTGAGGTAGCTGAGGAAACAATAATTATCGAAGATAGTTTTGAAGACGAGGAAGAAGAATTGTCTAGGAACAGTGAGATTGATGACATATTAGCACAGTTGCCTAAGGTTAAGGAGTTGGCGAAGAAGTTTGTGAGCATGGAGAATATCAACGAACAACCCAAGGTTAGTATTAGATTTGATTCATTGATAGATTTGTAATTTACAATTTCCATTTTGACGTGATGTTAAATACATCTTTGTTGTTCAGTTGTACATATTAGTTATTTCAAATTGATCAGAATCAGATAGTATATGTGTCTGGACAATAGTTTTGGAACAAATGCATAGGCAAATTTGAGATTGACACGTACCTACGTATAAATAAATTAAAAACGTATAATTACTGAAAGTTTATCATTATAAAAAATCCTTAATTTTTGAAATCCCGTTTTACAATCTATTACAATAACTTACAGAAGGGACCATATTTAAAAAACAAATACTCTAATACATTAGTCCAGTGGAGATAATTTAACTATGATTATGAATTATACGTATTGATGAATAATCAGTAATAGTCATACTTTAAATCTCCGATAAAAAGATTGCACAGCCTATTAACATTGGACACAACGTTTACTACTTTAAAAAAAACTACTGAACTGATTCAGAATTCAGGTTAAAGGACTTTAATTATCGCCAAAGCTATTTATCTCGAAATAATGGTCAGTACCTATTCGACAGACGCGCGAAAAAAAACTTATATTATTTCTCACTCTGGATTCTATTCGCAAGCTGCGGACGAATTTAGTCTATAGATAGAAAACGTTGAGCGAGTGTCTATCTCACACGTACTAAACATGTAACCCTTGTGCAGCTCCAACACCCTTACTCTTGGCGACGAAGGAGCAAAGAAAACATCTTGAATGGAGAAGCAATCGACAAGTCCACCAGCAAACAAATGTACATGCACAGCCTGACTGCCAGGAGCATCTCCAAGGAGTTTAGAGAAGAGCTCAAGCTTTCCATGGCGACTCCGCTCACAGTGCCCGGGGGGTCTAAGGAGATTCCCGATGGCACGGAAGAAGTCATCAAGGAGTCGAGCCGACCTGGCAGCCCTCTGCCCGAGCCTGGTACCATCAAGTCTAAGCTAGCATTCTTCGAAAGTCTCAAAACTAAGTTCAATAATAAGTAACTTTCTATTGATTCTTGTATCGAATGGTGGACGTATGATCGCAAGTTGAAAATCGCTGGACGAGCATGTTAAATGATAAGAAAAAAAAATTATTGTTTCTATCAGGGATTATAAAATTTTATCTCTCATACTCCTCTACTATTGGACTGATGTGAAAGTAAGATGTGTGTGTCAGTTTTTAAATTTGTGCATTTGTGATCATAAATTCATCTATCCTTATATGTTTCTAATATATTTGGTCACTAGGCTATGTGTAAAATTGTAAACCCTGTATTTTATGTTTGTGTTCAAATGTGTGCTTAAGACACACCGAAAAGCCATAATTGTTATTAACGCCATAAATTATAAGGGCAAACGTATTCGTTACATTTGAACTTATTCAATTTCTGCATTAAGTCAGTCAATACAAACATTTTTAACTGTGAGTTCCTGTACAGAATCAATTGTTATTGTGTCGTCATAAATTTTTAGATCCTAAATCATATATAATTGACCCATCAATATTTGAGATATAAATTTAATTCAGCTTGTTATATTCGTCTCTTGTGTTGTGTACCGAATTGAATCCTCGTAAGAAAACCTTCATAAGGTCTTCGTTTAAATTTAAATCAATATTTATTATTTATTTAAGTGCAACCTAAGCAACATCCACATAACGTCTCATTAGATTCCATCATCGGGCTTGGCATGATTTTCAATACATTGCGTTAAAACCTCTTGTAGCAATGAAACTACAACTTGTTTATTTCTGTAAACAAGCGACCGTAGTTGTGCCTCTTCAAACGAATGTGTCAAGAGTAGTAGAGAATCAGTAATAATTAGTAAATATATAAGTTTATCTAGTTATGATTCTAGTGCATAATATTTCAGTAATATCATAAAATTGTGTACATACTTAGATCATAAATGATGTAAATATTTAGTGCCATTTTAATCATCATCATCACTTCACTATTTAATTTAATAAGTCATTTATATTATTCGAATGCCAAAGTTGTAAATAATTGATAATGAACATTGGGTATTTCTCTAGTGGTTGTGTCCATAATAACGTTTAGGTTTTAGAGTTAATTATGATAAGGTATTGTGCAATGTATAACATTTATCCCTAAAATTAGACCACTGCAATGATGTGATAAAATAATCATATGATAAGCGAATTTTAATACCATAAGCATAATGTATTTCAATAGGGGTTTATGTATAATAAAATTATCTTACATTATATTTGTTTTATTTAGTCAGTTAATATAAAAAATACATTTACTTAATTATAAAAATACATCTTGGTACATACTGAATTCTTACACAATAAATATGTTCTATTAACAATCTTGTGTATATTGTTTAAATGCATATTTAAATATATTTGGCATATATACATAGCATTGTATAAACCTCATGAATATAAAAAAAATATTAATTAGTAAAAAATACCAAAAGTTTTATGGAAGGGAATTTTCTCCAACTCGTCAGCATTTTTCCTCCTATAGCACCACAGATAATAGTCGATCAAGCTCGAATTAGGTACTTCTACATCCTGTTTGTCTCCTATCTTTTCTTTTATTCTCTTCTTTACCAGTTCCACAGCATGGATGGAACACCCGCGGATTTCTACTTCTTTTTCGGATCCACTTGTCAGGAGGGTGTCTGTTATAGAAATAAACTCTCACAATAGCATAATAATTCCCGTTGCTCCGACTGGCCCGTTGGTCAATTGGCAGAAACCCTGGCCACGAAACCAAGGTCGCGGGTTCGTATCCCTCTAGGGGCAAATATTGCGTGTGATAAACATGGATATTTCTACTCAAGTCATGGGTGTTTATAAATGTATTTAAGTATGTATATCTGTTCACCGAGTATCCATAGCAAGCATAAGCTTAGTTTGGGACTAAGGAATTGGTCTGTCAGTCTGGAGAATTTGTTATTTATAATAAAGTCCCAGAACGGAACAAGGTGCATATTATCGTATGTTCAGGAAATTTACAACCTTAGTAAATTCAGTAGGTACCTACTAATTGGTTTGTAATAGAAAGATTATACAACAAGAACTTACCATTTTTCAACATCTTCATCAATTCATCAGTGTAGCTCATCACTCCAAAATAAACCAATACTTGTGGCACCCTATAATCCGCAAACATTGTTATTTTATCAATGTCAGAAAATTCTCCCCATCCCTTTCCGTTAAAGAAATTCCAGATGTCAGCAACTAAAATTTGTGCCCGTTTGTATAATGATACTGCTTTACCATTATATACTGTCTCGTCACGAAAACAGGGGAAATTGTTGACAATTATACTGAGCAATGTTGTTGCTGATTTGTTCGCCTGCTCCAAACATGTCTTGAATGTTCCTTTGTATTTATTTAGTAGGATTTCTCCCACTTCATGTAGAACTGACAATCTTTCATTGAATAAAGGTACATGTGCATTGTTGTCGCTTCTCAAAATAGTTTTTAAATCAGTTTCTGTGATCTTAGAATAATACTCTGGATTAGTGATGTCATAGCCTTCCTGAAATAATCATATAAATAAATATGTAGAGTTTAAGGAGCTTTGCAGTTTAAATATTCAACAAGGTTATTGTACGACAAGGGGTAATTTTCACAAGATATAGTGATGAGGCATTCTTATCACAATAAGATGTGAAATAATATATTTTTCACATTATGAAAAAAATATTGCTTATGTTAGAAATATAATACCTACATTATGTAATCTACTTACTTTTAAAGCTCTACTAAGAGCAGCCTCCAAGGCATAGTAACCCGAGTGTCCATCCACAGTCCACTTCTCAGCTCCGGAGTATGACCAGAAACAAAAGTTCAAAGCGTCTGCAACAAATATCCAGTCAACAGACTTGGAGTCTTCCTTGTCTAGATATGGGATGTTAGCACCAGTATCAGGAATTTCAAGTTTGTTTGTAGACATGGATTGTAACATCTGGAAAACAATAAGAAAAACTCTATACAACAATACTTAATTATGTGAAACTGACTAAGTTTATAGTTATAGCAAAATATTAAAATTAAACATTACTAAAAAACAAAATAGAATATAATTTTCGTACTTACTTCATCACAAAGTTTTTCGACTCCTTCCTCATGTATCTTTACATATTTCGCAGATTTAGCAATAAATTCAGCAGATTCTGCGGGAAGCAGTACTCCTGATCGGACCATTTTATGAAGTATTAGACTTATAAATAGGTACTAAAAGAGAATGAGGCTAACTGATAATAATAGCCTACAAATAAATACTTAGCCAAAGTACAAACAATTCTATTCAAGTTATCACAAAACAAAATAAATAAAGTGCGATGTCCTTGAGTTGAGTCTTTGACATTGATGACCTTGAAATTACGTTCAGAAACAAAGGATTGACATTGACTTTAAGCTAAATAATTCAAACTCGTGGCTGTAATTAAAAAAAAAACAATAACCTCAAAATTTACAAACTAAATGTCAAATTGGAAATTATTTGAATCAAAAACGGTGCACTTGAGTGTTATATTAACAATTTCAATAGAATAACACGTAATTAAGTGTAATTAGAATGCCGCTAGATGTGCAAGGTACATTTGTATCCCAAAAAATAAACAAAATCAGATGGATACCAGAAGAGTACGCCGAAACAACCTGTTTTTTCACCGGTAGTTGGGACGACGATCAAAATTCCATAAAAGTTTGGACTCTCGAAAGTCCCCATGAAGACGATGAAGGCGAATATCCACGAACCTTGTCTGAATATCCTGTTGATGGGGACGTAACGCAAATAAAGTTTACTGAGAAGAACAAAATAGTGGCATCAACGTCCGACGGTGAAGTCCGTCTTCTTGAAATTAGTGTTTACGATAAAGAAACGCCTTTAAAAGAAGTATACTCTTGGAAAAATCTACACAACTATGGGTAAGTTGAATCTTAAATGATCAAACTGTATCAAACTTATTCTAACTTACTCAGAGACAAACTTATTACTTCTAAACCTTGTTACAGTTATCAACCAATTAAAAAACCTGTCGTTGTCCTTGAATGTTCTATTTAGAAATTGCGTACCTATTACTTACTTTCTTTAACAGGGTTTCCCAACCTTTATTGAGCCTCCCCAATAATTACTGAATTTTTCAATGTTACCTAATAAAGTAAATATTGGTCAATTATTCTGTTTTAATATTTATAAATTTAATAAATAATAATAAATAAATTCTTCAGTTTGACACACCAATTCCCTAGTTCCAAACTAAGCTTATGCTTGTGCTATGGATACTAGGTGAACGGATAGACATACTTAAATATGTTTATAAACATCCATAACTCGAGTACAAATATCCATGTTCATCACATGAACCATTTGCCCCTAGCGGGATTCGAACTCGCAACCCTTGGTTTCGTGGCCAGTGTCTCTAACCACTCGACCAACGGGCCAATCAAATGCCAGTAATGACCTGGTTCATGACATTTATAACCTATTTATTGACTTCATTGACTAGGTCATTCAATGATTAATTATTATTAGCCCTGAATTGGTAATTAGTGGTTTCACCATTAGAGTATGTCTCTCAATGTGCATAATGGCAAAGGCCTCCTTCAACTGGTTCCAATGTGCTCTATTGCGGGCCACTTTCCTCCAGATGGGCCCCAGTGCAAGTTTCAGCTGAACTTCTCGCCTTTTGAGTTGTTTTCCCCTATTTCTTTTAACATATCTAGAGTACCAGTTGGTTATAATTTTGCTCCATTTCTCTGGATTTTCTCTCATCATGTGGCCAGTTCACCTCCACTTTTGCTGGTTGATTCTGGTTAATATGTCTACTATTTATTTTTGCCCTTAGTCTTTAATTTCTGACTCTGTATCTTTTACTTAATCCTGTCATACTCCGCTCCATAGACCTTTGAGAGTATTGTAGTTTGATTCTCTGGTGCTTTGTAAGTGCCCATGTTTCACATCCATATATAATACAAGGTAAAATGCAGGTGTTAAATGTTCTTCTTTTTAGAGAGATACTTAAATCAATGATTAATAGTTCTCCGCATATGAATACTACTATAATTTTTACAACTATTAATGAAACCACTTGGTAAACTTATTTAACAGTAAAAATTACTAATAATCTCATATGATAAATTGTTGAATTATAGGCCTCATGACCCATGTTCATGCACATCTCTGGATGTCCTCGATGGAGACATTGCAACTATCGGAGAAGATGGTAACATAAACATTCTAAACGGTAGAAGAGGAGAGGTGACAAGGACCATCACTGGGGCTGACAGTTGTTCATTACATTCTGTTTGCTTTATCAAACATAGTGAGGTAAGATTTAGTTTGTTGAAATTTCTGTAAATTGAGATTGCTAGATAATCATTGAGATTGCTTTCCCTACTAACTAACTTTTACCAATATTTATGGAATCATTATATTTTCTCTTTGATAAGTCAATTTTCTCCGAGTTATATTTTCTATCTTAATGTACAATGTATTATCATTACATGACTTTGTTCTAGGTAATAACTGGAAATATAAGAGGCCATATGAAAATCTGGGATCTCCGTTCTAGTAATGATAAGCCTGCAGCATCATTCCTATTAGCTGGAGACGAAATGGCGGCAACATGCATTGTGAATCACCCTACGCAGCCTCACATAGTACTAGCCGGGAGTGAATCCGGGTCACTAGCAATTTGGGATTTACGAGTCAACTCGTTCCCAACTTCCCTTTTAAATGCTCATGCTGCTGGTGTCACTGAAATGCAGTTCCATCCAGAGAATCCTCAGAAGCTGCTTACATGCTCAGTTTCTGGAGAAATTTGGGATTGGAACATGGAAGCCATGACAAAGAGCACAAAAGGCCCAGATAACCAGGTCACCACTTGGATGCCCTTAGAGGAAAAGAACTCCATGATGGTCAATTCTCTAATGCCAACCTTACATAAAGCCATTAACACGCTCCATTGTGACAAAGGTAAGATTATCTGTGGAGCAGATAATGAGGCTGTTTATCTTATTAAGAATTTCAAGTATTAACATCCTGTAAGTATGGTATCAGTGAAATAAAAAGGTTTTGTTTGTAAATAATATGCATTTTATTTTAATTTTATTTATATGAAAGTAAATACACTTAAGAAATATCATTATATTTTATTAAACATACACCAAGTCAGTCTTTGCTTGCCTAGTCAAAGTATTGGTAAAATATTTTACAAAACAAAGCATATTAAGAAATTTTATTTACATTAAATACAAAGAATACATGGAATTCTGAATGTGGAGACTTATTATTTTAAATATCATTGTAACATAAGGCACCATGTGATAAGGGCTATGATACAACCTCTACATTGCCAAAATGGTAACTTTTTAAACATAATCCAAATGATTCAATGGCACCACACCTCTTTACACAAAACAAATTTCATTCACAAAATTGGAACAATTTCTCTTTATGCTCAGCCACCACTCAGAAAAAAATTAATAATAACTAAATTAAGGAATATGATGAATATTTGGCATCTCATTCACATTTTGTATACCACACTAAATGCGTTAACTACAAGATTAACACGGAGTATATGTATAATCGTTATCATTAAATAATATTTATCATATCACTCAATTGCAATATTGTTCGTAATAACTTTAAGCACAGCACAACTTGACTGAAACGTAACTAGGTACATCTTTATACACTTTTGCTCAGGCCTTCGATGACTGTACAGCGGAACATACAAGAAAAATATGCAATTAAGAACTGGGCTAAATGTTATTAAAATGGCTAGAGAATTGACTGCAATAGTCCACTAGGTCTTGTTCACTGTATCTCGGTGACCAATGTATTTTGATCACGGATATTTACTAGATGTTTGCATATTATTCTTGAATGTTTATATGCGACTAGCCACATGGGCCACGGACATAAATCAATCTCGACGTCAAGTTCGATGAAAGTGTAATTTCGTTTGAAGGTAATGTCCATGGGCTAGCGTCTAGTTCCTCTTACAGACGCTGTGTCTTCACCTGGCTTGTCTGTCTAGGTCAGCAGACTCGTTTTCACCTAGTCGCCCTGTTCAGGGCCCGTAACTCGCCTATGACTACCATGTCGTAGCCGAGTGTGTCACGGCCGGAGCTGAGCGTCATGTCCGTGATGAGCGTCGTATCCGATCGAGCGTCACATCCTTGTAAACAAGCATCACTTCGTGACGGGGCGTCACTTGTGTAGCTGTCTCTTCCGTGGCGGTAACAGTTAGGTGATACCCGCTGATGAGTGCTCAGGCACAAAATAATTATAGACAGAAGGCCATATTAGAACATTCGAAAGAAGCGCACGCGCATAGCTACATAGACTTCATGCTTTCAGGGATTTCTATCGAAATCACTCGTCTCTTAGGACGATAATCATAAACACGTCTCAGGATCTCAAAGGCATCTATCGCACTTACGACGTCGCTGATGCAAACCTCCAGCCTGTAGAAGTTCTCTATTCGAACAATTACTCCCGAGTGCTATCTTGCCGAGAAGTTACTAGACTAAATGTGTTTGCGTTGGCGATAGAACTTAACGTCACACGTGCGCTCATTTCGGGTCTCCCTCAGGGCTCCTGTCTGGCCATTCGGTGCTCAGGTGTGGTGAGCGCGGCGCGTGGGCGACGGCTTGCGCTGCGCCGCGGCCAGCAGCGACGCGGGCACGGTCCACAGCTGGTCGCACCACCGCATCAGCGCCTCGGTCACGTGACAGCTGTTCGCCGCGGTGGCCAGCTGGGTCTCCAGGCTGTCTGATGCCTTAATTAATAGGCTGGAAAAGAATTTTAACATTAAATATCACGTAACATTACATAGCTTACTATTTAGCTATTGCTTATAATGTAGATCCAGGGCTCAGAGGCGACTCTAGGACAAAGTAGGCACGGCTAGGGGATTTTTAACGTGTACCTTTTACACCATAAGCACAGGATGAGGTGCTGGTGCTGGAGAAACTATTGCTAGTTTCTCGGAATACTTACCTTAGTGAGACCAATGACTACACAAGGCCGCCGGATTTTCTTATTTACATACATACTTACATACTTATATATCACTAGCAGCGACCGCGGTTTCACCCGCGTAGTTCCCTTTCCCGTGGGAATACGGGGATAAAATATAGCCTGTGTTACTCACTGATAAAGTAGCTTTCCATTTCAAGGTAATAGATAAAATACTTAGGTTCAGTAGTTTCGGAGCCTATTTAATTTAAAGAATCAAATCTTTCCTTTTTATAATATTAGTATAGATAGTTCGGTTCTCTCTGCCTACCCAGCTATGGAAGTGGCGTGAAGTTTAGTTTAGTTTAGTTTAGTTTAGTATAGATAGTGCCCGCAGTTCCCTAGTGTAATCAGAGTCAACTTTGAGAAAGTAACGAGAAGTTGCTAACTCGTCGCCGCTCGTCACAATCACACATCGTAGAAGGATTATCTCGGTCTTGGCGGCTCAAAGCGTGTCTACCTGGGCGGGAAGAGCGCGGGCGCGATGATCATGGCGACGTTGTGGTCGGTCATCTTGTTGGTGTGGCGCTGCGCGACGATGTGGCGCGTGAGGCGCAGCAGCTCGCGCAGCGTGGCGCGCTGCTCGGCCGGCAGCAGCAGCACCAGCAGGTTCAGCGCGCGCCCCTGGCTCGTGCCCGTCAGCGCTGCAACAGAACACAATCAGTATTTAAGTGACATGGTTAATATTCTACGTTCGGAATGATTACCCGGTTCGAGTTTCAAGTGTTGTAGCTTTTCCTTCTAACATTATTAACATGTACCCTAATTAATCAGATTAGCGCATCAAGCTCAATATATACATAGAAAAAGCTAAATAATTGTAAAAAATTGAGAGCCACCTGCATCTAATAACATCCCAAAATCTCAATAGGACTTTCTATTTTATGGTCCTCCGAGCCAGTGAACGGTAATACGTTTTAGTCCTTCGAGCCTCATAACGTTACTAACGTCTGGCCTTTCGAGCCAGATAACGGCAGTTTTCCCCAACACCACTCACCATAAGTGTGGTAAAAGAGCCTCATGAGCTCCTGCGTGAGCGGCGGCTGCGGCAGGTCGCGCATGAGCCGCTTGAACACAGCGGCCACGTCGTGGCTGCTGGCGCGCTGCAGCGCCGCCTCCACCGCGTCGCGCTGCCCGTACCACTCGCGCTCGATCAGCTGGCACAAGCTCTCGATCTGAAAGAAGGAAGTAGTGGTCTACTTAAGCTGGTGGAACAAATATAATGGAATTACAAGTCTCGACAAAATACAATTCTCTACACAACATTACCTAGTTAATGTTTGTTTGACTTTGCCAGTCAATAAATACTTGCTATTTATCTGAGGCATGTGGCGTTACAACGTGGTGCTGACGTTTAAAGGCTGTACAGACTTTGATTTTTTGATCCAGGGAAATGTGATATGCACCATCCCGCTGAGACCGGGGAGAATCAGCGGGTTGTGTTGTGTCCCAAGAATTGTGTTAATAGCCGTGATCAATCAGACAAAAAAATAAAATTCTTAATACTTTTTTTTTAAGTTAATATGCAAGATAGAAACTGTAGTTACCAGTTTGAAATGTTATATCTTTACATACCTTCTGCTTGTTCCCCGGCACGCGCAGCAGCCCCTCGTCGGCGGTGCGCGCGCGCAGCGCGTCGGCGAGCGCGCGCACGATGCTTGGCACGCAGCTCCACGTCTCCTCCCACAGGATCATGTCCTTGCGCACCAGTGTCTCGAGGGACACGCCGAACACGTTGCCTTCTGTGCAATGAGATACAGAAACTTTAACATTGTTTGGTAGAAATGGCTGTAAAAACTAAAGTTATGCAACTAACATAGGATGCAGTCATAAATGGCTTTATTGCTATAATTACTTAAGTAGAAAACTTAGGTTACTTGGTAGGTTAGCCAGGTAAATTTAAAAACGTAGTTTTGCACATTCGTGTCTGATACGAACTTAAAAGTAGGTGAATCTCCGTTGTTGAACTATTATATCATGACGTGGTGAATAACAAACCAACACCAAATCATCTTGGTATAAAATGCCGATCTGAACCTAGTCAAGTATGTGGGCATCGTTAGGATAAGTAAAAGTTTCAGAGCTACCCTACAGTCACTACAAATTACCCTGCCAGAAGTCTGAACCCACCTTCCTTCCTTTTCTTCTTGGGCGGCTTCCTCTTGTGGAAGGGCAGCGAGTAGCGGTCGAAGAGCGCCGTCAGCTCCAGCCACAGCAGCGGCGGCAGCCGCTTCAGCTGCGGCTCGCCTACGCTCTCGATGTCCACGCAGCTGTCCTCTTCTGGCCACTCCTGGAAGAAAGAGATAGACATTTTATAAAGACCACGCTTTGTCTTGCACATTCATTAGGGAGACATCTTGAACATTTACAACGTAACGTTAAGTGGTGCTGGTAGCGGCAAGTGAAACGTGGCTTTAGAACCCTCCTGAAGTCTTTTTAGCGAGTCATTTAGCGTTCAGGACTCTTTAGTCCAGAACGACTCGGGTGAGGTGTGATACGATAGTTGATGTATGTGCATTATCGCACTTATATATATTAATTAAGGATGTAGTATGTTAGATGATAATCTTGTTCATTAATTCTGATAGCCAAGAACTTCTGCCTCCGAGAAAAGGCGCTTCACCTTAACGAAACTTTATTTCTATCTCACACAGTTGGCATACATAGTTAATCTCGTACCTATAATGTGTCATAAAAGTAATTTAACTGTTTGTTTCGTTGCTTACCTCCTCGTGGTCCATCATCTGCCGGTCGAGGTTAAACTTGTGCTCAAAGCTGAGCGGTTG
Source organism: Glyphodes perspectalis (assembly GCA_951394215.1). Classification (NCBI taxonomy): domain Eukaryota; kingdom Metazoa; phylum Arthropoda; class Insecta; order Lepidoptera; family Crambidae; genus Glyphodes; species Glyphodes perspectalis. The sequence goes on from OX596200.1 coordinate 1,804,865, forward strand.
CTGCGCCGACGCAGAGCTCTTGGCGCGTGACACCGCAGTGTGCTTGTTTCTGAAACATCGATATGTTTTGTTAAAAACGCCATCACTATACGGAAATTAGAAAAAAAACATTTTTTTTTTTCAGGTAAAAGTAAAAATAACGGTAGAATCTTAAGTTACGAAAATGTCTGAAGAGATATATTTAATATTACCTACTTCAAGGCGCTGTTGTCGAACTTCATTAAAAGTTTTAGATATAAGAGCTTTTTTTGTTGGCCTAGAAGTTATTCGTTTTGTCCAATCCCTGATTATTGTGCGAAATTGAGGTACTTACATGAATGTGTCATTATTGTCTTTTAAGATTGATCCGTTAATCCTTTCCTTTCCTATTCTCGGTCCCTGAACTGTTCCGTATCTTTGGTACCCCAAAAGCTCGATGCCCTCTGAAAACAGAAATTACTTGTTAGAGACATGATAAAAATCCTCCTCATAATATAAGCACAACAATCTCTACATATTTTTTTTAAATATTAAAGGAATGTTTGCATTGAGTGTTAACGCAATAAAAAATCGGTAGAATACCAAAAAGAAAGTATTCTCATTAAGAAAGTCTAAATGCCTCAAGGACCATTCATAAATTTGATAATTTTTCGTGGATGTTAGATCAATAAATTTCGAAGAGTTGTTTACAATATCCTTTTGAAGCAAATTGGGACAGGTGCTAGCATCACACTATATGCCTACCAGCACTTGTCATGGGCAATCAAGAATAACCCACGAAGCTCACCTGTGTTGGTCGCTATATCAGCCCAGTGCAAATCGTTGGGCTTGAAGAGCTCGTGCATCGGCAGCGGCGGGGAGTGCGCAGCGGGCGCCGGCGGGGACAGGCGCGCGCGCCGCCCGGCCGCCGGCGCCGACGGCGTGCGCGCGAGCGGCGCGTGCGCGCCTGCTGGCGGGAAACTGTCGCTGAGAGGAAAAAGGAACTGTAAGTACTTATTCTATGTAAATATATTTAAAGGGTGAAAACATGTTGTTTTGGGATCTAGGCAGTAATTTCCATTTGCCATTGTATCAGTTACACGTTTCAGATAGTTATCGCCGAAAGTAAAAAAGAAAGAAAGTACCTACCTATATAGAAAAAAGATAAATATTACCATTGTACCTATAGGCTGTGCTTATTGCTTTTACATAGTATTACTTACAGATTTTTCTACTGCGAATTTACTTGACAAGCAGGTGTAGCTGATAGAAATCTCAGCCATAAAACTAGCTATAGAAAATGTTCGTGTCATCAACTTGTTAACAAACATTTGTATTAGAACCAAGAATGTTTATAAGTGTATTTCAATATCTTTGTCCGTTACCCAGTACCTACCTATTCATATAACAAGCTAAGGCATTAATGTACTGCTTAAAGTTTACTTACACAAAGTCTGGCGGCGTGGCGGAGTCGGCCCACTCTGCGGGCGGGCTGCCTGAGCCACCGCTGGGCAGCGAGTCCAGCGAGTCGGGAGTCGCGCTGCGCGACCTCGGTTCGCTGCCGCTTGAGTTCTGCAACAACATGAAAAGTTTGTTTTAGATCAGTGGTTCCCAAATAGTGGTTTTGGGACTGCTGGGGAATCCAGGAGTAACAAGCCCTTTTAGCAATTTTTAAACAAAAATTGAATAAGTAGCTTTGAATTAAAATTGTGAACAAATAGTCACAAGAGCCTTGTCACCTATACAATCGCAAACCGTGGGTATTAGACATCTTACAACTACATGCTAGGCAAATATGAACACAGTTAGCATATCATAGTCCCAGTCCAAGATGGGACATCTGCTTCGAGATATCAGCGAAGCTAAACCTATTGTTACCATCTGATTAAGGATGTTTACAATCTAAAAGGTTAAACTCAAATAACAAATAAATAAATACTCGATACCGTAACCAACCCTTGTTTCACGGAGACCGCACAGAATTGACAATGAAATTGAGGACCTCGAAAACGCATTGGATAAGGTAAGCAAAACATGGAAAGATCCGGTTTTCTACCATTGAAAAACAAGTACCACACAATCATTATACAAGTTTATTATTATCGAAGTGCTATTTGTCAACAAAAAGCAAAATAAATATGCCTATTTTAATGAATTAAATTTTGACGACAGAAACCGCATGGTGTAATTTTGGTAAAGCTCATTCCTCCAGTGAAAACTTAATAATTCCAACCAATTTTTGTAGCAAAGTAAATTGAGCACCCACTTTTACTTCCAATTACAAAAAATACCTTAGAATATCGTGGGAATTCACAACAATTAAAATCGCATTAAACAATAATGCGAATGTTGTTCATTGCTGGCACAAAGTTGACGAATCTCGCGCCGAGTGTTGTTAAGAACGAGAAAGTGTTTTCAGCATTTCTTCATCGCCACACGATTAATCAATCGCTTATACTTTTACCAGGCGACGGAAATAGACGCATACATTGTTGAAGGAGACTTTTTCATCTGTAGAAAGCACGTGCTATTATCAACGAGCCGTGAGAAATGCGTGTGTGGTCTAAGGCGTGTTGTACACTTATCCGAAATGAGTCACAATGGTCACGTCACGTCATTAGTCGTGAGGCTCGAACGTATGAGTAAGGACTTTTATGGTAAAGGCTAAGAAAAAAAAACAAATTTCAGTAGGTAGGTACAACAAGTATTGTGTACCTAGTGTTTGAGTTCCAGATATACTTAAGATAAATGGCCGTTAAGATTTTAGGTATTTATTTGCAATTTTGATTGATTGCCAAAACCAGCAAGTCTATTACAGATGGTAACCAAAAAGCTCCTGCATGGGAGAATGGTAGTGTATCTGGCACTCAGTCTATGACTATTTTGTCTAAATAAATTTGTATCCTCCTACATGGTTATATTTCTCAAGTTTAGCTTTGCTGAGAAGTACGAATGCTGGAATGCTGGAATGAAATACGAATGCTACCCACGTCCCCAGGATGTGTATAAAAGGCCTTATTATCATCTTTCACCCAACAAAGACACTAGTTCTCTAATGCAAAGAGAAACTAATATTACCGCATTGTCCCCGCCACTTACGCAATACCTACTTAGAAAGCAACATTTAGATACGATTTTGAAATTATTTTATATTAAAACGTCCATCTGATTGCTAATTACGTTTCGTAATTATATCGCCAATTAGATATTTTGTTATTATTGCATTCTTAATAATGATTGCTGGTATAGCTCACTGTTATTAAATAGCAGTTGTTATTTATTTCTTATTTTATTACATTTTATAATACTAACAATAAAATAAAACTATACCAAAATAACTGCACGGAGATCGGAATGTTCTTATTTCAACCACAAGTCGCCGATCCAGTTATAAATGTAATTAATAATTTTCTAATCAAATATATGTAGACCACTGCAGATTGTCTATTTTTTACTGATAATTAATAATACTTGCATTGTAATACTTACTTTCTATACTTTCTATGCATTTTACTAACTTATAGAAAACCACAAATTATATATGTAGATGAGATACTTATAATAACAAAACTTGCACGACACACTATTGATCTCGGATATCGTAAGATTGCGGGCCTATAAATGAGCAACATTGTAATCCTCATCGGCCTCAAAGCTCATTCACTACACGGGCACACAACAAGAAAGAAGAAAACTTCTTGCAGTGCAACCCGTCAAGTTCCGTGAACAGATCAATTAACTAGGCGCACATTGTAAAACTGGCGCTGCGGCGCGGTTTGACCAAAACAGGCGTTATTGCTGCGCGCGCGCAGCCGGACGGTCTTCCGGCCCCGTTGGTAAGGGCAAATGCATTTTTATTGATGTAGCTCTAGGGCTGTAGGTGGCAAAGAATTTGCTATCTGTCCGTGAATATGTAAAGATATAAAATATAATAAGCTTAAAGTCTTCAGTGCCTTTTTTTAATAAAAAGTGTTTTTAACAAGTTGTAAAAAATATTACCGAATTTCTATCGAAACTCTAAAAATACCCAAGTACATGATACATATCTCGTCTCGTCTAATATCAATCATTACAAACCGCCTGGAGTAAAAGGTTTATAAAAATTATATTTGCTACTAAGCGGAAGAGAACACTGTATCAGACTACATGCTAGATGCAAGATATTTTCAAAATATATATCTCATGTGTGGGAGCCCTTATCGCGGGTAACAATGTCATGTGACAGAGTCGCCATCTGTTTAGTTAATTAGAACTATGTGCAGTATCCTACCTACTGATTTTAAACAACATTGAACTATACATTACGGCGAAGGTTGTCCGAGTTATTGGATATGAGGACGTAGGCAATTTGCGACAATATTTATTAAAGTATAAGAGACTTTAATTGATTCTAGTTAAAAGGACTTTGTGTAGCAATAAATAAATAACAATAGACGAGTACACGATAGTCCCATGTTGGTCTGGGATTTGAAAAGAATGTGCCAACTGTGTTTCTTGCCTAGCATGTCGTAAAAGGTGACTAAAGGTATATGGGATTTTGCCAAAACCCCTTTTGGGTATGTGATTGTGTAGGGGACGAGCTAGCCACTTTTTCCCAATTTTCCATCTCACCCAGCCAAGTTTTATTTTTGTCTGAATGTGGTTAAAGGGGCCTGCTGCCACTACTCTGCCTACCCCTTCGGGGATTACGGGCGTAAAGTTATGTATGTATGAGTATATATTAATCGAATATTAAGTTTTTATTTATTTTTCTCTTTAGTGTAATTAAACTTGGTATTTGTTTTGTTGATAGTTTAGAATTAAATCAAGTTTAGTGTATTTTCCACATCCGAAAATCCCTAGGCATCTAAAATTAAAAGCTTGTCTTATTTATCTTAATGACTAAACTCATGCGTTCGATGTGAATTGTATGGAAAATCCCAACAACACAGCCCACGCGGTTTTGGAAAGTCCACATTCACTCCAAGTTTTCAGTAACGGTTTGTTTGAGAAGGTGAAAATGGGAATTAATATTTTGTAACGTTCTCGCGTAATAATTGGAAACTTAATTTTTACATATGTACCATGGAGACACCTCTTAAGCGATACCGAGTCATGATGGCATTTGCTAAAATCAAACTTTGCAAATCCTAGATCATGATCCAAATCCACCTCAAATGGGAATGGATTATGGTTGGTTGGTCAGATGTCTTGGACGAACACACAGCTTTGTGTCTTTGATTTGGTAATTACATTAAGTTTTTTAAAATATTAATTTGTTACTTTTTGGTGTTACGCATCAGTACCATCAATAAGAATGTTTCCAATTTCCAATACCATATATCAAAACATGACCCGATAGACGATCATAAAATCGTGTCCATAATCTATTTAAATTCAAACGCAGTACCGATTCAAGTCACTTGGCTATTGACTACTTACAATAAAACATAATTTAATCACAACCAACACTGTTGTTTCCTCGTAAACCAAGTCGATTTGCAAGATAAGTGAAATAGCGTTGATATTCCGAGAACACTTACGCGGTTGTTCGAATCAAATGTATGTTGTGATTTGATTTTTACCGGTCAGATATCTACTAAATCTGATTCAGACGAATGTGTGCTTCAAGACTGTTAATTCTTTTTGACAGTGTTAAAGATTATCTACATAGTAAAACCATAGATTTAGGAAAATTCTAAATCTATGAGTAAAACAAAACAGCACTAATTTATACATTTTTAAATAAATTCACTATTGATAGGCCATTTGGACAGGCGAGTCGTTGAACCCTGGCTACGAAACCAAGGGCCACGGGTTCGATTCCTGGAATGTTTGAGCCTCTGTTATCTGTACAACGACATCTAAACCTGAAATGTATATATAATTTCATCAAATGTACCTGTACCATGTACTCTATGTAATGTTTCGGATGTATACGTATTTTTTATTCAAATATAAAGCTAAAGTTTTCAAAGTCATACTAGACCAGAAAAAAATAAATCTTTTGTTCACATAATTTTAACTCGCATTCAGAAATGTGCATCCTCTGTAGTAATTAATAGACCTACTTAGGTAACTACTTGTGGTTGATACAAACATGAGCAAAATTATTACGGCTAAACGTATCTCATGCGTTGAAGTCCTTATAAGGAAATGATCTCAACAAGATAAGAATTTTCCTGGAGAATGTAATTACAATTTTTTTTTCATTAAACTGAATGTCCATATAGAAGCTCTAATATTGTGCTAAGTAAATACCAAATGAATTATAAACGTGAAAGTTTCATAATATAAACGATGCCATGCTCTACAAGATCTAATAGGGTTATTACGTTTGCTCTATTAAAAAAAAAAACAAAAAAAAAATATGCCGCCTACGTACTTAGGTATATAATTTACCCCCTGTATACAAATAACAAGGCTTGTACTGACACGTGCAATTAAAGTTAATTAATAGTCTAATACATGTATACGTAACATTTCCTTTAAATATAAACCAGAATAACGATCCAAAAATAAATGTAAGTACAATTTTATTATTGCGTTATCTCACTATTAGTTAAGTTATACCTAACAACCGTTTCAACAATAGTGGAAATGTTGCTTTTATTGTAACAAACATTTAATTTGTGCTACTTAAAATACAATTTGTAATTTCTGAAACCATGATTAGCTTCGCCAAACCGCACGGCGGCGCCACTGCTTTGTCCTAACTATTAATGGCCAATTACCTTTCGAAACTTAATTATGTAGACCGAACAGGTAAGACCGGAGGTCAATTTTATAGGAAATATCTTAAAGACAGTGAAATAGGATTTATTCTAGAACTTTTCAAGAATAAAGGGTGTTTGCAAATTTGTGGCTTCAATGCTATATTATAACCTACTGGTGGGTGTGTTATATAATTGCCAAAGCATAATCCAACCAAAAACTGGATTACGCTCTGATATGATAATGGACCGACACAATTTTTATTTACTTTGACTTGACCTCTAATTTAATTGAGATTTAATACTGCATACTCGATTTAACTCTAAGTAACGAGCAAAAACAAAATCGATGATTTTATAAAATCCCTAAATTATTTCGCTTTTAATTCTATTATGATATTGCATTTTCTCTTTACTCAAACAAACGTTTAAACAAAAAATAAAACCTAAATCATTAAGTAGATACATAGTATAATATCCACATATACTTTGCATGCGTTTATTTAATCGTACGCATTGTAGGATAATGCGTACGATAAACGCACGCTACAAAGTTACAAACAGATGCAAAGATCTTCATTAGCAATTCAAATTGTTCGTTATTAGTCCAAACAGCAGGTGGGTCTTAGGTTCGAGTAGCTCGTCGGCATCAATCATCAGCTAATTCAGATGTTTAATTATTACCGCTGTAACCTTAGCACGCGTTACTAGAAAACAAAAAATTTGCAACATCCTTCCGCTGGGAAGAGGTTTATCCATGTGACGTAATGAAATATGTACAAAGTATCAAACATTAATGTGTTTTATTTTGTTGCTGGTCGCAGAAAAACGACTGAAGTAAAATTTAGACTTAATCTTTGACGTAATGCCTCATAGCTTTTGTATTATTTATCTTAGTTTATGTTATTTAACGACAGGCCCATCGGTTGAGTGGTCAGAGATTATAAAACCGAGGATAGCGGGTTTCCCGAATCCCGCTAGGACCAAATGTTTCGTGTGATGAACATGGACATTTGTACTCGAGTCATCGATGTTTATAAAAGTATTTAACTATGTCTATCCGTTTACTATTATTCATAGCACAAGCTTATAAGTTTAGTTTGGAACTAGGGAATTGATGTGTCAATCTGGAGAGTTTATAATTTATAATTAATTTATAATAATCTACTACTTTGCCAGATATGGCAGTCAAATATCATGTCATTGCGGCTTTATTTTAGAGATGTAATTAAGTATATCAACAAATATTTATTGAATGGCATTCAATAGTATATGAATTAAAGATTGTTTCCTATTTAGTATATATTATTTATCGGTAAATTATAATCTATCTAATAATCTTTGATATAAGATAAGATAACTGAACAAGAGTCACTAATTGAACTTGACATAAGTCAATGAAACCAACAGGTTCCTTTCTGTTTAATAGTCTAAAATGTTTTTTAATAATATAGATCTTAGATAACATTCTTTTATATACGACATACATTACATATATTAGATATCTATTACAAAGATAAGATAGGTATATTTCCTTAATATTTTCCAGATAGTAATATCTAAATTAGCTTTCTAACAGATAGGTTTCAATGTATAGGTATTACCTGCATATTTTGAATACAAAACAAACAAAATATGCTCCAGAAAGTAGGCCAACCAACCAACCTTAAGAGGTAAACAATAACGAATCATAAATAAACAAAATATAATGTGCTGACATTTACAGTATTTCGGTTTCATCATCATGTTTGACAATCTACATCGAATGGCTCGATGGCGCATTTGATAGTAGCCCTGCCCCATGAGCCAAGAGTTATGGGTTCGATCCCCACCCAGGAAAAACATTCGTGTGAATACTTGTGTTAGTTATGTGTCTGGGTGTTAATATATAATATTTAAGTATAATATTTGTAATACCACTGTTAATTCTGATATCCGTAACACAAATGCTTAAACTACTTACCTTGCAGTCTGATCAATGTATGTGATGTAGTATGACATTTATTTATTTGCGTGAATTAAAAGGTAGTTTGACTTAAAAAACCTTAATAATTTGTAACGATGACACAATTTAGCATGTAGGTACGTGTTATTTCATATGATCTTTTCTAATTATTTACAGAAACCATCAATGAAAATTTGTACATTATCATTACGTAGAAAAGGTTTATGTTTCAATCAACATTTTAGACGTAATTGTAATAAAATGTCATCGCAAATCATCATGATCATGTACATAGTAACATGTAAACTCTAACAACACGACAAAAACATACCTATAATTTATCTGCCATATTTTAATTATCTTTTTAGCTGTTATTGAGACGGACCTCATCATTCTTAATAAATAATCATCATATTATACAAGATAAAGAAACTTAAATATACATATAAGTTTGTTATCTTTGAACGCATCATTATTTTGTCTAACGATTTAAAAATGGCTGTCACGATGTTATATAACTAATGTTCCAAACGCAATTTAAATCAACTGTGTGTATAAAGGTCGAATTAAAATTATTTTAACGTACACAAACGTTCTTAAAAGAATATTCTCCTTGATCGAAACCTCCTTTACATTAGGCATAAACAACGTACCAAAGCGTCAAAATATGTCTTCATCAGCGCCAGCCCCTTGCAGCTGGACATCTTCTCGCACACCTTCGACCTGACCGTGTCGCAAATCATTTTGCCCACTCACTAACAACTGCACGCACCACTGACACCAAGCACTCTGTTGTACAACACAACACACAATTCGGTTTTGAAATTTACCGGACGCGAGGCAATTTTGCGTTCGAGCTAACGTCCGTTTCAGCTGTGCCTATTCGCGCGTCGCCAGTTAAGCAATTAACTCCTTCATTATTTAAAAATACAACGTGCCAGTGTTTTGGTTTTAACTTGGGTTAATCTCCCACATTAACACCAAACAGTTTTTTTTTTCTAATCGAAAGTTCAACACACTTCACATTTAGATTAAGATTAAAAACCGCAAAAGAGGTTTATGTCAACTTCAACATTGTCACCAAAAAGTTTTGTAGCAATAAAAAAGAAATAAACTACACGAAAGGTTGAACGCCACAAAAAGGTTTCATATCAAACAATACGACCTCATCTCACCAGTAAGGTTCGAAAACTGAGGTTATCCAGTCCCTAATGTCTCTGAACCTTAATTGCGTATTTATCTAATGACCACCGATGTTAGTTATCTATGCCCTTAATACACCTTCCGTCACGTAGGGTACATTAATAACTGGCTTGTTTTGAAACTATTTTAATGGTACCCGACTCTATTTTATTGCTGTGATTTGACTTTACGTTATGATTATAATAAAACAAATCGTTCCATATTGTATAGTCGGGTGCAATGACCCATAAGTAGATAAATTATTTTGGTATTTGCATTATGCTCGGAAATAAATGGTAAGTCTATGTTTTATACATTTTTTAGTAAAATGGTTGGTTAAAATAAAATATTCTGTTATCATAAATGGATAATCAAAATAATCTTCATAATAAACAAATTGAACTGAAACTAATGTAAAATCGACAGTGGAATACCTATGCATTTTGTTTTATCATTTTTGAGTTACAATTTAATGTTTATTGGGCTTTTTTCCTATATAAAAAGTGTAGTTCGAACATTAAGAAAACATATATATATTTTTTTATAGGTATCTGAATTTTCGACTCCTTTGAGATTTCGACCTGGCTCTTCATAATAAAAACCTTCTTTAATAAAAAAGGATCATTAACAATCTCACAGTTCTGATATCAGCTGTTTATCGACCTAACCCGCAACAAAGCATTCGGTCCAAATAGCCAATGCGACATTAATGTCAATGTCGCAAGATGGCCATTCCCGTGTGTCAAAAAAGCCGCGACAAGCACTTCCAGCGTAGAACATTGACCGAGACGGGGCGGCGATTAACCCACTGCTCTCTTGCGGATGGCAAGACCGCATCTCGGTAACACCTTTTAGACGCGGTCGGGGATTAGTCACGGAGCTATTTGATGGTTAACTGACATGCATATGTCAATAAGATGATATACAGCCGGCTACTGAATAAAAACCTTCTTGCAAGTTAATAGAAGGTAGTTACCAGATGAATTTTAGTAAGGTACGCTCATAGGCACATATGTACATATCCTATTTAATGGACTATAGTATACGTAATTAGTGCCGTTTTGTGTTATAATATGATGTTATGTGATGTAGATATAACTAACTAACTAACTAACTAAACTTCACGCCACTTCCCTAGCGGGGTAGGCAGAGAGAACCGAACGCCATATGGCACGATCCGTAGATATAAATTTATTGAAATACTTCCCTTTTGAAATGTGCTTAGAGTATTAAATACATGTTGCGTCGTGTGTAGGTATAACTTGCTTAGAATCCGATTACATCTTAAACCGTTATTACGGGAAGAGTAGTCACCTCAGAAACTATAAAAAGGCAATAAAACATTAAACACCCGTGTTTTGTTAATGAAACTCTCGTTATAAATAAATATCCGTTTACATCACACATTGTGATCTGACTCCGAGGTAAGTAGCTTAAGCACTTGTATTACGGATATCAGAATCAACAGTGGTATTACAAATAAATACTTATATTTTGGATATTAATACCCAGAAACAGAACAAACACAAGTATTCATCATGCGGGTGTTTGTCCTGGGTAGGGATCGAACCCACAACACTTGGCGCATGGGGCAGGATCACTACCGAATGTGCCACTGAGCCAGTCATACTAGGAAACATTGGCATAATATATAAACCCTGCAAGAGCTTTGAATGCCATTACGTACCAAAAAATGTATTGCATCGAGGTCTAAAACTGCTGTTCTTTGCTTATATGACTTTTGTTGGAAATCAATTTAAGAAGTTCTGAATTAATTCAGAGCGAGGTTAATTCAAAGCATATAATCTTTATACATACAAAGTTGTATGTTGCGTAGATCTTATTACTGCTTGCATTACATTTGTTATACAAAAGTTCTTGTACTGCTCGCATTACATTTGTTATACAAAATAAAGACAAAATGTTGATGTACTGTGTCTGACTAAGAATTAGCACTGAACTGAAGACTTAATAAATCAGAAAAAAAAAATCATTCGAATTGAGAACCTCCTACTTTTTTTGAAGTCGGTTAAAATACGATATTCAATCTGTTGATGTACAATAATGCCACACACACATACTGTTATTGCTCAAATAAACATATTTATTGAAATACCTGAATACAATAATATTTCGAAAGTCATGCATCACCGATGAATTGAAAAGCATCTTCTGACACCACAATTTAACAATAATATTATATTAGTTACGTATTTAAAAATAAAATAACAACCCTTTAAATAGCATCAAGGGCATTTTAACCAAAAAGCGGGATTACGACCAAGTAAGTATAAAATATTTAATCAATGTTTGCGTTTAACATTAAATTCACATAACATTTTTTTTAAATATTGTTACTTATAATACAAAAATGCATTTTTGAATTCTAAGTAACAATATTACAAATGTTATGTGATATGAATAATATTGACCGTTGAACGCAAATACAAAAATGCCTTTAGATTTACGCGCGAAGTGTATCCTTCTGTTGATTAATATCACCAAAACTAAATAGCTTTAAGGACATAAATTCTAGGAAAAAAATATGTCTAATTGATTTGACACCTTAGTCAAAATTATTAAACATTATTTGCACTATTTGTAACCGCCTTCCCTGTCAACAGGAAAACGACAGTTAGTCCAGTAAAACAAGCCAATTAATGAACTAGAAAGTGGCAGTTTCATTGCAATTCGAGTTGCTGGTTTTTAATTAATTTGCACTGAATATTGTTAATGCAAGTTTGTCGTTGGGAAACAAATGATTCACCAAACGTGTTCGTCAATCTGCGACCCAAACTGTATCTAATAAAATCACTTATTATTGGTGGTACTTAGCAACAGCTTTAATGTGTTTTAATCGTCCCATTAAATTCGTATCAGGTTTTAGTTAATAGAGCACATCAAACAATATTATTACACGTAGGTACATACAAATTGATTGAATGCTGGATTTCCTATTTAACGATTCTAGATATCTTGCAGCTGTTTTGACTATATAGGTTAGTTGATATGTAGTACAAGTCAACAAGTTTAATGAAATCCTGTGCAACAGTCCCGTCCACTCAGTCCGTCATGCCGGTTAGTACTAACGCCTAGCTCGCTATTAAAGCTCTAACAAGCTTGTCAACTCTAACTGTAGTATAATTAACCATTAATACATTAAGCCGAACAGAGCCTAGCGACCAAACCAGTCAGATCAGATTCAGAGCTAACGGTGCGGTTGGAATTACGAAAAAACTCACTTAAACTTGACACTGGGAAACCAGTCGGAGGTAGGGTTACCGGTTGACTAATATTTTTGGGATAGAAGAAACCAGAAGTTCAGATTTTAAGTATTTGATGCAGTATACGTAGTATAAATAAATATATTTTCAGAGTGCTTTTTGATAGACTACACATACAAACAATTAATTTATACAGACAATCTTTGTCTTGAGCATAATTTGCCACTGTAAGTCTGAGTTACTTGAATTGTGATACACATGTCGGAGTATATGTCATGTCATAAGCATGTCTTATCATTCTTCTACAATGAATAATACTTCATCCTTGTATTAAATCTGTGAAAGGCACTTGGAAGAAACCTTTCTATATTCGTCAACCCTATACCGAATTGTAGCCACACGAACGCGATACAATCTTTGAAACGGGCCGCATTACTCACAACTGTATGCATGCCACTTATGACAACAGCATTAACATCCAATTTAACTTTTACTGCTTTAACTTAAAGTGCAAAATCGATAACAGCGACGCGTGACAGGTAATGCTGTCCACGTCAAAAGTGCGATTGAACCTGACATTTGGCTGTAAAGTTGAGCCAACAACTCGCTCGGATTCATCAAAGTGTCACTTTAGAAAATGTTTTTTTCTGACAGCCTGTATAACGTCTTCGTGAGAAGTATGTAGATACTTTCGCTTCGGTTATGATCCTCAAAGGTTATTTTATTGTGTTTTATCTCTTTTTAACCGACTTCAAAAAAAGGAGGAGATTCTCAATTCGTCGTTCGTATAATATTTTTTTATTTTGTTTATTTAAGATCTATGTAGTTTTACCCACTACTCCACGTTTGACGATTCGAACAGTTTCAGGGATATAGAACAGTCTATGTTCTTTCTGAAAGTTAGGACATTTGGCATACCAGACTAGCTGTCTTATATTTATTTTCGCATGTATAATATTAGTTCGGATAAGCTCTTCTGACACCACAATTTAAGAAAATCTGACACCACAATTTATTCCAGTTATGGGATTTAATTAAGACTAAACAAAAATTTTACATCAAAGGCAACAAAAAAAAGCAGTCCAAAACATTGAGAAAACCTCAGTTCAACAACGGTGCTTATGTTATTCGTCAAGTATGTACGGACGCATTCCTCAGTAATTATGTGTATTATCTTCCGAGAACTAACCTCCTCCGAATATTAGTAAAGATGGAATTTTAATAGTTTCGCCTAATAACGGCTTATCGTTGTTTACATGAAATAATACACGTAAAAACATAATGATTTACAAAAAATATCGAGGTTTTGAGTCATTAGCTTTACCTATAAACCATTACTGCTGTCATTTTAAGACCTTAATTATTAATCTTATTCACGAGATAGACTCTAATGAATTGATGACTTCTAAGTATATTTTGAGTTCTGTCGACTAACAATACATTTAACTGCATAAAGATTTTTTAAAAGTCTAAACATAAAATATATAATAAATAATAAATAATAAATATCCGACTACATCACATACATTGATCTGACTCCGAGGTAAGTAGCTTAAGCACTTGTGTTACGGATATCAGAAACAACAGTGGTATTACAAATATATACTTAAATATTGGATATTTACACCCAGACACAGAACAAACACAAGTATTCATCATACGAATGTTTGTCCTGTGTGGGAATCGAACCCACAACTCTTGGCGCATGGGGCAGGGTCACTACCGAATGCGCCGTCGAGTCAGTCAATATAAAACTACAATAGTTTTGTTTTTAATTTTATGTTCCTTCCTGAATTGTTTTTTTTTTTTGTTGACAAGCTCGATTCAACCATTTAGCATAATTATTTGGCCCCGAACAGAAATCAGTTTCATGGATGGTGGTAGTTTGCGAAATCCTTTTTCGGTCTAAAATACCAAAATCAAATAACAATATGAACTGATTATACACTAGACTCACCTCGAGATCCCTAAACACATCCCTGATGTCCGGCTTCTTCGCCCTGGAAGCGGCTCGCTTCCTCCTGACGGTCCTGTTGAGTCTCCTGACGCGGCGCCTCACGGCGGCCGCCTGCTCCCGTGGGAGGGGCCTCACGGCCTCACCCAGTTGGGCCTCGGTCACCTCGAGGCCGGCTTGGAAGGGCGCCGCGAGGGAGCCCAGGCCCGCTGCCTGCAGCCATTCGGCTTCTAACTCTCCTTCTGTTGGGACAAAGAGAAACGATCATGAGTTATGTGGATTCGACAATTTTATAACAAAACTTCACCTAAACAAAGAGAATTAAGTCGCGGCTTTTGTAAAAACCGCTTTACCTAAACTTGGTAGAATTTAAACAACTACATGCTTGAAACGCATTTAGTTACTTAAATTCTTAAGGTCTGTTTAGTCGAAAATTAGGTTATTTAAATTCTAAAGTGCTGTTTACATGAAACAGTTCTATTTACTTGAAAAAATATATCCAAATCTATTTTAACTTTTGTAATAAGATTTTTAATAAGGCAAGGTTTCTCTTTGCAACTAGATTAACTTGCTTTTTCTTATCAATAAAAAAATATAATTCTGAGCCTTGACAAAGCAATTTTGCAACTATTTTCAGTGGTAAAATACCTTTGACTTCATCGTAAATCAATATAAGAGTAGTTAGCTTTACAAAGATTCTAACACATAAACAGACTATTAGTAATGTATTTTAATTTAAGTCTTTATATTCAAGTACGTCACACAAAAATATGTATGAATAGTCCCTAATTAATGTACCTACTATTTCATCTCAATTAAACGATGGAGCCGATGGACTGTTTTAACGAAGAATATCTTACTTAGAAATTCAATTAGCATTTTAAAAGATAACCTACATCTAAATGCAAATTCTCCGAAACAACTTTTTGTAACGTCGAGTTAAATTGTCATTTACCTTAAAAGGCATGGCACTCAAGATGAACATCCTGTAATTATGCCATTTATTGTTATTATAAAGACATTAGTCAATGAACTGCGTTATGAAGACAAATGGCTTCCTGGTACCACTTAATTGTTTTAAAAATGCATGCAAACATGCATTTTATCTAAACAAATAAAATAATTGTTACATTTCATATGATAAAAGTGTGTGATCATTTGAATAACTATTAGTCCGTTCTCGATGCCTAGGTTTAGACCAGATAACGCTAAAGCTATGTTCACATGATCTATATAAACTACTTTACAAAAACTGAAAACAACTTGATAATGGACGCTAACTACTAAACTTATTTATAAAAAAAAAATACAAACGTCTTTTGATTCCCCATTGACATCAGAATACCAAAACCAATTTGACTCAATTCTCACTCATAATACCACTGACACGAACAAGCCGTCACGATGTATCTCAAACAACGCATTCATCTCTGATAATGCGCTAAGTATATGTAACAATGGCAAAACTGACATAATGAGTTTGCCCTTCGCACGTATTTACTTCACACACGAGTTCGAATATTCCACTTTTTGCGCTAACATGGATCTTCCGCAGTTTTTTGTATCTCATGCGTGCAAACCATACGTATTATTGTATGCTTAATAACAACGGTAGTCTCGATTCTAAGGTTTAAAACAAAAAACTAAGCCGTTTGATGAGTCTAATCCCATCTGCATTTGACTCTAATTCAAATGGCATAGTTTTTTAAGCCAACTTTAAGTTGTTATAAACAATATACCTATAATGTTTTTTCACTGTGCTGCCGTGTAAGTAGCAGTGGTTATTAAATAAGGAAGATACCTAACTTTATTATCCATGTCTTAATATAGCTTAAAATTTGGACAGCCCATCTCATCTCAATTCTTAAAATAGTTTTGTTAAAAGGAAAATATTTTACATATATCATATCCACTGCAAGAATAAGAGTAGAATAAAAAAACGTGCGCAATTATGCGTAAAAACTGTGCAAATGATATTACTAGTTTCTTTCTACATATCAAAGTTTGAGTAACTATACTAAACGCCACCATTATTGTTGCTCAAACCATACGCCTAATGTAAACCAATGTTACAATTGTATAAATTTATTTGCAGCCTACATTGCTCAAATAAATATTGATTTATGTCAGTAAAACTGGACGTGTCCAAGCAATTTATGAAGACATTAAGTATTGACAATATGCAGTACTAGCAGCGCCCCGCGGTTTCACACGCGTAGCTACCGTTCCCGTGGGAATTCGGGTATAAAATATAGCCTATGTTACTCGCTGATAAAATTGCTTTCTATTGGTGAAACAATTTTTTAAATCGGTCCAGTAGTTTCGGAGCCTATTCAATACAAACAAACAAACCTTTGCTCTTTATCATATTAGTATAGATTAATATGTATAGGTTTTCAAACTTCTACTGCTCATAAACTTAGTTCAATATGTAGTTAAGTATTAGATTATAAGATACACCAATTACAAATCTAATTTCTTACCTTCGACCACAAAACTTGCGTTAACGATCATTAACGCAAGTTTTGAGTTCGCTCGAACTTTTGATAACCATTTTATTTGCGTATGCTAAATTGATAATGACTCATTGCTCGATTGTGTATTCATAACCTAAACCCATTCACCATCCAATCATCCTTTATAAACGAATAGTTATTATTCAGCATAGTCAGGCCCGCTATGTGGTTTTCTCTAGCTCCAGATCATCATCGTCCTAGCGTTATGTCCCGTGTTTAGACGGGGTCCGCTTAGACCATGATCCAGGATTTAGCGAGTCTGGTAATTACATTGAAGCGACTGCCGGTCTGACCTTCGTAACCCTAAGATAGGGGAACCAGACAATTTTTGGATCATGGTTACAAATCCAAAGTTATTTGAATTTGCAGGTTTCGTCACGATGTTTTCCCTCACCGCCGAGCTAGTGGTATAAATACGTACATAGATTTGAAAAATCCAGAGGTACGTGCCCGGTTTGAACCCGCACTCCTCGGTTAAGAGGCGCGTGTCCTTACCATTGAGCTACCACCGCTCTTCTCTAGCTCCAGATATCGTGCAATAAAAATATGTGGGTATAACGGTCGTGTTATTGTTAATTCATGCCTAGATCTCTAATTGAAGATTATAGTAGGACACTGTGCATATAGTAAACATATAGTGAATAAATTCTTTAATTTATATTCAAAATAATTAATGTTTCAGTTTAGTTTTGGACTATGATGGTTTTTAAAACTTCCGGTACCATTAATTAGTCTTTAACAAAGGCATTCTTTAATGAAAATCCAATCAGGACTATTCGGAATGTCTTTCAAAAGTTAACCTATTCAGTTTAGTATAGAAGTTCGTTTCCAAAATTGATCCCACCGACGATCGAACCAGCAACTTTCACATACTAAACGAAAGCTTAAAGCTATCATCGAGGCCTTAATAGCATTAATAAAGAGATAAAAGGGTAGCCTAAAGTCTAGTTAGCTATGGCGCTAACGAGGATGCGCGGGCGCAGGACGCACTCCTGGCTAAATATAGCGCGCTACTCTGAGTCAGCGGTTAGCGCCGCGCTAACCATTCATCTTAACCTTTTTAGTAAGATTTATGCTAAATGCAAACATTTACAGAGGACTGAATTCATCACGTGGAATTAAAGGAATTTTTGTGAGCTTTTTTCGAGGATTTTCTGAAACATTTGGAGTGTTTTTTATTTATTTATAAAGTTTGTTTTAGTAAAATATTGATTTTACATTAAATTAAACTGAGTATATTTTATGAATTTTCAAAATAACCCCTCACGAAGTTAAAATTTAATGGATTATGTACGTTGAAAAATAAAATTCACAATACGAATAAATCAATCATTTTCTATTATGGATGTCAAAATGTTATTCACTCAGTCATCTTATTCTTGGTAAAATAATAACTTCATATTTTTTTTATTTTTCTGTAATAATGGCAAATAATTATTACAAAACTAAAAAAAAAAGCAACTAAAAAAAGTTTTCTTTCTAAAATTGTCTCTAATATTCAATGTTAAGAACAAAAATCCCTTGCACTAAACTTCACGTTATACAATTAACATTTTACTTAGGACTAGGTTTACATTGAATACCTATTGAAACAACCGTTTGTCCTTCTTTATTTCATAAAAACGGTAAATTTTCAAGGCAATTTCTTTTTTACTATCGTGTTACAGTTACTGAGCTAATACTGCAGTGTCAAGCATTTGCTGTGTATCGTTCAGGTCAATCACCCGGCACACATTACATCTACTGAGTTACGTCTAATTGAACGAATGTAACCAGTAATTAAACAGACTGGGGACGAGAGCCGCAATTCACTTTGGTAATAAATACTTTTTATATCAAGCATAAATATTTTCGGCCATAAATTAAACTGGCCGATATAATTGACTGGATAGATCCATTAATGTCGATTTGTATTCTATATTTGAAAGTTTTTTTAAATGTCACGCATTAAACACACTTTCAATTGTTATTTTTTTGGTTAATGGCCCCACGCGGTCTGAAAAGAAAATGGAAATAAAACGTATTAAAATAAATCGTAACGAAAAATACACAACCCTACAAAATAGGAAAATCTACATTTTTATAGTAATTCACGTCAACTGTCAAAATTCTTATTTACCTAACACAATCGTTATTACTGCAGAGGAAGTCAAAGTGACATAACATAGAAATGAACCTTTTTTGAGCTTTTTTTCAAAGCTCATATTTTATTACTATATGAGCTATTTATGTTATCTAAGAATATATATATATATATGTATATATTTTAGGGACTGATGTTACAATTGAAACATATTATATAGACTCTACGGTTACGGATGTAATGAGCCGTGTAATAATTGAACCATATGTTTTATTGGGTTAGCAGAATTATTTACGACACATATGTAACTACGTTTAACTTAATATTGATACAGTATGTATCTGGCAATTGTTAAAAATTCAGGTTCTATTCATAAGTTCAAATTCATTGGTATTATGAATTCAACATTTTATTAAAACAGTAATATTTATTGTTAACATTTTATGACGTCAACAAATGTTTTTTTATTTCTGGATATCAATATTAGAAACGCGAAAGTGTTACATACAGATTGCCCATGGTCTAGATAAATACGTACTCATTTATTCCGGAATATTGTACAGTTTTCGAAGCATACCTACGCGGTGCTTTAAATAAATAAAAAGTACCCGCATAACAAAACCATAAGGTAGCTAAAAAGTCCCAAAGAAGTATGCTATGACTCTACAACAAGTATGTAATCATGATCTCTTAATTGTGTTTATGCATTGAATTTTTGAACGACTAACATTAAAAAAATTCAGAACCTTTTGCTGGACTATTGAACATAGCATAAAAAAAGTAGCTGCGGTTGCAGTGGATGAAGCGCGTATATCAGCGCGCGCGCAGCGGCGCCGCAGGATACGTTTGTTTGGCTCTCCTATTTATAGAGCGGCGCATCCGCAGCGGAACTAGCGATTAAACGGTTTATGGAGATGGCTCTACATATTACGACTTGTAGAGTGCCAAATCGTGTTGGTGGAGCTCGCGAGAGCGGGTACGCATCAATTAAAACGGCTTATGGGCTTTGTACATCCTGTGTAATCATACATGTTGATTGTTTGCTCTACTTGGCTTTATTACTGGTATGCGGAACCTTCAATATGTTATTATGATGATTAATTTTGATTATGACAGTACTCTACTGATATTTGCCGCGGAGACTAGGTCTGAAGCAAATCTAATCTTATTTGCTTCAAAAACAAATTACCTACATAAATATTTGACACCGCCACATATTTTGATTGTGTATAATCCGATTGGCGATCTCTTAAAAGCAAATTATGAGAGAATTTGGAATTTGCTTTTGATAAAATATTTATTCTGCCAGTAACAAGTCTTACACTTTCGTTTCAGTCAAGATAACTCTCGTGACTCACCAAGTACCTAAAGCTCGTTCAGATTTAGAATTAACAAAAAAAGAACCGCGTTCTCTGAAACTCACAAATTAGACATTGGACAGCAAACCTTTTAACCACTCTCTTTTGGTAACAAAACCCCGTGTTTACATCTCGCCCCGCGGGTGCATCGAGCCTGTGCAAACGCAAACATTCTGCGGTGTCTCAAGACAATTTATAGAGTGCACTCCACTCCATATTCCATTGTTCTTCTCGTTGAATCATCGAGGCCGATTTGGGATTTTGTACTTCTTATAGGCCAAGTAGGTATATCGATATGAAATGAAACTAAAATTCGGGCTGTTGCAGAGATTATTCATTCCGCGGGATCACAACAAATTACCCTTTGAGTTCAAAGTTCGGGCTTATAAATTTTATTACAAACGGTTAATGGTTTAGGCATTAAAATAAAGTGACAGTTTAACACAAGATGGAAGGTATTCAGAATTGATATTAAAAGCTTTCCTTTTTCATGTTCTTCGATTTGTTTAATTCTCACTAACTGGAATTAGGAATGGAAATCCCGACAATGCCGGTAATAAACCGCTAATGCATATATAAACTTTTATGACACATTGCATCTAGATTTTACATTAACGCTCATGCGTTGAAAATGCATTTTTTTTTTAAATCTAATCCAATATAAAAAGCATAAACACATGTATTTATATTAGCTACGCAATTTAACTTCCCGATTAACCAAATACGTATAGTTATTGCGTGTAACCTTAAGTGTACAACCATGGAAACAGCCAAGATATCTATCAAATGTTAAGTGTTGCTATCAGAATTATGTCATTCAAAACAACTCTCAAACTAAACATGATGCGATAAGATTGTTTTCGACCTTAAGCTACTTACCGACCACGTATTTCGCGTGGAAGCGACATAATGCACCCATCACACACATTTACACAAAACGTATGTTACTTAATTTTTTTTATGCACTGTTTCAATAAATATATCAAACCTTTTTATCACAAATCGCAATCAATAAAAAAAAATTTCAGTCGAATTGATAACTTCCTCCTTTTTTTGAAGCCGGTTAAAAATGCTTTCTAATGTAGAATCAGACGGCAAAATATGCTAATTTTAAAATTAGAACGAAATCATAATACTTTTATCAAGTTTATATTGTAAAATTAAGTTTTAGATTTTACGCGAGCTGGCAACAAAAACTCCGAATACGAAAACGTTATTTAAAAAAAGAAGCGTCTGGCACTTATTTAATTCAAAATTTTCCTAATTATCGTTTGTTTCCAACGATCTTATTCCCGCGTTTGTCAATGTGCAGTACATTAGACTGCATTGCTGCACGTGGGTGAGCCGGCCGTTGCCAAGATGACGAGCTGGTCGTAGGAGCCCGTCTGGTTAGTCACCGGCGCGTCACAGGAAACACTCGCTGGTCCCGATGACGTATCGACGGCGCAACAATAGGGCGGCGTGACGATTGAATTTTGCACGATTTGATGCGATGACAAACTCAATGAACTTTTTCAAATTCCGATCTAGTCACGAGTGAGCGTACGTTGGTGGCTACGGATAAACAGATTATTCTCTCGCTTTCCAAAGATTGTCTGTTTAGCTTTAACTGCTGAAAACTCGAATTTAAACTTGCTGCCGCGAGTGGGCTCTTGAATTGGTGTAAGTTTACAATACTTTTGAAAATTCCCAGTACCAAAATCAGGTTCTGATTAACGGCAAATATTAAGATGTTAGCTGGTTCTACACCACAGATAAAAAAAAAAATAGCTCTTTATCCAACCAAAATTAATGTTTTTGTATATTTAACGCGAAAGAGACATTTGGAACTTTTAAGCAACAAAGTTTCAAAAACTTATTTTATAAAACCGTCTGATATCTTATTGAAAGCTTTAACTTTAACCAACTTAAATTTTTAACGATCTGTTTTTAATTGCGATTCGTTCGAATGTTTACCGCAACACAGATAAGTGACGTCACGCTGGGCGGCGACGCGCGCCGCGGTGCGCCCCGGACTGCGCGGGCGGGCGGCGCACACGCCGATCCTGTTGTGCCCGTATTTATAGATGAGATTTAGTCTTGATCGAGTTGCACGCCCAATCTGGATTTCCGATTACCATAAACGTGAGTGGAGAAAGACATATCACGGCTTTATGTTCGAGTTTTGTTGTAAAAAATAGCTGTGCCTCGTGGAATAGCCTATTGGCAGAATATCAAGAACTATAGAATATATTTAAATTTAAGGAGTTTTACTGACTTTGCTACAAATACATGTTGTGTTTTAGGTAATTTATCTACAAAGATGAATGATTAAAAAGGACTGCTAAGGCCAAAGAAACAAAAAAAGAGCGGTGGTAGCCCAATGGTAAGGACACGCGCCTCTTAATCGAGGAGTGCGGGTTCAAACCCGGCACGTACCTCTGGATTTTTCAAATCTATGTACGTATACCACTAGCTCGGCGGTGAGGGAAAACATCGTGATGAAACCTGCAAATTCAAACAACTTTGGATTTGTAACCATGATCCAAAAACTGTCTGGTTCCCCTATCTTAGGGTTGCGAAGGTCAGATCGGCAGTCGCTTCAATGTAATTACCAGACTCGCAAAATCCTGGATCATGGCTAAGCGGACCCCGTCTAAACACGGGACATAACGCTAGGAAGATGATGAAGGCCAGAGAAACCCCTTCTTCAATACATTATTAAAAAACAGTCTTTTTTCGCTAAAACTTTAAAACTTATTCTTAAAACTTACTTTACTACATTATGCTGTGCTATGTTTTTACTAGATCAAACAAACAGCTGCTGTCATCTTACTTAAAAACGATAGGTAGATACTATTTGTATTTGCTTTTTAACACCCATTATCGATAAAATCAAATAAATTATAATTTGTAAATTGAGTAATTAATTGGGCAAATGTTTTGTGTGATGAACATGGACATTGTACTCGAGTCATGGATGTTTATAAACGTATTTAAGTATGTCTACCAGTTCACCTAGTATCCAAAGTACAAGCATAAGCTTAGTTTGGAACTAGGAAATTGGGGTGTTAGGCTGGAGAATTTATTATTATTTATTTATAAATTTATTCTTCGACTGATATTTGAATGATATTGTATTCAAATGTTAGCTAATAATCCAAAATCCCTACTTGCTTAACTAGGAGGAAATAGCGTTACCTATATCATTAAAGAGAACTAAAATAATGTATATATACTATAATAGAGAGTTTAATGAAACTATAGGAAAAAATAAAAATAGTGCTGCATAGACACATCAACATCCAGCTATCTGTGCGACATTACGCTAAATGCAACGTGACAGGCGCGCGCGCATCGCGGTATTTGTGTCAGCGCACCGGCCGTCTAGACGAGCTATATTCGACCTAACGCGGCACGCGAATTTGTTTTACACTATCATTTATTTTTGAGAAAAAAAATTTACATGTTAATCAAAATAATGTCGATATAATTTTTCAAACCGACGTCAAACTCGTGCGTTTGTTCGTGGAATCCAATTTGGTATTGATATTATCATCTTGGTCTTTATTGTCGTCAAAATTAAGATGGATGGCTTGTCAAAACCTTTGCAGCCTCGAGCTACCTAAAAATGATATCCAGTAACGTTCACTATGGGCTAAAGCCCACTTACTTTACTTTACTGGACTATAGTCTATTATGAATGTTGAAGAGGCGAGTGAGCTGTGTAAGGATCGTGCCATATGGCGTTCGGTTCTCTGCCTACCCCGCTAGGGAAGTGGCGTGAAGTTTATTTAGTTAGTGAGTTAGTTAGTCTATGGTCAGAAATTAAACAATCGCGAGGAGAATTATGGTGATGCCTTTATTATCTCATAAGATCTTACTAGCGTCAGAAATCTCACTATCTCACCTTTTTAAGCAGCTAGACTATGTGATTTCAAATGTTATTTATCAATCGGAATTCCACTTCATAATAAAAAGATAGTCATTTATTAAGTGCATTGTAATTTCCCAAAATCTATTTTCTAGATAACCTATCATTGCGATGCTTCAACTAAGAGCATGGATCATTCGTTCAATTGTAATCGTTCAGACGCGATAAGGCATAAACAAACGCACAAGCCGTTCAAGTTCCAATACTTAGTTAGAATTAAGATAAAAATTAACATACGCCTTACACGTGATGATGTTACCATTTAATACACTTTTAATATGTTAATCAAGTATTTTAATTGCATGCATATTATCTCGACGTAAATGTGAATTTTTTTACAATTTTCCATCTTACCCAGATGATTTTTTTTTCGGCTGAATGTGGTTTAAGGAGCTAACAGACATTTTCGTTCAAAGGCAGCTCTTTTAAAAAGTTAAAAAAGAATTAACTCGCTCATAAGCACATATCGTGAAGAAATCCTTTATCAGGTGAAAATACAATATATTATACAATAAAATCAACAAACCTCCATCAGAGTAGAACAGAAAATCCCTCAATTCCCTTATTTTGTATTTTAGTAGCACTACCATATTCACGTTTAAGTATTTTACACACCATTTAAACTAAACTGATCACAACTAAGCGGCTTCACAGTCTTAACACGACCGATACGTAAAACAGACTAAGTTCAAAGTTACGAAATCCGAGACAGGAAACTTTAGACATAGATAAGGGAATGACAAATAATCTCCCTAATGAGAGCACAGTCCTTTAGAAAAGAGGAGTGATGCAGAACAAAAGATAAAAATGTCATTAACTTAAATGCAAACAGAATTTAAAAGCGACATAATGGTTTTAACTTTCGTTGTAACTCATAACCTTGACCTAAAGAGTTTTTCTATGGGCTTTCCAATATAATATTCAGCGTATAACGTATAATGTAATTCAGCGTTTATTTAAGAGGTAACCACGTGAAATCTGATATGTTTAACCACAAACTAAATTTAATTTTCACAGTATCTATTTCATCCTTTAGGTATAATTAAGGGGCATATTGGACTAATAATTGAAATAAATCTGAGTATGGATAGTTTTTGTAAGCCACTGAATAGTAGTATCACCTTCCACACATACCAATATCGTCAACTTTTTTAAATTTGTTTTACAAGGCAATCACGCTAAAATAGAATAGAATATCTCATCAATTTCTTTAATATATGGAGGATCTTGGTAGGTACCAAGATGTTATAAACCAAATATTCGATGAAGTTTTCATAATAAGATTTATGTAAAATACGCGAGACTTAACAACTGCAGTAATAGTTTAAAGAAAAAGTTATCAGTGCCTTCTTCATGACTAATTTTAATGCCTCAAGTAAAATAAAAAATATCTAAAATTAAAATAAATTAAGGTACAATAATATTAAGATACTTACTGATAGGAAACACTTGGATAAGCAATTTCATCGTTAGATCCCATTAAAAACAATGTCTTGTACCGCGAAACAACTACGCTTCGTCCCTCCACGGTGCTGACTGTTGCGTCTGCGCAGTTACGCCGATAAAGGATAAATGGGACGAGATATGTCGATATGTCGCAGTCACGTATTAACTGCTTTATCACATAGATTCTAGGATAGATTAGCCACTTGTTACGCGAAGTGATGGAATGTTTAAAAATAAAAAACTAGATCTCGCATTGTCTATTTGTAAGTTCGTATTGTCCCACTGTGTGTTAAAGGTGATTAAGGATTTATCGTATTTTATACAAAGAAAAATATCTGAGCCCCTATTATTTTTTATGCTACTTAAGTGCTAAAGGCGACAAATAAGTCAGCCTGCTAAGTTAGCCATGTAAATGGTCACTATGGACAAATGCCATTATTTTTGGTATGAAGAAAACCAGTTCAGTTCCTTTGCAATTTTTTGAAGATAGAACAACTGTAGATTCTCTTAAAAGTATGTCCTTTCAAGCGTCTAGAAATACAAAAGGTGGCTGTTATATAATACAGCAGATTGAGCATACTAACACAGATGCAAAAACACAAACATCTCTGATAATGGAAGCCAGAGGCTCGTGACCAGTTTATCTTATTTTTGCGCTCTCCGATTGACGTGTGAGGACTTATTTTTAGATCCCTCTATTTCCGACGTGAATGGAGTGTTTCTAATAATAATCTCTCATTTCTGTGGACAAGGACATCGGCTGACCGCACCATAAACACGATCTTGAGAAAAGAGTTGATGAAATTAGATTTTGTTAGCACTTAAATAACTCACGGTGATAGAAAAATATTGGCGTCGTTATCTAATTACCCACAATTGAATCTAACTAAATCTCTTTGACGATGAGTAATTGTCCGGCAAATACTGAAATTACCAATTTTACCTTTTTGCATTACATTTATTAATTACTAGCTGTGCCAGCGGTGTCACCCGCGTTTATGGTTAATATTATAAAGACTATTTCCGTCATACATGATTTCTATGTAACTTTAACCATTATGGCTGCACACGCGACGAAAGCTTAAAAAATAAAGTAACTTCTCCCGTTTTCCCAACATTTCCCTTCACTACTCTGCTCCTATTGATTGCAGCGTGATGAAAAGTATACTATAACCTGCCCAGGAGTATGAAGAATAATTGTACCAACTTTCGTTAAAATCCGTCAAGTAGTTTTTGTTTCTATAAGGAACATACAGACAGACAGACAAAAATTTTATTGATTGCCTTTTTGGCATCAGTATCGATCACTAATCACCCCCTGATAGTTATTTTGAAAATGTATTTCATGTACAGAATTGACCTCTCTACAGATTTATTATAAGTATAGATGTTCAAACTCTATACAAATATGCATGTAATTTTTTTTAGCTATAAGATCGTAATAAGGCATGTCTATTTCATGCCTTCAAACTGGAAGGAAATAATCATCTGACTAGTTAGAATTTTTTAGTATTTTTTACGCAATTTTTTACAATGCTCTTTTCTAAAAAGAGCCAGCCTTTTCCTCATTACTATTCACCTAGAATAACACAGATGGACAGATGAACTCACAGCTCACGTAGGTTTTGCATTTCACCGGGCGAGTGCGTCGGATTAACACACAAAAATGTATGTAGGTATTTATGTCACGGAACCACTGGTTGCGGAACAAAGCCTACTTGATCGCGATTCAGATAGCTTGGACAGCTCTCGGCTGAATGAGACAGCCGGGGTGAATGGTTGCAGTGAGCCTTGGGTCTTTGTTTAGTTTTCGTGCAGGTTTGAAAAAATATTGTTAATTAGTTGCTGTTTGGACAGCAGCCGCCCGATACTTATTCCGCGTAAGCAGATACACTCTTTAACATTCCGTGATAAACGGGCTATAAGATTTGGGAAAATATTTTAATATTAGCTGAATATTGTAGTAGGCTACCTGAACAGCATAATTAATAAACTTGCTTCCGCATTTATAGTGTTACTTACATACATACATAACATCACGCTCATAATCCCCGAAGAGGTAGGCAGAGTCAAAGAGGCAGCAAGCCCCTTTAATTACATTCAGCCAAAAGTAAAACTGGACTGGGTTAGATGGTAAATTGTGAAAAAGTAGTAACAAGTGGAATCACATTCCCAAAACCCGATAAACCATTAACCGTCTTTTAGGACATGCTAGGCAAGAAACACAGTTAGCACATTATTTTTAAGTCCCAAACTAAACATGGGACATAGTATTAATTAGGATCACATAAACTTGTTTATATGACAATCTCAAAACCCAAATAAGAGATTGCTTTGAAACCGACCACAAATCATAATGTCTACACTCATTAATAAAAACACAGAGCGCATCAATTTAGCAGATACGGACGCACCTCTATAATGGAAACGATATCGGTGCACCGAAAACGGAACAATGCCTCCATTATAAGGATGTACCGTTGCCACAACGCCCACTCTCCATCGAGGATAGTGTGTTAGGCTGAGAGTGACGGGAGTGTGTAATGCAGGCATCGTTCCGCTCCGAGTGAACCGTTCATTCATAGATTAAAGTCAAACAAATAATTAGAGAGTCTTTATCTTGTCCTGGTTCAATAGTTTTCTAGTTAAATTGTGTACGCGGTGACATGGATTCAAAATTCTTTAAAGCTAGAAGCGAGATTGGGTTGGGAAGCGAATGTGGGTTCAGCAATTGTTTTACCCTACTACGATAATATTGATTTACGTCTATTTACATTATATACGTTATTCTATGTACCATATGTATGTTTACGTTTGCTTCGCCGTGTCGAATGCTCAATCTATTATAATATTAATTAAAATTCGACTAAAATATAGTGTTGTGTTAATTAATGTTGTGTCCATCGATTTGTTATTATAGTGCGTGAACAAGGCTACATTTTAACCGATTTAAAATAAGTCGGGTTATAGGTAAGTATGTGATTGTTTAGGCGACAAGCTAGCCACTTGTCACTACTTTTTCATAATTTTCCAGACCACTTTTGTTTTTGGCTGAATGTGATTAATGGGGCCGGCCTGCTGCTTCTTTGACTCTGCCTACCCCTTCCGGGATTATGGGCGTGATGTTATGTTCAAAAAAGTAGGACTACATTTTGAGAGCATAAGTACATCGTTGGTTTTGTATAGATATACTTATAGATATAGCCCGTATATGGAAGCAATGAAGGAGGACGCCTCTAGTCACACATGTTTATTCTTAAGATAAATGCTAATCTACCAAACAATCGTCATTTAAAACTCACGTATTCCAATTTAATATATTCCAATCTGATTACCATACAGATTATACTAACGTAAATAGTTTAAGGCACCTGCCCATTTGCAAATCCCATCACGGCTCACCATTTAAGAATGTTGTTGGCAGTCCCAACAAATAATGTCGTCTCAGTACGTCGCAGGCGCGAGAGGAATTCTAATTAGTAATCAATGGCTTTGTTTACGAGTTTATGAGTTCGCTAATTGATTTCCTCATTCTCGTCCTTAATCTGAGTATTACTTGCATAGTTAATATTGTAGGAAGCTATGCTGAGTACATATGTCTACTTATTTTATATTTTTTATTGCTTAACTTAAAGGATTAGTTTGAGGGCAATAAAAACTTCCTGTTATGTATTTTTAAGTACTGGTAATGTCCATTTTAATTACGTCGTAATCTAATTTTGTATTAATTTTAATATATTAATAACAAGTAAGTAGTAATGTGTGTTTTATTGTTGACAACAGTTCTACAATAGTCTCAATAAAATGGAATCTCCAGAGGGGGCTCCAGAGTTAGAGGATCTCCAGTGTATATGAGATGCCAAACGCGGCACTTTTCAAATTCATCCATTCCACTCTGAGCGTCAACACAGACATACAGAAACACGTTACAGTAGAGTTTACGGCAAATACCGTACATTGCCGTAAACTGTACATACAGACAGTGTCTCCAATGCGCCATTAATGTGACTCCTGACCCATCGCCTATTATACTTAAACTGAGTACAAGTAGAAGTATAATGAAGCCTAAACCGCCAAGTCACCCCGGAAGCCCTTAGCAACAGGCATCACCTCGGCGCACGTCCCGGCGCGCATAGGCATGCGCATACGCAGACAATGGTCCCAAGTGTGACCCGCATAATATTCATCGCGATATGCGCAGCCCATTCAAACGTAACCCATCATACCCACTATGTGACGGGAATAAACTTACGAGCGGACTGGACGAAAATAAAGATAAATAGTTTTAAAAATAGATAGTTTATTAATAGTGTGGATACGATAACAAGTCATTGGTGCTTTAAAAACAGAGATCGAAACGTTTTCTTTTGAACTTTGGACCAGTCGCCTACGGAACTAAAACAGTTCTAACAATAATTCAATGGTCTTGAATGTAGGATTTCAACAACACACTCACTTAATCTTGCTGCTTAAACAACGCGTAATTTTTTGCAGTTTAACAAAAAAATAAAACAGTTTATAGAAGTTATTAGCGCCGTAAATTATATCAAATTATATGTGTCTATGCCTATAATTTGATATAATTTACGGCGCTCGGTTCTCCCTGCCTTCCCCGCTCGGGAAATTGCGCGAAGATAGTTGTTAGTTTGTTTAAAATCACCAACGAGCAAGTGCAAATTAATGTTTTTTTACGCTTCACCAAAGAAAAACAACTTGATCACAACCCAAGATCGGCAATCAATCATAAACGTTTCAGTAATTGACAGCAGAAGTCATTTGTTGTCACAGCCGAGTGGGTCCGAGAAGCGCCGCAAGAGCAGCATTCCGCAAAAACAATACCGAGAGCTCACAGCGTGGACGCATACAAATGTCCTTATAAATAAACAAACTTGGCGGACTTGGCACAGTCAAGCGGGAAACAGAATATCGCCAACCAGGCAACAAGATAGATGCAAGATGTTTATGAAAGACTTTGCTATCGTACTAAAGACAAGAATCTAAATTTAGGAAAGACGCTGTTGATTACAAGTAAGTATGTCTAAAGTTTATATTCTAATTAAAATTTTGTTCAAATTAAACACTATGATTTTGATTGATTTAACCGCCTATTTAATTCATACCATACTTCAAGCCTTCTTAGGATGCGATCTCATAACAGTTTAATTAAATACTTTTCAGTCGCTTATTGTCAGCTTAAATCCGTGAAGACATATTTCAGCTTAGCTATTAATCAATGATAATCCTCTCATTATCAAAAGATGCCATAGACATTATGTATCTTTTGATTTAAGTCTATAATCGTCTTTTTGCTAACAGATAAACTATAATCCCAATAAATACTACTATACTATAAACACGTACATAATTACAACGTAGTTGTCAAAATTAAGAAGAAAATGGCTTACTGCAATTGTTTTACCAAGTCGATGAAAGACGGGGATACACGTTTTAAAACCGAAAGTCATTTTGAAATGGCAAAAGTGTTTGTTAAACATTTAGTTAAGCACATCACTTCGCGAGCTCTTTGTAAGTTAAATGTTTTCCACTCATTCCTGTGATGGCTTCTTTGTATTTCGTCTGTACCATTCCCTAGTGAGCTAAATGCAAATAATGATAAGATTTAGAAGGCACTAATTATGATGGACGTTAGCAAGTATTGTTTTAATTACTTTCGTTAATTACCCTATTTGTAACAATTTTGTAAATTATACAAAGCTCATTGCAAGTTTTTTCAAGCTTGATTCTATGGACTCGGGTTTTGCACAAATTCGATGTTATCATTTGTGCACATCATAAATTTAATAAAGAAGCTTTTAATTCTTCTGTGGCCATAGACTATACTTATAAAAAGGCCACAAATAAATAGTATTAATAAACAAAAAAAAAAACAAGGAAGTTTACCGTTTTATTATGAAACGTTCAAACAAAAATTATCACCATCGCATTGACATAGGATTAAAGAATGTAAATGTTAATACATTATTACGACATTGAATATAATGAGCCGTAGGTACCAGAATATTCTTCCGCTGATACGCGATCTTTATAACAATTATCTTTGCTCTGCATAAACAAACATGTCAAACCCGTTATCAGTATAGATACAATAGGAAATTTTATTATCTACGTCTGTCTTGCTCTAATTTACTATTGTTTTTTGTTTGAATATGCCATTGTTCCATTTATGTCTTCCGCAATCAAGATACTGAATGGTAAGCTGATATAGTTATAATATTAGTTTGTCTATTTTATTAAGTACATTATAAAACATCGATCCTACTCTATATGTGTATACTGTATATATGATCCTACTGTATTATATGTAATGCTTCAGGAAATATAGGTATGTATCTAAATGTAGCAAGCCTGGTATTCTATCGAAGCAATGCTAATGTAATGAAGCAACCCATGGATGTGATTAGTGACATATGTATGTACTTATACTACATAGACAAATTGACCACACGTTTTAGAATTTACATGCATTGGTAAAACTGCATACATGCAGAATAACAGCGCTTCTAGCCTGACGCTGCAGCAGCATAATGCTGAGGTAGGCTTTGTTTGTTGATTCCTTTTTTTGGACTATTTTTGTCCAAATGTTGTTATATATTTGTTTTCCTGTATATGTTTTAATAATTGCGTCCAATAAACGTTTCTTTCTTTCTTCCTTCTATATTATGATATCATACAAAATGTAGACAAATCAATAAGATGAAGGACAGTGTTTGCAAACATAACTATGATTCGTACTTGGAAGAACAGACACAATATTGTATTTAATAACATTATATCAGATACTATCAAGAAACACTCATACTTTAATGTTACTATCGAGGGGATGTAAACACCATATATTTAAGGCAACACTGTATCACAGTGCACAACGAAGTGCATTCTCGCAGAGTATCACACTCCGGAGATAAGCAAACAAAGGCGCTTGCACGTGTAATTAAGCCGTAATTAATGTGATAGCGCCGGGGCATGCGCATGCGGCTACCAGCTAAGCGGTATAAGCTTCTCACACTCGTGGCCATGCGTTTAAAATTCCTAAGGACTTCTTGGAGAACATATGTAACCGTACTTACAAAATTCCATGTTTGTCTAGCACTTGTCTTAAATGCGACTAATGGTGTATTGGGTGTTGGGTTTTTGATGGTGAAGACGACGAGTCACTTGTCACGTTATGAAACATTTGTCACGTTTTTACATATTTCCATCTCACCCAACAATTTTTTTCTTGGCGCAAGTAATGTGGATTTATTTACTGTTATTTGAAAAAAAAAATACAAACGAGGCAGTCAATATTTTATGGTAGTTGCTTATACTACTGTCACGACGGTTATTTAAAAAAAAACCAACAAGTTCCCCAAATGATATTCTAGTATGTAGAATTATACTATTTTAAACTATCAATGTTCAAACGTTGGGCACCCCACGTGAGAACAGTCACGGTGTTGGGCGCGCGCGCACCGTGACCCGCGGCTTCCTAGAGGAACTCCCAGCGCTGGGACGCGACTGTGGGAACTGACATTGTGAACACCTTTTTTCCTACTTAACGTTTAATAGCTAATAAGTAGATGCGACTAATTGTTATTGTTAAATTTGCGAGAAAAACTGAATTAGAATTATGGTTTAAAAGAAGTTTGCGGCATTCAATGCAAAGTAACTTTTCTTATAATAAAACGTCTTCTTTTTACAAATAATTCCATTCAAAAATCAGATCTTACCGTATTATTTTTTTTTTACAGCCAGCCCAAAAAACAAATGATTAGTTTGTATATATATTGATTATTTAAAATAAATACCTCCAGTCTTTACAGTTTTGGTAACGACATATCAAGATTATAAATACGAGTATTAGAAATCATCCTTTATTATCGTACGTCTGTGTTACTACAACTATAAAGCAATTTTCGAGTCTCGGCACATATTAAACTGTACAGCATTAACTGCTTTCCCTCAGGTGCTGTCTTATTTGATTACTCCGTCTCCCATCAGATCTCATCACTTAACCTACTCAGTACCTGTCATTGTTTTATAGCAATTAGGTTATAATTTCTAATCTACGTGAGAACACGTAATTCCCACTTTTCTCCCCATTTCATCAACACGACAAGCAATTACGAGTGAAATGAAGAGTCGATGTGTTACAGCTTGTGCGGCAATGTTTTTACTAATCGATAGTTTCCCGAGGAAAGTGCTCGATGCTCGATTCAATGTCATTATCAGTCGGGCTATTGTATGCGATACAATGGCGAGGTTCCCACGCGAAAGTGCCGCGACCTCTGATCAGCCATGCTGCCGTGTTTGGAGACACCGAAACAATTGACAGTCGCTGGAAGGAGCCGATTTGTGCTACTGCGGATGATAGTGGATTGTCTAAACACAAAGGCTAATTGATAAAATGCGAAAAGATTAATAAGGAGACGTTTCAAGAATCACGATACAATTCTTTTCCTAGGTAGGATTCATTCGGAAATAAATAAATAAGTAACGACTTATTAATAATTATATAAAATATATACAACAGCTATATTATATCTGACCACACCACTAATATTAATGTACACTAAGCATAAATCACAAAAGCCTAATTTTATTAATTAAAAAGCGACTGTAAACCACAAATGCTCCAAGAATAAAAGCACCTTATTTATGGGCTTTTGTCTGGTTGATATAGTAATATAATTACTCAATTTCCTACAATGCTTAATACATATTTATGGCAAAAACTTCCGCAAAAAAAGTAACATCTGCCAAAGACATAGCTGTTCATTCAGCCTCACGTGTCAGTAATTTGTATCCTATGCCTCATTCGTCAAATTACACTTCAAAATGTCATTTTTCAATTCTCTTCCGAACCAGTTGACTACATGTTTACAGTGTTGCTATTGTAAACGGTGCTGACTCACATGAGTAGATAAATTTGTAGAACGATAAACTGACCAATGGACTAAGTGACTGTCATATCTAAGCAATTTAAGTAAGTAAAAAAATTCCCATGCTTTTTTGTAAATTCTCTCTTCTAATGCTTCAAAACAGATAGTAAAGCTGTTTTTATTATTATTTCTTAACTAACTAACTTCACGCCACTTCCCTAGCCGGGCTGTCAGAGTCTATTATTGTATCATTTCCGAATACTAAACCCTTAAATACAGGGGGTCGTAAAGTTTTCATGGAAAATACAATTATTATGCGCAAGCGAAACCGAGGGTAAAGCTATTAGGTAACTATAGATGTAGCGAGCTCATCGATTACTGTCGACTGTCACAAGGTGCCATTGTTCAAGCAATCTTAGCTCGCCTTGTATCATTGTCACATTGGTATTCGTTCAACTTAGGAGTTTTTGTTTGGTTCTTAAAATAAATCCCCGATTGTTAGGCGTGTTAGAAGTTAAGTTACAGATAAGATGAATCTGGTTTAAACCGTGCCTAAACAATAACGGATGACTTAAAATATGGCTTGCATCAGGGTAGCTGAATATTATAAATGGTTACATATTTTTATATATAAAAAGTAATTTTAGGTAATGGTAGTTTCGCAGTTATATAAAATGTGATGTGATAAATGCAAAAATCTAATTTTTATATACGAATCTAAATACAGATCACCTATCCAAGTTCCAATACAGACAAAGTAACAACATTTTAAATCGAATTTCGCCGGCAGAAATGTTTATTACAACTTACAAAATTTCCAACAAGAAAATGTAAAAATCCGACAATCGATCCACATCATCCGTTTAATCCGTCATATCTGTCGTAAAGAGTTATAATCTATACTTATAATAAATCTATAGAGAGATCAATTCTGTACATGATATATATTTTCAAAATAACTATCAGGGGGTGATTAGTGATCGATACTGATGCCAAAAATGCAATCAGTAAAATTTTTGTCTGTATGTTCCTTATAGAAACAAAAACTACCCGACGGATTTTAACGAAACTTGGTACAATTATTCTTCATACTCCTGGGCAGGTTATAGTATACTTTTATCACGCTACAATCAATAGGAGCAGAGTAGTGAAGGGAAATGTTGGGAAAACGGGAGAAGTTACTCGATTTTATAAGCTTCCGTCCCGTGTGCAGCCTTAATGGTTAAAGTTACATAGAAATCATGTATGACGGAAATAGTCTTTATAATATTAACCATAAACGCGGGGGACACCGCTGGCTAGTATTTAGTAAATCTCTATCCTCGAGCTTGTAAAAGTCATAATGTCGTTTACCGACAATCCAAGTCACTTATCGAGTGAATAACCGCTAATATGCCAATTGCACGTTTCACAATATATTCCCACAGGTGCACGGGAAGCATAAAATGTCCCCTGTCGGCGTAATTGAAATTGTCGGCAAAACCTCTCATTACCCAACGTGGTATTAATGCAGTTCCAAGCGCCCTAGAGGACGTTCCCTCAAGCTAAACTGCACTTTGCTGCGACGTCGCAAAATGTATTGGCAGTCATTTGTTGTAGCCAGCGTGTTCAGACAAAAATAAGCTTTCATATATAGTGTTTAAGTTTATTCTGGCTTG
This sequence comes from Glyphodes perspectalis, assembly GCA_951394215.1. Taxonomy (NCBI): domain Eukaryota; kingdom Metazoa; phylum Arthropoda; class Insecta; order Lepidoptera; family Crambidae; genus Glyphodes; species Glyphodes perspectalis. The sequence continues at coordinate 1,841,676 of OX596200.1, forward strand.
TGTGCTATATTCATATGTAAGGCGTTAGTCTTAAGCTGGTATTAGTAGTTGGGTATCATTACTTGAGCGCAGGATGGTAGGGCGGGGCAGGATACGGCGATTGTCGACCGTCATTAGACTGACTGAGGGCTGGAAGTCACCGGTGGTTTAGTAGACTTTTAGAAGGCTGTGGCTAATGACGAAAGACATCTGACTTTAAAAATGGCGTTCCAGTCTAACTGCCGCTTAGCATCACGTAATATTTATACCAGAATCGATGTATACATACGTCTAAATTATAAAATTCTTGTTAATTATACCAAAAAATTGTTTGACTTTTCATAGCAAATTTATTATAATTTATCTCGTGATTATATATAAATATCGATATCTGTTTCACTTATTTACATAGTGTGCAATTAAAAATTGCAGCTTTATAACAGTATCTATAATAAAGCCAAATTTTGTACAGCCCCATAGAATAGACTTCAACGGGTCAGCGGAAAATTGTACACAATTTACAATAAGGTAAAACTGTATTACCCTCCTGTCATCCCTCTGAATATACCTCTCAGCAACGGGTAATGTTATTATGACATTGAAAACAATCAAATAATAATTTGCTGATATAATAGAACACTTGTATTAATTTTGTAACCGTAATTTCAATGGTTAAAAAAAACTTTTCAATGTCAATACAAGTTAACAAAGAACTTTCAAGTAAGGTCAGCCAGCCCTAGGAGTGACACAGAACAATTTCGCTGAGACCGATACATATAACAAATTGCAGACATCATGTCTGTCCGTCACAGAACGCGAAGAAAGCCGGGGAATGTTGACAAATTATCTACGGTGACTTGCACTGCGATAAATGTTATCATTAACTAGTTATTACAAAAATTTTTCGATAGCGTCCACTTTCAAAGATAAGGTTTTTGTTTTTTTTTCTGACATTTTAATAATATGAGTGCGTCTTTGACTAGCGTCACGTCCCGGCTACATTTGGATATTTTTTATTGTATCGTAAACAACTGTCACCTTGGATTTAGGGTTACTTAGTTTTTAAATAACTATTCAAGCTTATGACGTGATATTTATAAACTCTTTTTCTTTATTATTTAATTTGCTTACCTTTCAATTGCTACCTTCAGTTATTTAACTCCATTGGCATTTATAAATTCATACATCTTTTCGATTGATAATATGTGTTCCAATTTTTGCAGTTTCTGGGTATTTTTTATATATTAGATCAGATAAATGAGGAAAAGATGTTGAAGAAAAAATTTAAATAGCAGTCATTAAAATCCGTTACAAACAATGCAACCAGATCTTAATTGGACCAGTGTTTTATTTAGTTTCACAGAGCAATACTAACCCAGATGTAACACGTTGGTAACTCGACCTTAGTTCTAAAGCTTTTTATTGAAGTAGTTTAAAACTCTCCGGAATTTTTTGAAAATAACTACTTCACCTTAACAGCCACATTTTGCAAGGCATGACAGACTGTACAAGGCATAACAATATTGTCTTAAGGAGTACAAAGGTATCAATGTTTATTCTTACTACAGTCAAAAAAAACTGCCTGTCACAATTTTACGAGTTAAACAATCAGTGAATATTAATTAATATCATACATATGAAATTCTGTAAACGTAAAGTTTGTACTCTAAAAAGTTCCAAGTCTTCATCCTTCATCCCTTTATTCGTTCGAAAACACCTATTAGAGTATAAATTCCAGAGACGGAGCTTAGAGCACAAGCTAGTTACAACATACACATACTATCGTAGTTTATCAAACACATGCAAAAAATGTAACAGCTACGAGACTGCGCACAAATCAAAATGGACGACAAAAAAGAACTTAATTAAAATTAGCTGAACGTCGTGATCCGCTAAAAAAACTGCAAAAAGTATTTTAATAACATCTCATTGTTATTTTAAAAGCTACTCAAATAAACAGGCAGGAACACGAGTTTACAATTGTTAATTAATATTCACTGATTGATTCGAAGCCTTTTTTTTGCATGTAGTCAAATAAAGTCTTCATTCGATAAAAAAAATATAGGTACATACATACAAATATGTATATTATTTACTCACGTGAAGTACCTATTGTACTCCAAGATAACATAGTGTCGAGCTATCAATGCTCTAAAATAAAGATTAATTGTTCATCTGCTTCATACGAGTATACCATGACTTTCTCTGGTAGAATAAGTAGGTTGGTCAAAGCCTTTTGAAACAATAGAATATCTTATCCGATCATGTTCGTGATTTGAATTAAAAAAAATGCTACAGAGACCGAACTAAGATCTGACAACTGATACATTGTAAGCAAATACAAGTGAGTTGCAGACTGTGTTGATTCTCCGCGTGAGGTCATGTTTACTAATTATCACTCCATCTAACAGCTTAAACTTGCAATCTTTTATTTACACGCAGTAACTGACTTGCACCTTTGAATACTACAGCAATATTCACAAATTATGTATAATTACTTCGTCTTTTAGCACCAGAGGATGCAAAATTTCCATCGTTCTTGAACCAAAATGTTTATGAATTAAAATTTCTGACTGTAGAGAGTGGAACTTCCCGTTCGGCAAGTTCTATTAAACTTGACATTATCATTTTACTTTAACTTTATTATTTTTTAGTCATAATGCCATGGGCTATGGGCCTAGATCGAAAATAATCGATACAAATTCAACCTTTACAAGAAAGTAAAGTCCTCTCAGAATATTTCGAAACTTCTGGGCATAAGCATCATCAACATCAGTCCCAATTCTAGTTTTGACAAGCGCCTAGACACTTTAATGTACATTGAAACAAACACGGCAATACCGAATGAGCTTGTGAACTCAATTTTGAAACGGCATTGTTCTGCCCACAGGCAAATTAAATTTGGACAATTTATCATAATGATGCCGAAGTAGGCCGTCTCCCAGGATGGGTGAGTAATGGCGACCGAATTGGGACGAAGGCTAAATTAATTATGTTCAACTCTATTACATTCGTTTAATTTACCGTTCTTTCACCTTTGTTTCGAAAGAGGACAGCGGTTGACACAATGAGGGTTTTTTGAATTGAAACATCCAAAAGATGGCGTAACTATAACTTGCGGTCTTGTCACCCTCCTCATTGGTTAGTTGTCAGACCAAACTGACATGCTGTCAACAAGGAGCCAATAGTGACAGTGATAAGACCACGAGACTCCCTCGTGCCATCTGGCGGTTTTTGTATTTTTGAAAACCCTCATTCATTTGTCAATAAACAGTATCGAAGCGAAGCTGCTAATATAGTGCTTCCGGCACATGGTCGTCAGTTTTAAAAAATCAGAGCTCACAACGCTTTCTTAGCCATAGTTAATTCAGTCTTAACAAAATTTTCTTTTATCGACTACCGCATGTTGTTTTTATATAAGTCACTTTATACAATTGCTAGTTGTATAATGTGTATAAACGTTAAAAATGGGCTATCTTACACTGAAAGTATTTTTCAAATCGGCCTTTAAGCAAACAAACTTACAAACAAACAAACTCTTCACCTTTATAATATTAGTATAGATGTTAGAAAGTTATTCTATTTTTAAAATAGAACATTTCATGTTCACATTGAATCATTAGACCAACAATTGTTGAATTAAATGTCAAAGTTGTTTAAATCCGCCAAATCATTATAATATAGCTTATTATCATTCAATTAACGACCGTTTCATGACGTCATGAATGAGTTTAACAAGAAACCCTTGTAAAGATAATGTGTGAAAGTATGTCAATCTCATAATACCACAGCACTTACTAGGTTTCACAGGATTTATAGTTAGTACTACGTAACAGGATTACAAAGGATGGGCGCTATTTTTATTCTAGACAGAAATATGATCAGCTGTGCGCCACTGGCTTCTTTCTAGTCTAGCACAATTAGATTGGCTAATGTAGTTTAAATTTCAAGTTTATTACTTACTAGCTTCTGCCTGCGGCTTCGCTCGCATGGTACATCGATGAAACATAGCCTATCCGTTATTCGGGTGTATGAGCTATATTATCCTAAAGTTTCATTTAAATCCATTCAGTAGTTTTTTGTAAAAGAGTAACAAACATCCATCCATACATACAAACTTTCGCATTTATAATATTAGTAGGATATAAGACGTGCGTTAATTCCAAAATTACATAGGTAATATTTGTTGATAGATTCACATATAATTGTAACTGATACTGAACATTTAAACACCCAACTGATACTTTACAATACTCAAGTTACCATAAGAACTTATAACAGCCTTATCAGTACCACACAAAAATCAAAATACTATATTATAATACAGTTAAATGAGAACAAAATAACTAATATACTTTATTAATTAAGTCCTAAACAAAACAACGCCTTTTATCGGCCCGGCCAATCACGGTACAAAGCTAAGTGCGAATAATCATATTTCTCCGTCGGGGGTAATTAACACGATAAACATCGGTACATCAGAACAAACATTGGTAAATTAGAATCAAGCATAAAGATAACGCGAAACTGTTACTAGGACGTGTAGTGAACTTGCGATATCATTTACTATTATCACACATATCAAATAATCAGGACGGGGCCAAGTACATAATGTAATATTTAGATGATGTCCCCATTCAGATATTTAGACTTACAGAAACATGTGTGCAAACTTATCAGATGACATACATCAGTCATGCTGCGAATAAATGGCGCCATACATCTATAAATAGTATAAAACAAAGTCGCCGCTTCTGTCTGTTAGCTTAGGTCTCTTGAGCTACACAAAGGATGTTGATGCAGTTACATACATAACATCACGCCAATAATCCCCGAAGGGGTAGGCAGAGTCAAAGAGGCAAAAATAAATAAAGCCAAAGGCTGTCGCCTACACAATCACACACCCAAAACCCGATATACCATTAGTCGCCTTTTACGACATGCTAGGCAAGAACCACAGTTGGCATATTCTTTTTAAGTCCCAGACCAACATGGGATAGTGGGCTGGGTTGGTTGGAAAGCTGTGAAAAAGGATGTTCTCGGATTTCGCAATATGTTCATATTTTCTTGCTGTACAAACCTTTCTTGGAAGATTATAAATATTTTAAAACCAAAATGAGCCAAATCGTTCCAGCCGTTCTTCAGTTTTAGCGAGACTAACGAACAGCAATTAATTTTTATATATAAGAAGATTTCATATTGTTTTATGCTCACCGTACGACGCAGGGGCGGGTCGCTAGTATTTAATAAACATATGATTGCTTATTTAAAGCGACGATCCAGAGGGGTTTTGGTTCAAATCTTCTGGATTTTCAAAATCACTTGTATTTAGAGCTCGGTAGTTAGGGACAACAATGTTATGCTAGAAGTAACCTAGATGTCTGACAATGGACCACTTAAGTTTTGTCTGCTATACGAGTATGTGCTTTCAAAGTCGAATTAAATTTCTAAGAAGAATATTATTTTATTTCAACACCTATTTATAAGTCGTTTCATTCTAAGTCGACGTCCGTTCGAATTATGGTCCTAGCTTTAGGGAGCTTGCTTATTACATTAAACCTGCCAGGGCCAGACCGTGAGTTTAGGGGGCCCTGGGCTAATACTACTTAGGGGCCCACTTAATTACTTGAAGTATAAGACGTAGACTTCAATTAAATGAATTGAATAGGTTTGATTAATCGCAGGATTCGCAGGGCTGCAAACCGTACGATCTGTTTAATGTAATAAAATTATGGACTATTTGCATTATCGTCTGTTTTTGACTTTGACTTGACTTAGCTGGGGGCCACTACCCTTGAATCCACTGGGCCCTAGGCTGAAGCCCAAAAAGCCATATGGTAGATCCGGCCCTGTGCTACCCATGAAGCCCATCTAACCTCAATACTCATATTTTGAGTTTCATTATAATGAATAACTTGACAGTAAGTCATTGCAAAGCATGAAGTCATAGTTTCTTATGACAACAGTTTTAAACATACATACATAGTACACAGGCAGCGTTTTTTACTGATACGTTAACTCGCTAGGCAATTACCGGCGTGCGTCTAGACGGCTCGATTAGATAATAACGTCAATGGGCCGATATGACATGCACTGTGCCAGCTATGCAGCTATGAATGACCACCGTTAAGCTGTCGAGCATGGTCACTCGTATGCATTATACCGGTGTAACTTACGCAGTAATAACTTTATTGTAATGAAGCCGCTACGAGATGTCGCCACCTGGCAACATTCCAATATAGACAAAGTTGCAAGACAGAGGTACAACACTGATTATACGAAATAATAAATTAATAAATAAATTCTCCAGACTGACACACCAATTCCCTAGTTCCAAACTAAGCTTATGCTTGTACTATGGATACTAGGTGAACGGATAGACATACTTAAATACGTTTATAAACATCCATGACTCTAGTACAAATGTCCATGTTCATCACACGAAACATTTGCCCCTAGCGGGATTCGAACCCGCGACCCTTGGTTTCGTGGCCAGGGTCTCTGACCACTCGACCAACGGGCCAGTCAAATAATAATAAATAGCGTTTATATAAAAACCTTGACTGTGAATTAAAGGTTCATTAAGACATAAAATGTATTGCAGATCATCATTTATGGTTTAGACCATGATAGTGATTTTACGTAACTTCACGCCCGTAATCCCCGAAGGGGTAGGCAGAGTCAAAGAGGCGGCAGGCCCCTTTTACCACATTTAGCCAGTGATTTAGCGAGTCTGGTTATTTCCGTTAATGCATAAGCTATGTGACCATCCTAACGTTTGGATTTAAGGTTATCCATTGTTAATTAAATCATAAAGTTCCTTGATGTTTCTCTGCCGTCAAGCAAATGCTTGATAAAATAAGTTCTTACATTTTTTAATCATAAACGTCTGCACTATCTACCAAGTGCTACCAAGAATTCGATATTATGGAGTGCTTTAATCTTCAATTTTTTTTTGAATTCATTAAAATAACTCGAATTCAGTCCTATTCGTATAATTACATTAACAATATCGTCCGAAAATTAGGTAAGCTCTTCGGAATTAAACTTCGTGGTAGGTCATTCGTATTGCTAGGCAGACATATGTTCTATGAATACCAGAATGTCAACAAAGACTGGAACCTACTTCACTCGTGTACGGTTTAATTCATCATATGGCACTATCAGATTGAAAACTTAATGGTCACTTGAACTCGCGTTACATTCGTATGCAGCCGGTAATAAGCTTCAATTCGCGTTGTGATCTAAGTCCTCGATATAGAGATGAACTCATCTGTCATGGTGACTATCTTGAGCCTGTTTAATATGTATGACAGACGCGAGATCAACAATGCCATTCCATTAGATGACGTAGGTGGAATATTTGTAATCACAGATTTAAATTGATACGTAGATACGGTAGTGAGACGTCAAAAACAACTGTTGAACAGGTTTGAATAAAGTTTAATCTTCATTATTTTGTATTCATCAATTGAAGTAATTTTAAATATAGTACCCATTTTTTTATTTATTTAATCGATGCATATATACTATAAGGACTCTAACGACAAGATATAACATCCTTAAGTTCGTTAACTCAATCACTAAAACAAAATGTAAGGAAAGATCCTCATTTTTATTTTAGCAATAGAATCATAAGTACGTCATTGTATTCGGCGCTTAAGTTCTAACACTACGTAACTCAAAATTCACTTGATTAAGAGGGATCTTTAGGCGAGTAAAAAGCACTGCTTTATTATGTATTATTAAACTCTTTTTTATTTTTTCTTATATACTTAAAACAAAAATGTTGTTTTTGAAATGTATTCTCTTATAAACGAAATAATACAAAATGATACAGTTTTATTGCACTACTAAAAAGTTTACCAATTTAAGTTACGTGGTGTTAGACCTAAGCGACGCTATGACTTCAATGATTTGAGCTGGTAAGAATAACTTATATTCAATACTAATAGATGTAAGTATGACGTCAAATTAGCTAATAATCGTTTTGCATAAATATGTTAGGCTATCTTTAGCAATGATATACGTAGATAGTACCTATAACGATCCGAAATAATGCATATGCTTATAACCAAAAATTAAAACTTTAACTGTGTTAAAAATATAACTTAAGAAAACTTAAAACGAATGGTTTCCTATTAAACTGATACTTTCTCGACATTGGAAGGAATTACTCCCTTTACAAACTTTGGCAGCCATTTGTAACAAAGACATTGTCAATAGATTCCTATTTGTCAACACCAAGGTGTCAGGGGTATTCGAAACAAAAAACCTAGCGAAATAATACGATGAAATTAGTGGCTGTATACAGCGAACGAGGCTGACATTAGAAAGAGATCCGTTGCGTCAACGAGTGTATTCGCAATGCTTAGTATCAGCTGACATAGGTAAGTATGTGGCCAGTATCAATATTTGTATATCTTCGACCAACATCGTAATCCCGGTTAAGACCTCTAAGTTGCAAGGTCGTCTTAAGCAAATCTTTAAGACTCTTGCTGTAGTATTACTCCGGCTCATTTAATACAGGATTAATAGACTCTAATGACTACAATACGGAAATGATGTGACCTTTTCCAACTGAGTACCTTTTTACTTTTCATGTAAGTAAAACAAATAATGTTTATTAGTCTCTTTATTTGTAACTAGCTGTGCCCGCGGTTTCACCCGCGTTTATTTATGTTATATAACCTATAGCCTTCCTCGATAAACAGGCTATATAATACTGAAAATAAATTTCAAATTAGACCAATAGTTCCTGAGACAAGCGCGTTCAAGCAAACAAACTCTTCAGCTTTATAATATTAATATTAGTACCTATAATAGATTCGTTGATTCATAGTCGTCACAACAGTTATTTAATGTCAATGACAGTTTATTCCACGAAATTTTTACAATATATCTTTAACAAAATCATATAATCGTAGGCTCATAATATAAGCGTCGTGATCATACTTAAAGCAAAGGTCTCTATTGAAAAGATTCGCGAATTAGAAACTTTATGCAGTCAAAAATATGCATAATTTACGTAAGCGGCCCAACCGGAATGAATAGACAATAGACCGGTTCGCGGGGAAGAGTGCGCCAAAATTATGTGGTTTTGTTGTAAAGCTGGCTTCATAGTTAAACTCAAATAGGTTTTAACGTCAAAATAGTGTAAGGACTAAAATACTAAAGGGCTACCTGAAGTATTTAGGAAGTGGTGTGAAGTTTAGTTAGTTAGTTAGTTTTAATCTTAGTTCAGTTCCGAATGCATATGCATTTAATAATAATATTAGGTATACCCATTTTAAGTAAACATAAAATTAAAAAATGGGGCACAAGGCTTTATTTTGAGGAAAAATCTCATATTCATAACGATACATCGAGTTGTTAAAGAATGAGAGACGACATTAGTATTAGTATCAGCTGATCATTCATCAATTCCAAGTAAAGTCTACGGCTGTGACGTCATTTTAGTAGAAGTCAGTAATATGATGTAACTGACGTCACTTCGACGCGCTACACTAGTAAATATTTGGGCTAAATTTTAACAGTTCAATTGGAGATTCGTGTTAATTACCGCATTCCACACTCACAACTCAAACCAGTCGTCTCAGTTGAATTGTTGTGTTACTTGACTGCGGTTAGGTTTTCAGTACAATTTAGTGTCATGATGATGAACAGAAAATGTTAATTTTTCTATTTAAGTAATCAGAATACTAATCTATAAACTAATAAACTACATCACATACATTGATCTGACTCTGAGGTAAGTAGCTTATGCACTTGTATATGGATATGAAAATCAACAGTGGTATTACAAATATATACTTAAATATTGGATATTAACACCCAGAGCCAGAATAAACACAAGTATTCATCACACGAATATTGGGTAGCATTGCCTCATGGGGCAGGATTACTACCGAATGCACCATCGAGCCAATCGATATGGGCTTTTAAAAAACACTTTTTTATCGTTATCACCCATAAAAATAATCTTTTTTATGGTATGTACCTTACAACTCTTGGTTTAATTACGTGACAAAACCCTTAAAAATAAACGAGTGTTTGACAATAGTTTTCCTATTTTCCCTCTTAAAATGATGTAACCTGCTATAGAGAAGGCTTTCTTTATTATATTTGCACCCGCTTTTAATCTCACTTGTAACCTCTTGACGAGTAACGGTGAAATCGGCCTAAGGATTCTGCGGCGTCATGACAAGGCAGACGATTTTATTGATATTACGAGCCCAAACCCAAATACCTTGAGGCTATGTTGAGGTGGATCACGTTTATATAATAGATTAGTGAGAGAGATAGATTTAGTGTTAAAACAGTACTAATGGAATTTAGGTTTAAAAAAAAGGTATTTGGTGACAAAGACTTAATTGAGGTATCGGGTACATAAATAATAATTTATAGTAAGTACTAGATGAAAAACAAAGAATAAAATGTTCTTACAAATTTCGACGTAAACATTTAATATGTTAAATAGTGTTATGTAAAATAAGCTGTTTATATGGTATTGTTGTAGCTGTATTTACATACCGAGGAAGGGTGTGGACTATGAATGTTATCGGTCGTGCTAGAAGGTACGTACTTCCATACATACATACATAGCACCACGCCCGAAGGTGTAGGCAGAGTTAAGTTATGTACTTCCACGAGTAAACTATTTTGCTTTAGAAATCGTACATAGGTGATGTCGGTGACAGATATTACCAGTATTCTTTATATAGGGCACTAGTTTCACACGCCTTTCCTTCCGGTCCCTTGTCGCTAGGGTTGCCGATATCTGACAAAGCGCATATAGGAACAGAAAGTTTATTACTTCACATCATCATCATCTTCTTAGCGTTATGTCCCGTGCTTAGACGGGGTCCGCTTAGACTATGATCCAGGATTTAGCGAGTCTGGTAATTACATTGAAGCAACTGCCGATCTGACCTTCGTAACCCTAAGATAGGGGAACCAGACAATTTTTGGATCATGGTTACAAAATCCAAAGTTGTTTGAATTTGCAGGTTTCATCACCGTGTTTTCCTTCACCGTCGAGCTAGTGGTATAAATAAGTACATAGACTTGAAAAATCCAGAGGTACGTGTCCGGGTTTGAACCCGCACTCCTCGGTTAAGAGGCGCGTGTCCTTACCATTGAGCTACCACCGCTATAGTATTAGTTTATTACTTCACATGTGATGTATGAATAATACAAATTTTGCAAGTTAAAATAAGTACGTTTTTTTTCAGTAGGTACATCTTCTAGATATTTCGCTTGTAAAAAAAATAACATTTATGATTATTTGTGTTTTGCACCATACGAACACTCGCTATTTCAATAGTAGAAACTATCCTTTACTATCTAAATAATCACGCTGATTTATACATATTCTTCTGGACGTATACGTAAAAAAACACACTAACCCTTCGCTATTTCAAAAACACACTTCGCTCTATACCGTTTTGATTGCTAGATCAGATAGTACAGCGTGAATGAGTTTATGTTATACAAATATATACCTTTGGCTGTCCTTGGGGACTCAAGGACAACCAAAGATTTTACACATCTACTAGTAATATTAGTTAGGTTAGCCCTACAAAGAATTTCTCAGCTTTCCCGCTGTCAGTACTAGAGCCATCGCGGCAGGTTTCACTCCGCACCGTCCACCCGACCGCACGAGAAATAATGCATTCAATTACAAAAACCGACAGGTGCACTTCCTGTCACCATCTTACGGTTTTCTAGTGGCCAGATGTTTATGAGATACCCGAATGACTTACGGATTAGCTTTCAAGAGATGTTGACAGAATAACTCGAAAACATACCTGAAACAAAACATTTTGAAATTAGAATTAGGTTTGATAATGAAAATTTTATTTAAATCTATGATATGATTTAGTTACCTAACTTATTGTCATACATATATAATAAATAAATTAATTAATTCTCCAGACTGACACACGAATCCCTAGTTCCAAACTTAGCTTATAAGCTTGTTCTATGGATACTAGGTGAACGGATAGACATATTTAAATAAGTTTATAAACATCCATGACTGGAAAACAAATGTCCATGTTCATCACACGTAACATTTGCCCCTAGCGGAATACGAACCCGCGACCCTTGGTTTCGAGGCCAGGGTCTCTGACCATCGACCAACAGGCTGTCATAAAATAAAAAAAATACACGCGTCGAATTGATGACCTCCTCCGTTTTTTTTTCGTCAGTTAAAAAAAAATAATAAAAAATATTATGAAATGCTCGAATCACCGAATTTTAAACGTGGTTACAATTACGGTTTCCTTACAATTCCAAACATTATACATATACAATTGTATAACGCAAAATACTTACATTCTGACCTAGGATTTCCAACTTAATTTTTCATAATCAATTAGGCCCTTTTGTAGAAATAATAACATCTCACAATAAACTCTCATACATTGTACTAATTCACAAAAGATCTCTTGTGAAATAAGGATGACTCTCCTTCAGACCAAACCCGCATGAAAAACTAATTGCATCACCTCATACATCGTGGCTTTGAATCGCGAATTACACAGCCTTGACTTGCACCTACCTGGGGAATAACTTTTGCCAATCTGTCAATAACATTGATCTGACATTGAAGCTAGAAGTCATTAGGAGAAAGAACAGCAGTAGCTCAGTGGTGAGGACCCGCGCCTCATATACGAGGAATGCTTGTACAAACCTATGAAGGTTTGTACAAGCATTCCTCGTATATGAGGTATTTATGAAAATATCTCTGGATTCTTAAAACCGAAATAGGAATTTACACCATCTGCTCGACGGTGAGCGAAAATATTGTAATACCTGCATATCCAAAATATCTATAGTTGTATATAGCCATAATTAAATCCGAATTGTCTGGTTGCCCTATAAGGGTTGCGACCAGACAATTCCAATACCAGACTCGGTAACCGATCCCAGCTGACCACGGGACATAACACTAGGAAGATGATGATTAAAGCTAGTAGTAGTCAGAGTCAGAGTACCATCAACCCCAACCGAAAAGCAGACCAGTTTCAAGATCGCAATGACAGCACCGTTAACCGACCGCAACCCACCGTTGGACGGAGAAAAAATACTCAAAAAACTAGACCAGCTCTGAGGTGAAAAAAGAAAGATAATTAATATTTAACCGATTAATCGATGGGCGATACGCAGCTTAATGTAGCGGTTATTCTGCCTCGGGTGATAATAGAATGTGAATTAAAAGCATGGCTACCACTGGGAAGTTCCCAGGAGAATAATGAAAGAGGAAAAAAGTGGTGACAACAAAAAAAATAAATCATTCAATAAAAGTTAATTATATTCTCGGAATAAAACTAGGTACATAGCTACAAAGTTTACGATATTATAGATAAGCGGTGCCATTAGTAAAAAAAACTATTTCTCTCACGATAGCCTTGCAACTTGACTTTCAATGTTCAAAGTAATTGGCACGAAATCTTTTATGACTTTTAAATCAACTTGATCTTGCTCTATAAATGTAATCTAACATTTTTATTGAGCTACAGATACACGATCGACGCAAAAATGCGGCGTACCAGCTTCACGTATTTAATTTATTTAGAAATACAACTTTTGTAAGGTTATTTGTCTTAAAATGGGAGATCAACATCGTTGAAAATTTGTACACAACTTGTCAAAGCCCATTGTAAACCCATTTTCATTATGATAATTTAAAAAAATTAATACCTTGAGTATTACGTCCAATATCATTTGAAGTTTCCAATCAATAGTGTAAATGCTATGAGAATATAAGAGTATTTCTATTAACGTACTAAAGACATGTAGATAAACATGTTTACTTGTGAGATTATTAGGCATCACTTTGTTCTTTTCAGATTGCTGATTCAGATTACTGTACGTAGGTACTACGTCCAGTACAATGCAAACTATTACTTCGTTTCGTTATACCATTACATAAAATTCCATAGCAGCCTTATAATATCCGATTAAACATTAATCATTCTCACCGAAATTAGATCACAAGTCACTGACCCCCAAAATGCCAAATGAACGATTGCAAATAATTCATACTTACATCATATAATGTCCGTAACCATGATATTTGCTTTGGCGGGCAGCTGTACTGAGATGTGTATTTATTACACGAATTAAATCATGTGAGATCCAACCTCTAATTTTCCTTTCACTGGTGGCAAGTGATTTTACTATTTTTATTGAACTTTCTATTTAATACTCTACGTGTGAGTTCATTCCGGATCTCGATGGCGGACGAATAGCAACTGCATCTGTCAAACGAACCGACAGTTTCTTTTATGCCTGAAACATGTTGTGGTATGATTTTAAAATGGAAAGTACTACTCACTTTTTGTAAAGCGTAGCGTCGTAATGAATTAAATGCTTCATGCTAATATTTTAAATTTATGATTTTGATGATAATTTGCGAAAAATAATTAGGGGCTTAAATACTGCAACCAGATTTGAATGAATTACTATGTAGGTATGAAGTATTTCACCTTAATGTGTTCAGAATTGTGCGATGATTGAGAATAGCTGTCAAACGTTAATCCAACAGAAACGTTAAATTCACTGATCATATTAATTAATTCCATAATTTTCCCCGCTACCCAAAACTAATGACTTTATTAAACAATTTTTCAGCTCCCAATACGTTATTTTCCCAAATCATTTGTTTTCAATAGAAACTGCAAAGTTATCAATAGCAATAACCACGACACGTAATGGGGCCGACGCGGAACGACCGTCAAATTCACTTATTACATGTCGTAATCGTAAGCGCTTGCGCAACGAACACTCCATGACCATTATTGATTGTCAGATGAATAGATACCAAACGGAGCCGAAATATTTATCGATTGCCGGAGTCGAGTCATTTGACTAATCGAATTGGGTGTATCTTCGGATTTTACCGATTTAAATGCAAATGTTTGAGTTACTTTATGAAAATAAAATTAGTTATCTTAACATTTTCCTCGGTCTAATTTAATTCCGAATTAAATTAATGAAGCGATATTGAAAAGTGAACATGTGAGGTTTTTCTTTTAATTGATTTGGATATTAGTAGGTATCTAAGTATGTGTATTTGAGGTAGAACGTGCTTGGGTTTTGAGGAAGTGCTTTTCTCAAGCATGTTTTCCAAATACAACCTAAGATAAAAAAAGGAAAGGAAATCTTATTTAATGTAATTGTAGCCTTATACAGTCATTTAAAATTAAATTTGAATATAAATTATTATATACCACGTAATGATCTTCCCCTGAATTAAAATATAGGCTATATTTTATATCGGGTAATTCCAACATACAGTCAGGACTATTGCGATGGGGAAGCTGTTATCATTTAACCAACGCACACATTGTCTATCTATTATGGCGCCATTTTTATAATGACTAACAACTGCAAACTGCAACACTCATTTTTATACACCCACAGATTCTCCCACAAAATGTAAAATAAATTTAACTTTAAATGTAACGGAACGTAGCGCTCAATAATGGCTCCTATATCATGTTAAGCGCGTGAACAGGAATGTCTTGTTGCATAAGCCAATAATATCTGCCGCGTTCATTCATGAGCGGCGCTGATTGGCTAAATGCGAGTAATGGCCTTGTTAGAATTTTACAACTGCGAGAATTGTCCAATAAATCATAGGTTGCGTTGAGGCAGGAAAGTGTTCTATAAGAGGTTTGTGAACGCGATTAGATATTTTCAATTAGTGGACAATAAATGAATTCTGTCATAAGCGATCGACTGGTTAGAATTTCTTAATTTTCACAGTGAAACGTCAATTTACACGAACCACTGCACGCAGCTCGTCAATTAAATACTAAAAAAATACATAATTGAATAAAGAATTTAGTGGAAAATTTCAAACATCAACATAAGTCGGTTTAATCCACTTTGTACAACTGGATATATCACTCAGGGGCCAGTCTATGTGTTTGTTCTTGGGTAACTGGCTTGGAGTGAATAAAGTGAAAAAATATTAATGTATTCATATCACCTCGGAGCTATTGCACCCACCCGGGTGAAAAAATTCGACATTAGCGGTGTCCTTTGAGCTTAGAATAGATCCATACACATTAGGTCCGATGCAAAAGTAAAGCAGTTTATACCTAATCATAATCCAAAAGAAACGATTAGCTTACTAAACTTTACTCTACTTCCCTAGCGCCACATGGCAAGGTCCTTACACCTCATTTGCTTATTTAACTTTTATGATTTTTTTCATACAAGCTCTACAGTTTTTATAGCTCCTAACATCACCTACTGTCACACAGAAAAGACTAAAAAAAAAAAAAATGGCTCAACCACAAAAAGACGATTACTCACTCAACTTTGATAATTCAATTTGATCATGGCTCTCCATACATGAAATGAGTAAAACTTCGTAACTGATTCATACACGTTATGTCCATGCGAAAGTATAGTGCAGTTTGTAACGAGGCGAGGAGCAGTGACGTCACACGGGACCGCGCTCGCACCGTTAGGGCCCGACCGACAGGTTTTGCGTCTGCGCTGATCGAAACTATGTTTATTGAACTATTGAGGCTCGGCGGCGCAGTGGCTAGTAGCACCGATGAGTGGCAGAGATTAAAATAGCAACTTTTAAATATTAGAAGGAATGCTAGGCTGGTCCAACATGTGAAAGAGCTGAAAATGGTTATACTCTTCGTGGTTACGGCAAATGATATCAGCTGGTAGAAATCAGGAGGATCACCTACACGTCAGTGACACATCTATGTGGTTTTACTCTATGAAGCAGTTGAAGAAAAAGTAGGAAGAATTTTAAAATATTACTATCGCAACAGCAACGTTTAGAAAATTAATATTAGCGATTTTTAATGAACCCTCTCAAACCTCGGCCGTGGTTTATTTTAACGATTGCAATCTTGCGAAAACGTTCTTTGCTAACAATTTCCCGAAGCAGCAAATTCCGCTGACAGACGTGGGCGGGTGTACCACGGCCTAAGGTAGCCAGAGGCTATTTGCTCGGTTCAATAAAATTCTGACAAGAACAAATTGTTAGATGTACGATCCAACTATGTATTAATTAATTTCATATGAAAAAATATATTATTTTAATTTTAAATGTCATTTATATGGAGTGTTATGTAAAAAAGTCACCAGTTCCCTTTAACTAGGTACAGATAACGCCAATTGTCAATATTTTTATTAATTAAACTGTGACTTGCAATAAATAATTTGAATTTGACTGTATCTCAATCATAATGAAACAAGCGCTATTAAACAATTTATACTCAGGAATATTGCAGATACATACAAAATCATGACGGACAGACAGACAGGACTACTAATGAAATCTTAACACGCGTGAACGGAGCACTAGTAGCAATGGCTGACCTTACTTTCTACTCGTTACAAAACTACTCGCGAGATAACAATCTTTATCATTCATATGTGTGTGCTTCTAATATTTTTTTGAAATCAACAATCATTCATCAACCCACATTTTTAATATTTTTTTAATTTGACTACGTAGTAAATTACGTCTAGGGATAAATAATAATAAATGTATAAATATCCGACTACATCACATACATTGATCTGACTCTGAGGTAAGTAGCTTAAGCACTTGTGTTACGGATATCAGAATCAACAGTGGTATTACAAATATATACTTAAATATTGGATATTTACACCCAGACCCAGAACAAACACAAGTATTCATAATACGAATGTTTGTCCTGGGTGGGAATCGAACCCACAACTCTTGGCCGAATAATACCGAATGCGCCATCGAACCACTCGAGGTATATCTTTGGAATACCTATTTCATCGCTAATATTCTGTATGTAACATGTTCATTATATGATATATCAATATTCATTCTCATATTTTTTGGACTCAAGATAATATTATTATAGCCAGTGTAGTATACATATACACAATACTAATAGTAAATAATACATCTGGTAGTATTAATAAAGACCTGTCATTACAACTTCGCCCAATCATTCATTCATTATTATCGCTGTGGACCCAGTTCTGAATTGATCAAGTACTGAGATGTCCCGTTGGACGAGTGACAAGATCAATTTGTTAACATACTAATAACTGACCCACACTTTGATAATAATTTGACAAATGGATCTAAGAATTCACTAGGTAGGTCAATCGTGCGACTTTGATAGTCTAGCTAGATAATCAGTGAATGATGTTTTGTCAACTCTAAGTCACGACATAGCAGCTGACCAGTACTTGAAAACTTTGGCACAAATACAATTAAATTAACATGAAATCATTGAACAAAACAGTTTTACAAAAACAAGACTAATTGGGAATTTTATAAAATTGCCTTTAAAAACGACAAAACAAATAGACACAAATATGTATATATATAATATAATTACTTAACTTTGATGCCTAAATTCGATCAAAACGAGTGGAATCTTGAAATTATTACTTCATTTAATCATGAAACATTATTTATTTGAGAATCTCAATAGTAACCATCAGACTACTTGATATTTACGTTTTTAACCGACTTCAAAAAAAAGGAGGAGGTTCTCAATTCGACTGAATTTTTGTAGACTCCAAACGAAATGACGTCGCTTGAACGCTTACGAGCAAGAAAGTCTTTAAAATATCGCTAAACACGACAAAAGCTATAAACAAGCCGCAAGACAATCAGTAACAGCAATAGCCCATTATGCTTGCACGTGCCAGCATGAGGTAAAAGTCCTCCGGCAAGGCGCGTGGAAGGTCTATTAGTACACTTTCACCTCCCAAGGCTACAGGCCCTTGCTCTGCATCTGACACTGAGTGTGGTACTCGAAGGCATATGTTGTGGAAAATCGAGCAATTTATTCAAACCATGCAGCAAATTGCACTTAAGCATAGTTTACTCGCTCGCTGCAAACTAGCGGAATTGCTAGCCAAAATGGAGTAGAAATCACTAAATTAGAGAAAAGATCTATATGAAGTGGGGTGCCCAGTTGCCCACAGCACCACACCATCACCTGCTAAACTTGTTTTTGTATCTACTAGTAATGGAACTGAAACTGACAAGATTTTAAATTGATTTGGCATTGTATACGGCTCAAAGCCTTTTAATAGTATAAAACTATTAACTCGTATCATTAGATTAGTCAAGCTAGTAAATACCTAATTATGAAAATACTAAAGATTCCGCTATGAATACTATCACTATTTTATAGTTCCAACATAATGGAAGTCAATTTGCCTATTTATTTCTTCTATTAAAGGGTAATAATGACTTAGTATCAATGGCAAGAATGGCACAAAATCGGGAGAAAGCCTTACTCTCTCCCATCTACCAAGCGTACCAGTTTATCTGATGAAAATTCTCACATCTGTTCCGTATTTTGGAATAAAATTTATATACATAAAAAATATTAAAAAAAAAATTCCCCTAAGAAGAAGAAGACGCTTATGCCTGTGCTATGGATACTAAGTGCGGATAGACATACCTAAATACGTTTATAAACACCTATCACACGAGTACAAATGTCCATGTTCATCACACGAATCATTTGCCCCTAGCGGGATTCTAACCCACGACCCTTGGTTTCGTGGCCAAGGTCTCTGACCACTGCGAGCCAGTCATTTGAAGTAATTCAACTAATTACTAACATAAAAAAGCTACAACCTAATACTCCAAAACTCAACTATCTATAAGATAATTTGAGCTTCGTCTTCACATTGATGTTGCATATTGTATGTTCATGATTATATACGGATGATTTAATTTCCTATCAGACGAGATCGTTGGCTCATTTACTTACACACATAAAACATATGGTACCATTTCAGAATCGCCACGTTACTGGGTACCGATAAATCTGCTCGCTCCAACGGCTATTAGCCAAGAAACAGGCATGGTAAACGTCCAGCACCTAACTGTGCTTAGATTAGATTCTGCATCGCCTCATTATGATGGAAATGACAGATAGCGTAATTGCTTCGTTCCGATTTCGCGGTGCATGAGCCTATGTTGCTTGCATATAAAGCAATTGATTAAAATATGGCAAAGCATGGAAAGCTACAGCTAGTTTTATGAGACGTGTTTAAACTGGAACATTTTCAAAATTGAAACATTAACAAAGTTTCCAAAAACGGATCCCTATATACAAATATAAAATGTAGTCACTATTTATCATTCCTATGGAAATCCCACAGATTTTTTTCTTTGATAAATTTATGAATTTCTAGGGTACCTACCGTAAAAATTCATTATCATGTTGGGTTTCCTGGATACCTTTAATATTACAATTGGATCTATTTTTGTAAACCTTCATTTAATGTACGGTAATTCTAATTGAAGGAACATATATACTACACCGATCACCGGGCCGCTAGGGCCCGGTACGTGCTTCGCTACGTATAAAGTGATAAATGAAGAACCCCTCTACCAATTTTGTGCAAACTTCACATAAACCATCTACTAAATAGTCCGAACAAAGCCTAAACATTTGGTTTGGATAGGTGAGCCCGTTCTTGAGTTATAAAATTACAACGAAAAGTGGCATTGATTTTTATATATATTGATGATAACGTGTATCAGATTTTAATACGAATTACCTCATCAACCTTTGTAACCTTCATGTTAAGAAAAAAGTAAACTAACTGACTTCCTGACTTGCTTATGCATTTATTTGCACCAGAAAGGTCATCAATCTGACTCATGAACAAATCTAATTCGCTCTAGAAAACCTTCTAAGGAAACCGGTGAACTCCAAAAAACGGTCTATGCAAAACGTCTGACTCATAAAAGAAACCACAATCTCTTTGAAAAATTGCCACAAAAAATACCACCAAAAAGTCGATCTATTTAATGATGGACGAATTTAGAGCGAACCCAAGGCGATCGGCTTGGTACAAATTGTTTTTTTAATTACAACAGCCTCGGCAAGGCCTCTTAACTTTGCATATGAAGTGCCGACGTTGTGTTCTATTACATAGGCCGTAGATGTTAAAATATAATTTGATTTTGTAGTAGGCGGCGCGTGGTAATGCTAACAGCGGAAGGCAAGCGTGATTGTCCAGGTTAAATATTGGACGGCTAGTGACGACATACGCTTTAACCATTAATCGAGTTATAGGTGTATGTAATTAGTTGCGGTGGGAAATGATGCAAGCACTCTCGAAGAATGTTGCAATTCCGTTATATCAAACTTTGTGTGCCGTTAATCGGTGTCAGTAATCACACTTCGGTGTGTCATTATTGCATAGTTAGCTTAAAGACCAAATTCATTAGATTCATGTAATATTTGCTAGTAAACATGTTACAGGCTATCCATTAAAGATATAGGAAGAATCCCCAAAGGCTGAAAAGTTCTCCTTCTTTCAATCCCCCTTACGTCATACTTGTCATCCAGTTATCCATTATCTTTTCTTTCATCAAAAATTACACAAAATTTTCAAGATAATTCGTCATATCTTTTTCGATCGATCACTGATCTTTATTACCAAACCAAAAGAGATAAGAATGGTATATTCTTATACCTTTTATGAATTGCCTTTAATATCTACGTAGTACACCAACCATTCATAACCTTCATTCTTTTACTTCAATCATACTTTGTTCCCAGCTGCACAAAATCACAAAGTTAATAGCCATGCTATAATAGCACCTAAGTTAATCGAGGTAAAAGTGAATTTCGTATGAGATAACAACAGGACCAGTACCTACAAACGTTACTAAACAAACAAAAGTACGTGTGCCTTATGTTATCTGGTCGCCATACTGGATATTGTCTGATGAGATAATGCGTTATTGTTCTCGCCACTGTTTCCCAAACATTCGACGCTGTAAACACTAAGAGTTTGAATGACCTCCTGTAGTCCATCGATGACAGCATTCAAATCACTGTCATTGTTCAGTATTATATGTTTTATTTATTTGAATCACCGATAACAAACATTTACGGCAAGATTCGTTAATGCTGTTTATACACTAGTGCATTTCGTGTTATGTCACATTGGCAGAATTTATTCACTAGACTAGATGCCAATTCCTGTATCACGAATAACCACTCGCACCTGCATTCCTTGCATAAAACCTGCAAAAGGAACCATAATAGTTTCTTGGCTAACAAGGTTGTTTCCAAATACTTAATGTCATCCACCGACATGCATTATAACCTAATAGGATTTCCCCTAACCTAGCTTCGCTCGCATTAATATTATATTTTCTATTCCTAGGAAAAGGTAGGTTTTCTGGGTGAAAGGTACTATATCATCTGCACTGACAACAGATATGCATAATGGCTATCAATTGACTAGTTAAGTCTTGAAAGTGTATCAAAGTCACATTCATATCTATACCAATATATAAAGCTGAAGAGTTTGATCGTTTGGTGGGTTGAACGTGATAATCTCGGGACCTACTGGTCCGAATTGAAAGAATATTTTTGTTTTTAATAATATTTTTCGAGGAAGGCTATTTAATGACTGGCTCGATGGCGCATTCGGTAGTGACCCTGCCCCATGCGCCAAGAGTTGTGGGTTCGATTCCCACCCAGGACAAACATTCGTATGATGAATACTTGTGTTTGTTCTGTGTCTGGGTGTTAATATCCAATATTTAAGTATATATTTGTAATACCACTGTTGATTCTGATATCCGTAACACAAGTGCTTAAGCTACTTACCTCGGAGTCAGATCAATGTATGTGATGTAGTCGGATATTTATTTATTTATTATTTATTATTAATATCACGCTATTACACATTATATACGCGATAGACGCGGCTAAACTGCGGGCACAACTAGTTTATAATATAATTAAAGACAAGTCCATCTCCAAAAACTTTTTGGCAATCTTACCCTAATGTATACCCACCATTAAGATTTTCTTCAGTTGTTTGTGCCGAGATCGTGAGCTGAAGCACGTATCGGTCTGTGACGTCACAGCCTCGGTTCCACGATTTGCAACCGGAAAACAATCTTCATAACGGACCAGTCTATCAAATTCAAGGACTGCAGCTGTTAACGGGTTGGCGAGTCATTTTAAACGCATTATTGGAAGCCGGTGGTAACTTTATGGGATAGGACACGAGCCACACATGTGGTAAGTCTTAAATCAATACTAAACATAATGGTATACCTCTGAATTTCACAAATCTAAGTATACGTGCATACATTTGACAAGCTCGATAGCGCATTCGGTAGTGACCCTGCCCCATGCGCCAATAGTTGTGGGTTCGATCCCCATCCAGGACAAACATTCGTGTGATGAATATTTGTGTTTGTTCTGTGTCTGGGTGTTAATATCCAATATGTATATATTAGTAATACCACTGTTGTTTCTGATATCTAATCTGAATCTGATCAAGTTTAAGCTATTAGAAACGAATATAACACTAGTAAGATGTCACCTGAAGAGATTGGGTTTGTTTCGTTTTGCTAGTGATCCCCAGGGACAAGATGAAACATCAGTCGATCGTGCTACTAACTATATTATTGGCATCTATTGACTATTGACTATAGATATATGTACTACCTACGTTCTTATAAATAATTAGGTATTTTAATAGATTAATTTATTGGTATGTATGTATCTAGTAACAAATTAAGAGGCATTTGAGGTGTGTATAAAGATCGTGCCATATGGCGTTCGGTTCTTCATGCCTTCCCGCTAGGAAAGTGGCTTGAAATTTAGTTAGTTAGTAACAAATTTATAAAACAAGTCACAAGCACATAGTTTTACACTAATAGTAATTCAGCCAATTTGCATTTAATGAATACTAATGAATCATACTCATTTAACAATCATTATAAAGGATCAGAGAATGAATAGATCTACAGAAATATCTACATTGTATGTTAATTATTTACACAAATTAGTCAAAAATAACGTCATCTGTTTTACGCAACGTTTGTCATTTCTCTTAGTTTGACATTTAGTGCGTAAACTTTTATTTGCGGGGCCGTTTGAAATCGTCAACGGCGTAATAGCCGAATGGAATGTGAAGAATCCCCTACGTGGTGCAATCTTAAATCGATTGTTGCCTGGGATCGATTAATCAGTGAGAAAGCAATCGAGCGGCGACCGGTAGCGTTGAACGTTGTTTGACGAAACATCGATAGTCTATCGACATTCACGTAACTTTGAAAAATATTCTATGAATCGATGGAGTATCCGATGCTAATAATAAAACATGATTATAATACGTTTGTACTCGTATATAACAGCAGTATGTCATAATGCAATTTTGGCAATTTTATTCAAAACTACGCAGTTATAAAAAAAATGTATAACTTTCATTGGTCATTATATATATTTATGTTAAGTATTTAGTTCGAAAATGAAGTCGCTTACACATTTATTTTTTCTTCCATATCCAGCAACAAAATCTTGCACTATAAATTTGAATATTCTTCGAAACATTGCCTATCATTTCAATCTATCGATAGCCGAGCTATCGACAACCTCCCACCACTAGTCCGCGGCACTTTCTTACACGCCGCATTCCTGCAACAGGTTTCGGGCGGCAGCCGCAAGATTGCCATCGTTATCGCCTAGCCCTTACAACTCGCGGATCTCCGAGACGGTTCACATACGGCTTTCACGAGCGTCACGTTGACGACATTCATAAAAGTATTTTTAAAACTATAAAAATGTTTATAAATTTACACACTTAAGTTTACCGGCTGTAGTCAACGGCTATACTATAAATGTCTCTGGTGTTAACAACATTCATGAAAGTATTTTCGGAACTGTAGAAATAGTTAAAAAATTTAATAGCGTTTGCTGAAGTGGGTTTTGTGGAACGTAAAAGTACCGTAAAAGGCTCCATTAATCAGGCTCATGTTTCATCAATTCCTGGGATCAAGTATTTTAAGTAACAGCCTATTAGTATTTTTTTTTGTAATGTTTAAGCCATTCGACAGTCATTGTTAAAAAAAAAACAGATTTTACTGATATTTGTCTAAATGTTTTATTTTTTTTTCTACTGTTAGACATATATAAAGGCATCTAGTTGTGCATCCTGCATAAATAGACCAGTTCATCGTATGGCCGGCTAATTCAAGTACCTAATGACCGATTCGTCACATTTTCAGGTAAAACAAGTCATATCATTAGTATGCCAAACCTTTGATGATATATGCACATGCTAAACAATTAACTTCCGTACAGCCTAGTATCCTTGGCAATACCAGACAATGGAAAATAATTGTTAACTGCACGCATCCGTGACTAAAGCCGTCCAAAGGTTAACGATCGTGATACCCGTGTTTTAGGAAAAGTAATGAACAATTTGTATGTAAGTGCTTATCGATCTACGCTAAATACTGGCACACATTTATACCATGATCGTCAGAGACGTTTAAGCAGAGAGTAATACTTATCTCTTATCCATTTTACTTCTAAAATTTCGTTTACTTTTTATGGTTACCATTTCCTGTGCATCTACCCGTCAAATAGTTATGAGACTGCGTTAAAACTTAGGTACTAAGGATGTGAATTTCATTTTATCGAAAATTGGTTAGAACACGAAATGTCGAGTTTCTTGTCTTTTTTATTATTTGCAGAAGTATTTTCCTGTCTTTAAGAAATAAGTACTTTAGGATACATCTGCAGGTTTTTTGTTATATTAGAAATAATTATACCGACCTCAATTTTTGGCGCATTTGTTCGACGCGGGATCTTCTATCTATCAACTAGGTACCAGGAAATTATTTCCATGATTCATGTTCATAATACACGTAATAAATTATTAGTAGGATATTAGTTAAAGATATTAGTTAAGTCACGGCGTGATGCGATCTGGTTCAAAGACGCAAGTCGGTGTTGCATACAAACTTGCATTCATTCATGAGCGGTTACGGTGTAGCCATCATTAGGGCTGTCAGATGAACACCCCTCTATTTATAATTAAAATCCTAAAATAAATATACGAAAATCAAATATAAAGGCAAGGCGTATCATACTAAAGAAACATATATTATACACAATTTTACCTTATTTCAATGCTTTTTAAATTGAAGAATAATGATGATTTTTTTATCTAATAAATTCATTAGTTGTCCAATCCTACAGGAATAGAAAATAAAACATTAGAATAACCACATTCTTTCGTTATTTTTTTTTATAAACAACATTGAGTTAGTATTTTAAGGTTCGGAAAAATAAAAGTATTTAAAAATATCGTTTATTAATACGAAAGTGCGGAAGTATATTATTAAAGGAACAGCCATGGCAAATATAAATGGCAAATTACATCTGTGTAAATACTCAAGACAAATCGAACCATAACGGTGGAGATATCACTCATATCCAATTTTCAAACAAACGTGTTCTGTGGCGTAGTGCCTCTTATAATCGGCTTCTCTTAGAATCTTCGTCATTTCATTAAATTTACTGTACGTAAAATTTTTCAGAAAGGCACTAAAGATTATATCGCCAACTCCTCCAAATTTCAGAAAATATTTCTTGACACTAGGCTAACGAAAAAAGTTGCCCACCAGAGAAATAAATACGTTCATAGAACGATAGTTCATAATTCTTGCGTACATAGAAAATTCCTAATACTCTAACGTTACCAACCCTAATCTAGATGATCTGTAGGCTCGGCCACCGAGTAACGGAAGGGCCGCAATTACCGGACAATGAGATCAGAATTACGATGCATGGTAATCGATAAACAGCGAACACGGAATGGGCCCTTGTTGCCTCTGAATACAGAATAGATTGGAGTATGTAGCACTAAAATTTTTCTTCGTTACCTAGCCTACCTAGAACTTTAAGGTTTTATAGGTGTATTAAACGTTAATTGTATATTTGAACTATGTTTTTCTATTCCTTTTTAAATTTAAAGTTAAAATAAAGTGTTTACGCAATCATAAAAACTTAATTGCGGTAGTTACAAAAATCATTGAACCGATTGCATCTTCTCTTAATTGCTAAGTGCCTCTTAACACGGTTATTATAATAAGTCGGTTAAGTATTTCAACTTAACGCTCTGTAAGTTACATTTGAAAACCGGATATCAATTTAAAGTTGCCGATTAATTGAATAATAAGCAGAAAATGTGTATCTTTTCTTTATGAAAGTCACTATTAGTACTGTGACAAAAAAAAAACTCACTTCTCTTTCTTCTATGATTGGCTACTATTAACATAAAATAAGCAAGCGAATTATTATTATATAGGTACATAGGTACCTATATAATAATTCGCTTCTGTTAAAAAGATTCATATCGCAAAATAGCTTTCATCGTAGATCAAGACATCTGGTACCAGTTCCCATCTGCATAGATAATAACATACCATTCGCTATCGCTTACATAATCCAGTAAAAGCATAATTACATACCGAAGCGGAAGCAATGACGGGAGAAATTGGCCATCGAAAAAATCGCATGTCAGAGCTCTTGACCCGTGCATTCCGATTTGAATTGTTAATGCGACGCGCTGTTTACTCTACCGTGGCTGCGCCTGCGCACAGGGCTGCCTCTACATACGTAGCAATATTATAACAGTAATAATAGTTTGAGAAGTCAGGACAATGTTTTATTTCTTGCTAATTGAATGCCCCAATTCAATTAACTGTGGTCTCTACAGATCATTCTTATTGTAAATTTATTATTTATAATAAACTTCCTATAGCAGTTATTTTCTCCATGTATAGATGTAAAATGACATTTTAATTATCTCTCAGCCTCAGTTGGACCGACCGAGATCATTTGCGCTATAATTATAATTATTAAAATATTACTTAATGCTGGGTGTCTTATTCATTATACTGATGATATTCATTATTGCAAATATTTTGTCCACATGTTAGACATCTGGACAAAATATTTGCAATAATGAATAGACGTACATTGACAATACCTATACTACATACAAAACACTAAGTACTTCCTTTAAAAATTAATACCCAAAGGTGCACATTTACAACTTGCCAGCCCTAACACGAGTCCAGCCGGCCAGCCAATGGGGCGTCGCGGAGTCCGTTACACGCGAGAATCCGCCGCAACGGGACCTGCGCCTGCGCGCTAATTCGCCGCCCGGGGTCACAAGGTCGGGCCAAGGCCCTCGACGGTCATTCATTAATCTGTCCAGCCATAGTGTTTCACCTCCCGAACGATGCCACAAAAAACTAAGACCAGCATGGACCTGAATACTGATTTTTAGTTTTCTTAATGTTTAATGACGCTTTTGGCGACCACTCCATTCAAATTGTAGGTGAAAGTGTAATTTTATGTCTTGTAACTATTATTTCTGTGCAATTAAAGCATATCTTATACTAACTTAGTAGTAAATATGGTCAAGTAAATCATATTAAAACATGATTTTATGCATATTTAAATATCTGGTACCTTTTTCAAGGGAGAAATATTAAAAAGCCAGGCAAATCAAAAACACGATTGATGATTGCTCTTACGAAAATGGAGACAGCTGATAAAACAAAATACTACTTTTCTAAATGTGCAAGAGAATGACACAGCAGCAGTATATTGACTCTTACATTATGCTCCTACACGTAATTTATTGAACCTGTAATTATAGATGACAGCTTGTCAACATTATCTGATAACGAGTAGTAAAATACCTATAAACGAGATATTGCGTAAAGCGATCTATACCGACCGAGAGTTAATGACGAAAGTAAAATTACGAGCCTACCCGACCTATCGACTGGCAGTGTATATCCTTATTATTTTCAAGATTGAAGTGATTAAATTTCCGGTACATTTACTTATTTACCACTACAGCTTCTTAGACGTACTTATATGTATACCTTTCCCCTATAAAGTTGAAATGAAACGAAAACACGACCGCGATCATCAATTTTATGGATGCAGTCCTAACGGTTAATAAGTCACGTCTACTTATATATGAATCTTTGTTAGACGCCCTTTCAGTAATTGCCTGCCCAAAAATTTCATAAACTTAAATTTCGACCAAGGATAAGAAATATAATTAAACAAAACTCCGTGTAAGCTAATACACAAATCATAGTAAAGTTAATCATTTAAAAAAATAGAAAATATAGAAGCCAGGTTGAAAACCTGATCAGGTTAGAGACTTTAGTTTAAATAAGACATTGAAAGATCACAAATGAATACATAAATTGACTGGCTCAATAGCTCATTCGATAGTGACCCTGCCCCATGCGCCAAGAGTTGTGGGTTCGATCCCCACCCAGAACATAAATTCGTATAATTAATACTTGTGTTTGTTCTGTGCTGGGTGTTAATATTGAATAAGTATTTAAGTATATATTAGTAATACCACTGTTGTTTTGGATATCTGTAACACAAGTGCTTAAGCTACTTACCTAGGAGTCAGATAAATGTATGTGATGTAGTCTGATATTTATATAAATACTAGCTGACCCGGCGAACTTCGTTCCGCCTAACAGTCAATGACACATAATCGGGTTAATTGAATTGTGATGTAAGCTATCCTATCTTTCAAGTTGGATCAAACTGCACACGGTGTGCAAATTTTTCTTAATATCGGTTAAGTAGTTTCGGACTCCATCGCAGACAAACAACGTGACGCGTAGTTTATATATATTAAGATAAGTTATTTAAACGATCTGCTTACGGAGGGACTCAGGTCACAAGGTCGGGGCCGCGGATCTAAATTAGTTGACTAATTAATTAATTAGGAGGTCCGCATTCTACGCCGGAAGCTTTATGAGAGCCACATATAGTTTATCATTGAAATGGTGAGAAGATTTTTTGTCGCAATGTTTAGATTTGTGAGGTTTAACCTCGATTTAGTTGCAGCGTGGGACGCCACTTGACCGATTGATGACCTGAAATCTAGATAATCTAGGCTTTACTAGGTTGACCCTGACTATGATATGAGTGCTACACATAGAGAAATTTAGTTTAGTTTAGTTAGCATATATATCATTATTAATTTCAAGAAGTGAAAAGTTTTTGTCTCATAACCTACATTCTCTGTGACTCAACACAACGATGGGGTTTTCTTTCATAATGGGTCTATTCCGTCTTTCTTTCCGCCTGTGTTTCCTTTGAGTAATGAGGAACTGATTGTCAGAGGAAATCAATAGGAAGCAATTGGAAATACAGGAAGGATTGTGAGAAATTTTATACACACGACTTTGCGTCGACTAATTGGTACAAAGGTTAGATCTTTATAAAAGAAAACTTTTACAATTAGATCTAGTTTAACAAATAAACTTACTAAGTATATAATATCCTCTTATCCTGAGGTGTGTAAGGATCGTGTCGTATGGCGTTCGGTTCTCTCTGCCTACCCTGCTAGGGAAGTGGCGTGAAGTTTAGTTAGTTAGTTAGTTAATATCCTCTTAACCAATTACAGTCACGGCGGCCAACCCATCTCAATGGGGCTTACAAACAAACCACTTAAAACATACGAGTGTGATCTAATATCCAAATTATAAGACTGACCAAGTGACGCCATGACCACATTAATAGATCCGTTGTACATATCTCGATTGCGTCGCCACTATCATTAAAGCAACTGAAAGACAGCAATTATTTTAGGCTTTGTTATCGCGTTTGGTTTTACAAAACAATCGCGACAACAAATTTAAGATCGCAGACAATCGCGTTACGTCACTCGGCGACAGCGTTTTTGTTCCATTATAGCGGTAGGCGCGGCGCCGGCAACGGTTCTTTGGCGATACGGGCGACTCAAGCGCAGATCTTTGGATGGGGTACCATTCTAACCGTATCTTTAACTTCGCAAGCCTTCATTGATAACCGCTAAATCAGCTGAGTAATTAAATTTGGAAATCTGGCCATATTTTACTATAATTGTAAATGTGCACGTATTTGTCTAATATAGACCATATTACGAACGTGCTTTCAAATTTTACACACGCGAAATAGAGGAACCAAACTTAAGTAAAAAGTATGGAATACCATAAATATCCGACCACATCACATACATTGATCTGACTCCGAGGTAAGTAGCTTAAGCACTTGTGTTACGGATATCAGAATCAACAGTGGTATTACAAATATATACTTAAATATTGTATATTAACACAGACACAGAAAAAACACAAGTATTCATCATACGAATGTTTTTCCTGGGTAGGAATCGAAGCCAGAACCCAGTCAAAACTTAAGTAAAGTATTAATGTGTCTACATGTTTATTAGTATACCTTTTTTTTCTTTCTCTCTTTCTCCATACAAATACACTCCGTACGCATATGTGGTCTGCGTTTGTTTGTTCATCTTGTTAGTACTCCAGACCGACTAGTGGCGGACTGTTGTTATAATTGTTCGAACGGCATAACCGCCGGCTAGTTGCCGGTTAGATAAGTTAACACGCTCAATGATCAACGCGTTGATTACTTTGTAATTGCGAAAGTTACTCATGATCACTATCTAAATGTATCATGGTGAACATGATACATGCAGATAACAACACATTTGTATATGTCTATGTAGCTACAGCCTTTACTTTGACTAGCTCGATGGCTCATTCGGTAGCGACTCTGCCCCATGCGCTATAAGTCGTGGGTTCGATCCCCACCCCGGACAAACATTCGTGTAATGAATACTTGTGTTTGTTCTGTGTCTGGGTGTTAATATTGAATATTGGAGTATAAATTAATATACTTATTTGTAATACCACTGTGATTCTGATATCCGTAACACAAGTGCTTAAGCTACTTACTTCGGAGTCATACCAATGTATGTGATGTAGTCTGATATTTATTTATATTTTTTACCTACAATTTACGTTTATGAATACAGGTTACTTTATTGTTTAGATACAAAATTGAGGCAAAGATTTTTTTACATTACAAGCAAAAAACGGATGATCTCATATCACTCCCTATTAGGGGCAGCAAAAAGCATCACCTAAATTTAAGTAATCACCATCCATTAACAACTGCAACCCTTTGTCAATTGTTGATGTATTACCGACCTTTAAGGAATTCCAAACAAACAATTTAAGAAAGACCGCTGCGGGTTTTTCTACATCACAGATATTTGTAATTAAGAGGAAGGTGCGTATTCCTCGCACTGGGCTCTCAGTCAAGTGTCGCAACGTAGTCACGCCCGGTGACATTACGCCGACCTTGGTCCCTCGTTTGTGGACGTGCGGAACACCAGCTCAACCAGTTTTCGTCTCCGCTGGGCGCGGCCCGAGCCTACTCTTTTAACAGAGCATTAAACGTTTTCGATGTTAACACGACGTTTCATATAACTGTTATATTTAGTCTTTTAGCACTTGAGTAAAGAATCGGTAACTATATTAGGATTTTAAAATTCACACATGCGTAAAGAATTGATGAGTTTCTTACACGCGTCTACTTAAATGCTTTGTCTACATTTTCTCTTGAATATTCAATATCCGTTCGTTACTGTTTTCGATTTACACAAAATTTCTCGATTTATACATAATTTTTCTTATGTGTATCTATATGATCAAGCACAACTTTCTTCATTCCCTAATATTAAGCAGTTCTTAGAATTAAGTAAAAAGTACTTTAAAAAATAACTTTATACAATTACAATCATAATTTACGTGTGAAACAAGAGGGCCAAGAAGTAAATAATTTCAAACACAACGTTATTTCCTTAAAGTTAAGAACGTTATCTTGTTAAAATAATGTAAGCAACACCACTTCCAAAGTCAGAGCAAGCAATATACTAAAAATACCTTCTTTCAAAAAAATCAATTTCCATAAAATTATCTAAATCAAAGTTGGTCTCATTCACACAGCTCACTCGCAGCAACAAATTCGGGTTTAATTGGTATCCTTATCTGCGTCTATTAACACGCAACGTTTCATTAACGTAAAAGTGACAAGGACGTTGTAACCGTTGGACCCGCAAAACTGCACGGCCCGGTCCCGTGCCGGTTGAGACCGAAACAGTTGACGTTTCATAACAAGTTACTGTGATATGACAGCGAACGCTGATCTATCATAAAAAAGGGTACAAACACGTGGTATCATTGTTTAAAAAAAAAACAGAGGCTTATTGAAATATTTCTTCCACGAGGAAATTGAACTAAAATATAGATATTAAAAACAACCACAGACGGCGAAAGCGTCTGGTTATTATGTTACGGATCAGTTATTTTATTCATCATCTTCCTATCGTTATGTCCCGTGCTTAGACGGGGTCTGCTTAGACCATGATCCAGGATTTAGCGAGTCTGGTAATTACATTGGAGCGACTGCGGATCTGACCTTCGTAACCCTAAGATAGGGGAACCAGACAATTTTTGGATGATGGTTACAAATCCAAAGTTGTTTGAATTTGCAGGTTTCATCACGATGTTTTCCGTCACCGTCGAGCTAGTGGTATGAATACGTACATAGATTTGAAAAATCCAGAGGTACGTCCCCGGGTTTGAACCCGCACTTCTCGGTTAAGAGGCGCGTGTCCTTACCATTGAGCTACCACCGCTACTCAGTTTTTTTACAATTAATACACCATAAGGATCAGTTATTATTATGGTGTATTAATTGTAAAATAAAACCACAGGATCCGGACGCATCCATCTATTTTGTTACAGATTAGTTACTATTATAGCGTGTTATAATAATTAAAAAAAAAAAAACATTATTTTGTGTTCTAAAATGTACTACTCATACAAACTGCATTCACTTTTAGTAATCATCGAAGTGTCAAGCAACTAGCAAAGTTTTTGCACACACAATCCCCAGCTAATAACGGTTGAATGTCACTTCATACTTCGTCACGCTAATCTCGATTCTATCGGATACAACTTCCTTATAAAGTGACAGATACCCACACAAAACGAATCAAATAAAATTCAATGTCAAAATGTTTTTTCGCAAGGACTTTATATCCGACTATCCGAGATTACTAAGAAGCATATATATTAACATGAAGATTGAGATCATTAGTAGGATTGTAAAAGTAGACTATAATAGCATAAAGAACATACTTGCCATAATAGTGCGATCTAAAAAATATAGTGGGTGCCGTAGGTGGTTTATAACGGAATCGAGCAAAACATCTTAGTCAGCGACTTCTAAGGAAAAGCGTTTATTTAAACTTTTTATTTTAAAAGCTCTAACTCTTTGAATTCTCTTCTTGTGCTACAGAATACCAACGTTACAGCATCCTTATAATAATATCAGACTACATTACATACATTGATCTGACTCCAAAATAAGTAGCTTAAGCACTTGTGTTACGGATATTAGAATCAACAGTGGTATTACAAATATATACTTCAATATTCAATATTCACACCCAGGCACAGAACAAACACAAGTATTCATCACACGAATATTTGTCCTGCGTGGGGATCGATCCCACAACTCTTGGCGCATGGGGCAGGGTCACTACCGAATGAACCTTAGGATTGAGTGATAACCGTTTCAGCAGCATATTTACTACTGTCATTTGTATATTGTATCTTGTGTGTTTTATGATATCAATATATTTATTGGTATACAATATCATATAGATTTGTCCCATGTTGGTCTGGGACTTGGCCCATGTTAATCTGGGACAAAAAAAAAGAATGTGCCAACTGTGGTTCTTTTGTCACTCCTTTTTTGCAGCTTTCCATCCAACCCAGCCCACTGTCCCGTGTTGGTCAGGGATTTAAAAAGAATATGCCAACTGTGGTTCTTGCCTAGCATGTCGTAAAAGGCGACTAATGGTATATCGGGTTTTGGGTGTGTGATTGTGTAGGCGACAGGTTAGCCGCTTGTCACTGCTTTTTTACAGTTTTCCATCTAACCCAGCCCGGCTCTGTTTTTGGCTGAATGTGGTTGAGGGGGCTTGCTGCCCCTTTGACTCTGCCTACCCCTTCCGGGATTGTGGGCGTGATGTTATGTATATAGATATAGATATTCGGTTATAGAACTGAATATACTAAATAAATAGGTATGGACAAAAACAAACCCAGGGGTCAAACTATACCCTCGACTTACTTTAGTGACTATTTAGTAATCTATGCCTCGACCTCACTTAACGAAAGACAAAAACTTCAGCGGGGAAACAAAAAGCATTCTCCTATTTAACTTACGTTAAGCGAGTAATTAGCATCAATTAGTAAAATGATATTGTACTACGTAATTAACGTAACGTAACGCAAACGCTATTATAGTTCGTAATGAAACTGATGGTTGCCAAGCTCATGTGATGATTGATCAATAGGATTATAACTATGTACTTCCAGAATAGAGAATAGTGTCCGAGAGTATTAAGTACATATACTAAAATCCTGTCGAAATGTTGTTTTATAATAATAATATCATTCTTAATTAAGAGATAAAGGTAATGCAAATTAAATTAAAAATCTCTATTATATATACGATGTCTGAATAATCTGTGTGTAAAAATATTTAAATAAAAAAGAAAGAAACACAACATCGACTACTTAGTCAGTAACTTGCTAAAATGTATACCTACATTGTCAAAATTACACCGTGAATGTTACAAGCAATTAACTGATACAAAAAAACGTTTCAAAACAATAACCACAATATAATTCATCTAATATCTACAACTGTCGTATGCATGACCTACGAACCTTGACCTACCTAAAATTATGAATAAAATACCAAGGACTACACGATGTATTGAAAATATTGAATCTTTTTAACATACTTTGCGGACCTATAAACATACTATGCGATTCAATAGTTAATTTTTTTAATGACAATTCTGTTTATGGTAAATAATGTACAAATGATATTTATAAAAATGATTTTATTTTAATGTTTATACCTAATAAATTGATGCATCAATTGTGACAATTTAATTTGTATCCTATCTTTAGCGGAACATAGAAATACTGTTTTTTTTTAATAATAAATATATACTACTAGACTACATCTCATACATTGATCTGACTCCGAGGTAAGTAGCTTAAGCACTTGTGTTTATATCAGATATCACAATCAACAGTGGTATTACAAATATATACTTAAATATTCAATATTAAAAAAAAAGAATTACATTGTAACATCAATTTGTACTTATGATTCACAAATAAAAATATTGTATTTTATTTTATGTTTCGGGTAATGTAATATACCAATCAAATAAACAAAAGTGCATTACAGATGCACTCGTGAAACTAGTTACGTTATCAGCGGTGCGTTGATAACCGAGTGTTTCATTGAGCTGTAATTGCAGTTGCATGCCCGATTGCCTTCTACGGCATTAATTAACATATCGCTAAGTAGCTGTATCATTTCAACTGTTCATTTGCAATATTAATTTGTTGATCGATCGGGAGTTTCAAAATCAACGCTTACATATTTAATGTTTTCAACATTAATTTCATCATTTGTTTTTGAATTCGAAATTCGAGCGGTGGTAGCTCAATGGTAAGGACACGCGCCTCTTAACCGAGGAGTGCGGGTTCAAACCCCGGCATGTACCTCTAGATTTTAAAAAATCTATGTACATATTTTTACCACTAGCTCGACGGTGAGGGAAAACATCGTGATGAAACCTACAAATTCAAACAACTTTGAATTTGTAACCATGATCCAAAAATTGTCTGGTTCCCCTATCTTAGGGTTACGAAGGTCAGATCGGCAGTCGCTTCAATGTAATTACCAGACTCGCTAAATCCTGGTTCATGGTCTAAGCGGACCCCGTCTAAGCACGGGACATAACGCTAGGAAGATGATGATGTTTTTGAATTCGAAATGATATCGAATAAAGGTAGACGAAAAACATCACTATCTATATACCAGGCTGTCTAATAGATTTATTCCGGTCTAATCCTTCTAGTGGTGATCCACCAGGGGGATCACTATTATTTTAAATTATTTTTTTAGTCCGGACTGATCCCCTTGTTGTGACGCATAAGGGAGATCACATATTTTGAATTATTTTCTATTCCGGTCTGATCCCCCTTTTGTTGAATGTTGATTTTTAACTTAAGTAGTTTTTTTTCCTGACTGTACCTACCTACACACTTTGCAAAAATGTAGGTGGATCAGTTTGGACGAACAAAATATAAGGGCGATCAGTCCAGAAATTTTAGTAATAATCATGAGAGGTGGATCACAACAAGGGGGATCACACTATGTCTAATAAGACTATCTTGCTGTTTTTGATTATATTATTTTATTTCCTGCAACATATTATGGCTTAAAAGACAGGGAATAGAAGAACATAGGTTTGTAGTTATTTGTCTACCTTTATTAGTAAATACTTTGTAATACATTAGAAAACATCTTATCACTTAATAGTAAAATAACATTAAACGAGAAAAAATAATAAAGTACACTTGTAAGTAAACGTAATATATGCACGATCTGAAAGACATGCTGCCTGGTAGTAGACGCAACGGCTCGTCTCCATGATCTACTGAGCTCCGACTCACCTTCATAATGGTTGTCGTCGTCATCCAGGTGGTGTCCAGCGCTGATCTGGCGACACAGGTCCTCGTACTCGGCCCAGTAGGCCGCCAACGCCGAGGGGTCGGGCGCGCGCGGCGGCAGCGGCAGCGCCATGCGCACCTCGGGGGACTCCTAAGGGAAGTGGATAAAACATTAAATATACGAGTACGAAGCCCTTATGAATAGTATTAATAAACAGTATAATTTGGTTGCAGCAATACATATATGTGTCATTCCTTTGTTCATTTTGTCTATTCGGCTCTTAAAAGTTTATGAACAATTATCATTTCAAAGTCTTTTAATGAGTAGATATCCATTTTGTTCCTTGTCTCAAGAAATACGTATAGTTGCAAAGTCTAAGAAAAATAAGAAATATGGCTTGTCATCATCATTATCATCAAATTATAGTCGACCACTGCTGGGCGTGGCATTGATTAGGACAGACCCAATATCCAGCTTAATACGTATGAATTCATAAAGGTGAAGCTAGGTAATCAAATATTATCTCTTTGTATGGGAAACAAATAC
This sequence comes from Glyphodes perspectalis, assembly GCA_951394215.1. Classification (NCBI taxonomy): domain Eukaryota; kingdom Metazoa; phylum Arthropoda; class Insecta; order Lepidoptera; family Crambidae; genus Glyphodes; species Glyphodes perspectalis. The sequence goes on from OX596200.1 coordinate 1,879,490, forward strand.
TTGAAATAGCCAGGTGTCGGGATGTGAGCCTAAACTAATAGTGCCTAAGATAGTATACACAGAAATGTTACAAATACAACTGCATGCAAACAATCTAATTTACCACATTAACAATAATGAAATGGATCATATGCAACACAGGCGCACTGAACTTGCAAAATAACGCATTAGTCAATCCTTGCACAACGATCAGATAAGTCTGAGGAGTCGTTGCTTCACAATTCGTACTGCTCGGGCTTTGGAAGCTTAAATCGTGTCTAATAGTGCAGTGCACATCAACAAAGGCTGCATACTTAGCAATTGCATCAACGCTTGTAACATTGCTGGGATCAAAGACAAATTGCTTAGGAGTCTATTTGTGAAATGCAAAGAAAGAGTTTCAAAACACGATAACATTTTCTTTGCACTTAACTGTTTCACAATATTTTTATCATTAAGACTAACTACTACTCGTAAGATCTTTGATTGCCGTGTAAACCTAAATGTATTGCCTATGCAAACCGTTCTTCCAAGTTATCCAAGCTTCTTCTTCCAACTACATATTGAATAACTTTTGTAAATAATTTGTTTGACAACCATTTTACACAGCCATACATCTTTCGATATAATGTAGCACCACTCAACTCGAGTGCGATCCATAATGATGGTAATATTGTTAACACCACAACTTAACATTGTAAATAGAACCGCGATATTAAAGTTAACATTAAAAGCTCTTTAAGTGGCATGTGGTTTGCTGTGAGATACGTTATCCGTCTGCAGTTGACGTGGTAAACTAATGACGTCACCGGCCACAGATAAACACTTTGCTGTAGCATTTCTGAATGAAACATTTTGTTTGATTATGGTGATTAGATTAGACTGCAATGCCTAACGGCTAGCTAGAGATATAGATATGCAATTTGTAAACTGAATCAAGCCTCTGTTTGACAATTTAAAGAGCGAGACTACTTAGATAGAACGTGATATCGTCTTGTTTTGTCATTCTTGCACAATACAAAACAAGTATTACCAATGAAGTGGAAAATTACTTGATCATTTGACATTAACGTGTAGATACTAATATTTTAACATAAGTCGTTTTTTTATTTTTTACGTGGGTCTAATGATCCGTGAAAAAACAGTTTTAATGTGATGTCATATTGCCCGTCGATAAAACTATTGCCATTTCACCAACTCTTAGTCTCTTTAAGTAGCAATCAATACTTCCTTAGTTTCAGAAATCAGGTTGAACTATAGAAGATATCTAAGTAACGCAATTACAAATCAGCAAAGAGCTATAAAATGACACGGAATAGCTCTTCGAATGCGATGTTTTATCTCTATCACAGCCAAATATTTACGCCAGTCAAATAAAGGTGCAAAAGATTAGCCTGCAATACCAATGACCGTGGCTATTGGTCATGAGCCACACCTCGCGCTATCGCGCGGTTATCGGCACGGCTGCGTGCGCGCACCGCCAAGTTAACGCCAAGATAACGCAAGGTCGGCGTGGAGAACTCTTAAATCAAAAGTTGCCAACTTAAGTACAGTATCATAAAGTAAATTAAGCAATTATTTATCATACATAATAGAAATAAATTGAAGCGCTAATCTAGAATAGGTCATGGTTCATTATGCAGCGTTAGTTTGAAGCCATTAAAGAAGTGTTAAAGTCGTCATTATTTTCCTAATAAGTGGTATAAGTAAAGAATACGACTAACAGACATATCATAAAGAATATTTACAACAAATATTATTAAAAAAACATTTATTTTTGCGATGTTAGTCAGTATAGGAATAACGTTTCACTTAAACATGATGTCACTTATAAAAAAAACTATTATCAATTTCACATATCTTGAAGCCGTTGCATTTCAATAGATTGCACGATATTTTGTTTCACTTTATAGATGATACATTCATTGCGGCCACTTACCTATAACAGCGTTGTAATCATATCTTGACAGTTATAAAAGCGAAAAACTCATGATCTCGAGTTAGTACGTGACACATAGAATAAACTGATAAATTGATTTTACGACAATAAACTACTTAAGCGATTCATGCGCAGCCATCTGAGATGTTACGAGTTAGAGATTAAGAGATCACCAAACTTCGTCACGGTGAAATGAGAAACTATGAAGATTCCGGGTCCAAGATCGGAAAAAGCGGTGAAAGTGATAACGTGCGCGAGCGCATCAGCCGCGGTTATTGATCGATTGACGAAACAGTGCGGTGGAATTTTAATAACAAAGCAAAACAAAATTAGAGCTAAAACCACTAAGTTCGTGAAAATATTTTGGAATGAAAAATTTTGACGTACTGAAACGAAATCATCAATTTCGTTTTTAAGTCGCCGTTTTTAATTGAATTTATATTTTCCTACAAATCGTAAAGTTTAAGGAAATTATTTCGTTGAGTTATACAATTATCATAATAACCAAAGAGACTCATCTATATTTGATGGCGAATCACAGACTCACAATATTATTAACGTGCAGCACAGCAAACGAAACATGCATAACATCTTATTGTAGGACCACTTTACATACGTACCGCAGAACTAAGTGTTCTCTGTCAACAGTTGTACACAGTATGATGAATGTAAGACCAACGTATACTCTGTGTCGAAACCTCGTAAATCAATAAAGCTAGTCCTTGGAGCCAGTACACCGTCACCAACACAAACGGTTGTTTCCCCAGCGGCGGCGCAGGCGCAACAATCATTCCGTCCCACGCGACACAATGGCAAAGATATCTGAAACATCCTGCCTCGCTTCCGCTGCGTCTACTATAAACTCGCTATTCGACCCAACATTTCTCTGGACAATCTTTTCATTAAATCTAAACGATTTATTTTCTTATCTTGTAATGCTTAGATTGAATAATCGCTATAAATTGGTCATAATCATTTATGCCACAATCATTGAATAGTCAATGACGCATCATTCTATAGTAACTTAATACGTTTTGCCACTTATTTTCAATTTAATCCAAATCATTTGGCAAGGCCTGAAGATGGTATACTTGACCTCTGGACACGATGAAACGGCAATAAAAGTTCACAAAAATACTTCCAATTAACTTTAAGTCCGTGTCTCACTATTAAAGGTTATAAATAAACAAATTAGTGAGTATTACCATACAAAAAAAAATATATGAATTTATCAACAGTTAGTACAAAATATGCAAATCACCCGCATAATGGGACATCAGCTTGGTTACATCATAAATTATAGTGATTTGAGGAGATAAAAACAATTTCTGCGTAAGATTTCATCAATGGGTTTAAGGAAAACTATATGCAAATCTAAACAGGTACCTAAGCAAAGGCTTTTGAATAACAATAAAATTTGGAATGTCGAATGCTGTTATCGAACATTTGCATAAATTATATCATAAATATCCTGGTGAGATACACACAATGACAATTTTAAATGTTTTCCAAATCTGGCATAATATATGTATTTGTTATGTTGCCATATTTGGTACCGTAACGTTTCGTCACGCAATACATTTGATTTACTGATACGACTCAACTTGTTTTTCCAAATTTTTGTCCCTCAGAAGACACAGATGTTTTTCTAAATATTAATCACGATTTGTTGATTATGTAATTGTTATTTGCAAGCAGGACAGATATGTTACAACTAAGAACAGAGGCATGAATCTAATATATCACATTCTTTTATTAGTTTTCATATTTTTTATGTTAGCTTTTATGTTAGTCAATACCGAAAAAGTCCCATAACTTATTTAAAACGAAGGCACATTTCAACAATATAAAAATACGTGTAACATTATTTCCTAATCATCTTCGCCTCATTTTAAACTATTGAAACTTAAAACTCACTTATCGATTTTATTTTTAACTTCGTCTACATTGAATTATTGCCGTCATTCATATAAGTCAGAAGTTGAAAAAGTTTTTACCTTTTTCTTTGCTCGAATCTCCATTCCGGATGTTGAAAAATTCTTATTTTGAAACCGAATGAGAAGTTGAGGAATTTCGCGTGACGTCATGTCCGATTCACTGAATCATTTGACTCTTCAATGGCTCTGCAAGCTTACAACCAATGCATTACACATGCATTTTATAACAACTGAGAGAACATGTATGGCGTTGACGTCACCAATTATCAGATTGTGTTTAATTTCCTCGTTCGTTTGAACCCGACACACGTGGTGGTACTATTAGTAATTACTGTCTGTTCTTTTCCACAGAAATATTTTTTACAACGAAACAAACAATACAGTGAAACGATAATGTAACCAGTTTCAAGTAATAAAAACGTTGTAAGAAGCAATTAAACGCGGTTTTGTCTATTAAGTAATGATTATTACTTACAAACATGAAACCAAAGTATGTACCTACTTATATACAATCAAGTGGAAAAGATTCGTCGAAATGTTTCAATATGAATCGCAAGTAGAAATGTTTTGTAAGTCTTGGTAAGCTCATGCTGCATTTTCATCTTTTTCTCCTATATGAATCCTTAACCTAGAGCGGTGGTAGCTCAATGGTAAGGACACGCGCCTCTTAACCGAGAAGTGCGGTTTCAAACCTGGGCACATATCTCTGGATTTTTTAAATCTATGTACGTTTTTATACCACTAGCTCGACGTTGAAGGAAAACATCGTGATGAAACCTGCAAATTCGAACAACTTTGGATTTGTAACCATGATCCAAAAATTGTCTGGTTCCCCTATCTTAGGCTTAAGAAGGTCAGATCGGCAGTCGCTTCAATTTAATTACCAGACACGCTAAATCCTGGATCAAAGTCTAAGCGGACCCCGTCTAAACACGGGACATAACGCTAGGAAGATGATGAAGTCATAACCAACAAGAGACTTAAACCTATCCTTAGATGACTCGATTATAATATCTTTCTTAGTCGAAATTTCTGACGTAGTGCTTGGGGACTACCACAGCCTCAGTCACTGCATATATCTTCACGTCTCACACATAACTCCAAGCATGATTAGGTCTTTCTACGCCAGCATAGCGACGTACCTGTAGTTTACAAATGATTTACCACCGTTACATCTGTACCGGTTATAATACTGGCACTTACTTGCAATTAGCTAAGCGTTTAGTCGCCGTTGTCGCTAGCTGCGATTAATTGCGTCTGCGCAATGTCGCACGCGCTGTTGCGACACTTCCGCGGGTTAGAAGGGTTACTAGGGCCTTTTTATATAAGTACATTCGGCAAAACTGTGCAATTGTTTGCCTCTTTTACTATTGTGTTAACGCGTCGCAATTAACAAAGACCCTGTTGGTGTGAGTCTGTGAAGTTTAAGATTAAATAAATAAATATCCGACATCACATACATTGATCTGACTCCGAGATAAATAGCTTAAGCACTTGTATTACGGATATCAGAATCAACAGTGGTATTACAAATATATACAAATATATACCCACCCAGGACAAACACAAGTATATTGGATATTAACACCCAGACACTGGCATGACATGGTAACAAATATGGCATAATATATTGGATATTAACACCCAGACACATAACAAACACAAGTATTCATCATGCGAATGTTTGTCCTGGGTGGGGATCAAACCCACAAGTCTTGGCGTATTTGACAGGGTCATTACCGAATGCGCCATCGAGCCAGTCAAATTATTTGTTTGATTGTCCTAAAATGTCTTGAATTGTCCTGATTTTTTTTGAAATTGTCTTGAATTTTTTGCGTCTTTTCCCCGTGGCCCTTATTAGGCCTTCTCCGTCCAGGTTAGACAAAAAAGAGATAGTGAAAGATGTTGTGAGTGTAATATTAACTAATACTAGAACATACGCCACGTCGCAATTAACCGAGTATTAAGCCGTAGTTGCCGCTAGCTGCGATTAATTGCGTCTGCGCAATGTCGCACGCGCCGTTGCGACACTTCCGCGGGTCGCGCAAAGCGCTAGAGGGGTTACTAGGCCTTTTGCGTAAATCGTCAAGACTTTGCAATTATTTACCACCTTTACTATTGTATTTACGCGTCGCAATTAACTAGACGTAAAGCCGCTGTCGGCATGAGTTGAGACTAGGGTTGCCAAAGAGCTAGAGGGCTCCGGGAGCCCGACCGATGATTGATTGATTTGATTGATTGTCCCGCTGATTCCCCCCGGTCTCAGCGAGACGGTGCGTAACGCATTCCCCTGGGTTAACAAAAAAACAAGGGTTGCCAAACAGAGGAAAAAAGAACGTTCACATTCGGGGTCTTGTTATTTAACTTCTGGAAACCTGAGTACCCACAAATTTTGAAGGGTTGAAGGAATTAACATTTTTAACGAGGAGATGGATTGTCTGAGTGATGATAAGAATTACATTAAATTTAATTAATTAAACTCTCCAAACTGACACACCAATTCCCTAGTTTTAAACTAAGCTTATGAACGGATAGACATACTTAAATACGTTTTATAAACATCCATGACTCGAGTTCAAATGTCCATGTTTATCACATGAAACATTTGCCATAATATTCGGGATTCGAACCCGTAACCCTCGGTTTCGTAAACAGTGTCTCTGACCACTCGACCAACGGGCCTATCGAGAGTAGATAACTCGATGACGACTAGCCGAAAGTTATAGATAAAAAAATTGTGCCGAACCCTGGTTAAATCTGAGTAGAGAAAGGTGATTTTAATATACTATACGAATACGATGATATTGACACAACAAGCTCGTGGCAACCCTAGCCGATACTAATTGTGCAATACTGTTGTAGCGCTTCCGCAGTCCAAGTACACAAAGGTTAATTGTAGGAAATGACACTTAATACACGTGTTCATTTGCAAATAAACATTACAAAATAATAACACTTATTGTTCTTTAATAAAACTACGCTTAGTCAATTCACGTATATTTGTTATGGAGCCGCGATCCAGTAAAACTTTAATGTACCCCCTTCATTATCTTCCTAGCGATATGTCCCGTGCTTAGGCCGAGTCCGCTTTAGACCATGATCCAGGATTTAGCGAGCCTGGTAATTACATTGAAGCGACTGCCGATCTGACCTTCGTAACCCTAAGATAGGGGAACCAAACTATTTTTGGATTATGGTTACAAATCCAAAGTTGTTTGAATTTGCGGGTTTCGTCACGATGTTTTCCCTCACCGCCGAACTAGTGGTATAAATACGTACATAGATTTGAAAAATGCAGAGGTACGTGCTCGGTTCTGAACCCGCACCCCTCGGTTACGAGGCGCGTGTCGTTACCATTGAGCTACCGCCGCTCAATCCGCCTGTACCTACTTACACAGCATAAATAAAGTTTAAAGTTATAATACCGTTTCTCATATTGTCAACACAATATGATGAACAAAGGTATGAGAAACAATCGGTATTCTAACTTTAAAACCTTGTCAACATCAACGGCAGTACCAGAAGACCTTTGAAACGATAACCATAAATATTCTTCAGTGTCAACAAGTGCACTCCACATTGTCATTTATCTAAAACAGGGGTTCCCAACCTTTCAGTGACCGAGGACCGCTTAAATTTCATTATTGTTATCAGGGACCACTGGTCAAAAATTAATAAACAAATAAATAAATAAATTCTCCACACTGACACACTAATTCTCTAGTTCTAAACTAAGTTTTAAGCTTGTGCTTTGTATACTAGATGAATGGTTAGACATACTTAAATACGTTTTATGAACATCCATAACTCGAGTACAAATGTCCATGTTTATCACACGAAACATTCGAACTCGCGACCATTGGTTTCGTGGCCAGGGTACTTGACCACTCGATCAACAGGTCTGTTAATTCCAATGACCTGTGTTACTTTTTAAGTGTTTAAGTTTTAACATTTTTTAATTTAAAACTAATAAAATTTTAGGTTTTCCGCGGAACACACTATAAGTCTTGCGCGGACCACCGGTGGTCCGCAAATCACTGGTTGGGAATCACTGATCTAAAGCCATTCAGGTCCGCATACGTCCCTGCTTTCTTTTGTAATGCACGCAACTTGATGAAACGCATTACCCTCCTTTCAGAAGTAGGTGAATGAGCTTTAAATTCTGGGCACAATACCGATGAGAGATTAGCTCCAATAGTTAGTTGACTTCGATCTACTTGCGATGATGGTAGAAGTTTCTAATGTCACAACAAACATACCACAGATTATCAAGATCATAAGTCATTATGATAGTTGCTATCATTGATCTTGTTAACAGGGATGTTGAGACCATTTATATTTAATTTTGAAATATCAATGCCGATAGCCAATGACCATACTACACTCAATGTTTGGAAGTTAAAAACAATGACGAAATTACACTATGACGAAACTCCACTAACCCCCGTAAAAGAAAGTATCGTAGTATGTTGTAAAACAATATCGAATTCAAATTATATTGAGTCTGCGATTTAAAATTTTACAAAAACTGCTTAATATTTAGTCAGTTGACTATACGAACAAGTGACGTCATAAACTCACAAGCCTATACAAAATCTATGAAGTGTTGTGTTTTGACAGCTCTTAAAAAGTATCTCAATTGACTTGCCAGCTAACATTCTTGGCTATGGCACCATTATCGTATATACTGTATATATTGATGATACAGCCGTAATATCAATTATTCGCACTTTAGGTGACTAGCATTTCCAACAGCAGGTCAATGACTTACAGATGCGGTAATTCATTCTCTACATCCATCACAAGTGTGGTAATTTTAAAAGTTATCTATATGGTACATATTGTTATTTAGCGAAATACATGTAAAGATTAAATGTTTAACACAATAGATATAAATTATTCGACAATCATAACAGTAAAACCTAAATTGAATTATAGAAATCAGGACTGGACATGTAATATATTGCTCAAATTGTACCCATATTGCATACGGCGTTATTATTTTACACACGCATATCGTAAACTAGTAAAACCCGAAGAATAAATTCAAACCACAAAATAACATAAATATATAACATAACATGACAGCTAAATATTTACGTAAGTCCAATATTACCACACCCCCAGTGTGGTATTATATAACTTTGTGATAGGTCATCATCATCCTCTTGCCCTTCTCCCAGTTCATCTGGGGTCGGCGCAGCATGTCTTCATTTTCCATACGTCTCGGTCAGCCGTCATCAAGCTATCCACTCCCATTTCTCTCATATCATCTTTCACACAATCCATCCATCTCTTATTTGGCCTTCCTCTTCCTCTCCATCCACTAACATTCATACTCATCACTCTCTTTGTCACGTGTTCTTCCTCTCTTCTCAACACAATCACCTACATTAAGTATGAAAAGGTTAACATAACAATAACAGAAACTTGATAAAATCAGGAAAGTAATCATAATAGGCCGACTAATGATTCAAAGGTAATGAATATTCGAGATTATCTAATACCGTTACGTTATTTCATCAAAGTATGAATTAGGATAGAAATGTTGAACTGTTTAATTAAATAAACTGTTGCGCAATTAATTCGGATGCGAGACTTACATGAACATCTACAATACAATGATCACTGGGCAGAGTAGCCAAGACCGGCGAGGCATCTCCAAATATAAAAATAAAATATCCGACATACATTTATCACATACATTGATTTGACTTGAGGTAAGTAGCTTAAATATGCCTACCCCGCTAGGGAAGTGGCGTGAAGTTTAGTTAGTTAGTTAGTTAGTTACTTAAATATCAGATATTAACACCCAGACACAGAACAAACACAAGTATTCATCACACGACCGATTGTCCTGGGTGGGGATCGAACCCACAACTCTTGGCGCATGTGGCAGGGTCACTACCAAATGCGCCATCGAGCCATATGATGATACCAAATCATTAAAGGATACATAGAGAGGTAGGTACTACCTACCTACTAGGTAGAGTATAAGAAACACTAAGTCTTAAACCACATTTAGCCAAAAATAAAGTTCGATTAAAATTCAGATAGAAATAAAACAATATTCTTCAATGAATAAAAACGAAGAAATTTTTAGACTTTTTTAGATTTGAGGATTTGAGACACTTTATCATTATTATACTTAAATATATTACTTATAATATTATCAATATTTAGTTGAAACGCATATGTATATAAGTGTTTAGCGTTAACGGTATACCTATGGCTTTTCACGTTTTTGAACGTGAAAATCCCGGGCATGAAAAAATATTACTTTACTAGTATCTTCTCTACACTGTAATCGGCGCACACGCATCTAAATAGCAAATTATTTCCGATTTTGAAATGCAGTGTTCTCGTGAATGTCAGTGAATGTTATAATTAAGATTTTTATAGCGGCCTTTCGTTTTCATTGCACTAATTAGATCGCTGTTTCCTTTTAAACTTTGAAGGTGAACAATAAAAATTCAAACCGAAATTCATTTATTTAAAATTGTTGACTGTCGCCAAAACAATTAAATGCAATATCTTCGGTATAACGTTTCAAAAAAAACACGTAACGTTTTTTATGGCTAACAAATCGTTGTAAAATAGACCGGTGATATAAACTGCAGTAACAGTTGTAACATTTGACAATAACCTGAACTATTAAAAGTATGAAGCGTTAAACAATAAAACCAGCTACTGATATCATGCAAGAAAGTTTTAAGCCAACATTAACACGAATGTAATGAAACGGGCATATGTTATTTATACACCCAAACATACATTCACGCCTGCCACACCCTAAGAGGTAGACTGAGTCCAAGGAGCAATCAGCTAAATTGGGTAATAATGATATGTTGTTTTTATTATGTACTAGCTGTGCCAGCGGTGTCACCAGCGTTTATGGTTAATATTATAAAGACTATTTCCGTCATACATGATTTCTATGTAACTTTAACCATTAAGGCTGCACACGCGACGAAAGCTTAAAATATGGAGTAACTTCTCCCGTTTTCCCAACATTTCCCTTCACTACTCTGCTCCTATTGATTGTAGCGTGATGAAAAGTATACTATAACCTGCCCAGGAGTATTAAGAATAATTGTACCAAGTTTCGTTAAAATCCGTCGAGTAGTTTTTGTTTATATAAGGAACATACAGACAGACAGACAGACAGACAAAAATTTTACTGATTGCATTTTTGGCATCAGTATCGATCACTAATCTACCCCTGATAGTTATTTTGAAAATATATTTCATGTACAGAATTGACCTCTCTACAGATTTATTATAAGTATAGATATAAAATATAGCAGCACCAGGCGGTATCACTTGCGTAGCTCCCGTTCCCGTGCGAATATGGGGATAAAATATAGCCTATGTTACTTGCTGATAAAATAGCTTCCTATTGGTGAAATATTTTTTCAAATCGGCCAGTAATTCCTAAGTTAAGCCTATGAGTAACGTCTCAAGAATTCCAGCTCTTATCGAATTTAGCTGCATACCACACGTTTAGCGGTCACTACAACCGTGATTAGAACTTCAACATTCATTTACTGTCTTCATTACAATTGTTCTACGTATCTACATAATAATAATATGTTATGTCTCAATTGTTATCTATATCTATGATAAGTACAAAGTCCTTAATTTAATAGTTGTATAGATTATATATATTTTTACAACAAAAGGACTAAGTTTATAAAAAAATCATGCATGACAATAAAAAAAGTCAATATGGCAAATGACTTGTTATCATATCTTTCCATTAAAGGGCACCACAAAATACATTTTGCATATTACCTATCTCTAATTGGAAAACTGATAATAATCTTAATAAGTAATACACAACAATATCTTGATATTCTTTTTTGATAAAAAATCTTTTATTTTATCACTATCTCATCTAGTATTTGTAGATGTTAATTTTGGTTCATATGTGAGTATATTTTAAAGTCGATACTCTTTATACAATTAACATGTTATGTGACATTCATCATTAAATGCCTTAGGGCGTTCAGTTCTCTCTGCCTACCCCACTAAGGAAGTGGCGTGAAGTTTAGTTTGTCAATTAGTTAGTGATATTAATTCATATTAAACGTTACCTACGTCAGACTTCCAGGGGTTTATATCAATATTAATTAGAAATACAATTAAATAGCACGCAGGCACAATATCGATAAATGTTTTGTAAAAACATGATAGATGGGTTAACACAATATCATCTTCTATTTTGGTTTATCGATAAAAACTTAATCGATTCCAACAATCAATTTATCAGCTCAATTATCGTGACGTTGGTGGTTCACAAAAATGTTAATGAACGTTTAAAACGTTCTACTCAAAAAAACATTCGAAATCAGTTAAAGCGTAACGAATCTTCTAAGTTCAAGTTACATAATTTGATTGAAGACTAGTCAAATAGTTGGTATTTTTCTTGATTCTGTAGGGTAGCCTCTACAGAATCAAAATAAAAAAATCTTCCCATAATTGTTACTTGACGCCAGCATATCAACAAAAACTTGCCCTTGCGACAAGTCACTTGACATTCGATACAGGTTTCAAAAGAAGTGCAATTTTAATCTTATACCTAATGTCAAAATATACTACAGTAAAAAAAATTAAAGTAGGTGCATTAAAATTCCTTCCAATATGTGGCAAATATAATACTCGGGCACATTCAGTAATAAATAAATATTACAAATTAACTTAATAATCTATGTTATTATTATAAAGAGAAAAGATTTGTATGTATGTATGTAACGAATAAACTCGAAAACTACTAGACTGATTTCAAAAAATCTTTCACCATTAGAATACTACATTATCTTTGATTAACATAGGCTATAAAATATTTTGAAAAAAGTTAGGTTAGGTTAGAAAATAAATATCCACCCGTGCGAACCCAGGGCGGGCCGCTAGTAAATAAATATAACAAATCAACCTAGCTTATCATTCACCAACGAAATCATAACTCCATTCATCAAGTTTAAAGGCCCAAGAAACGAATTTATATTTAAAAATATAATCGCAGATTAAAGTAATTGACTACATATAAACACGAAAGTTCAGGGTTGTAATTTCCCAACATCACCGTACATTCTGGAAGCCGTTCGTTGTAGCTGTCGCGACTAAAATACCTGCCTGTCAGGACTGGCATTTATTAAACAGGAAACTCCCTATAGATTGACATGAGACGGCAGCCCACTCATGTCTTTCTACAATGTAAATTCATTGGAATTGTATTCAACATTTCCCGTAGGCTATTAGTTCGGCCATACAAATCTGTCTTTATTAAATAACTACATATGTATATTCGAACATACATTCTTAAATAAATAAAATATAAACAATTCAACTCAATTAAATATTTATAACCAATCGGGCTATTCTAGAGTATGAAACATATTTGATCACTCGAGAATAGCTTGGTTCATTGTCCTGTTAGACTTCTTTTTAAGTGATGCTATTAATAAATGTCACTTAAAAGCTTTATAAAGATGTGCTCGAGTTTTTTTACAACACCGATCGTCTGACTTAATACCGTACACATCATCACACTCGGAATCCCCGAAAGGGTAAGAGAGTTAGGTAGGCTAGGTCTGATAATACTCGGCTGAATCTTTGACGAACATTAACTGTATGACTTGGTATTCATATTAACTTAATCTGTAAATTTTAATTTTTATATTCAATCTGGCATTGAAAAGAGTAACTACCGAGTTTCTTGCCGGTTTCTTCTCGGTAGATGCGACATTCCGAACCGGTGGTAGATTCAAATTGTTCTACTATGTACTTACTTGACGATTCACAAGTGCTTTTTTGAGGCCTACGTAAATAAAGATATTTTGAATTGACTTGACTTGACTAGGGGCAACTAGCCCCCATTACCACATTCAGCCAAAAAATAAAACTAGGCCAAAAAATTTTGAAAAAGTAGTAACAATTGGCTAGCTCGTCGCCTACACAATCACATACCCACAAACCGATTTACTCGTAGGTTCTATTAGTCGCCTTTTACGACATGCAGGCAAGGAACACAGTTGACACATTATTTTTAAGTCCCCAGATAAACATGGGACATATAACGATTTCAAAGTGCTTTTTTGAAGCCTATGTAAATAAAGATCATTTCATTTACCGTAATCACGTGTCCAAAATCATTGCAAGCCCACTTCCGAGTAGCTTATCAATCTTATGACGTCACAGCTGTGTTGTGCCCATCGCCCGTGCCGTGCCGCGCCGGTTTCCACATAGAGGCACGTTGCGCCCGCGCAAGCGCCGCTACTCGCGTTTCACGGAACATATAGAATTGCTAATATTGTATAGGTACTTGCACCGAAAGTCAATGGAGCAATCGTTTCATATATGTTTATATTGACAATATATGAATATCAAGACCCTGAGTCAATAAAATTGCAATCCCGCAAAACGGGATCACGCATTCCCGTGGGATCCCGCTGCTATTATTAACCTGCTGGATCCCGCACTTTCAACGTTTGAATTTTAAATTTGATGGATCCGCGGATCCCGAAAATTAATAAAAAATGCGCTTAATCTTTCGCAGCATCAGGATATTTGCAGTTCACTCAGAAGCAGGCTCGGAGATGATACAGTAAATTACATTTGCTTCCTGAGAGCGTGTTTTCAAAAGTTATCACCATCGGTTGATATCATAGTAATAGCATCTAAGATAAAGTTGTGATTTGATTAATAGTCATTACTACATGAAAAAGACTGAATTAAAAATATATAACTGTTGTTAGAAGTACGGGTACAAATAAAACAAAACAATGCCAAACATTTAAAGATTAATCTAAGAAGACAGATTAGTAGTTACTTATACTTAATTTATAGAATAGAGATAATTTCTGTTACTAAATGTAAGAAATGATTTTAAAATTGATTTTTACACAAAAAATCAGTAGGTAGTTTCAATTTGATTGTGTAACATAATTTTAAAGATGCAAGATCCCACAAGATCCCAATAATTAAATCGCGCAGGATAGAATGAGCTGTGGGATTGCAATCCCTAAGTGAGATGTCGGACGGTTAGAGCCCCCATCTATTAAGAGCACACAATTTAGGCTACTATAAATCAAAATGATGGATCGTATTTTAGAGGCAACTTCGACATGGATGAATGCGTGCGACAGAAATACTAGAAATGAAAAACACTGAAAATTTAACTCGGAATGTTAAATACAAAAAACTTAAACGTTATTCTCATTAGCACTCGTGATTCATGTTGCACGACCATCACCGTTTATCCTTCAGACAGTTAACATAAAAACTTACGAAATGCAAAAAAAAGAGGCAACCCCAATTTCACATTTACTTTTATTGAAAGAACAAGGATAATGCACTATTTGAAAAGCGAACGTCCCATTTTGTATGCAACCGAGCGCTCGCATCGCATGTCGAAACGCATCGAAATAACAAAATAAAGACGGTTTTATATTTTGAAACCACAGTAACTCGTAAAACTACGGCGAACTTGCGTTTTACAACTGTGGGAATCAAACTTCAGCGTCTATTTTAATACCGCTGTAAAATCACACCTTTTTGTATAATGGTTCAAACAGTCTTCTTTAAGTATTAGACGTAAAATGGTATTGATTAGGTACTTAGAAAACTATTACTTATTGCAAAATTAAACTTTAATAAAGTAAACTTAACTTCGACTAAATGTTAAACTCTTTAACCGCCTATGTGCGTAATATAATAATATGGCGTTTTTAAACTTGCTTACAAAATAGTTGTAGAAATTGTCCATGCATAATGGAGAGAAACTTATACTTACCTCAAATGACGTTAAAATTTTAAGTAAAT
Organism: Glyphodes perspectalis; assembly: GCA_951394215.1. Classification (NCBI taxonomy): domain Eukaryota; kingdom Metazoa; phylum Arthropoda; class Insecta; order Lepidoptera; family Crambidae; genus Glyphodes; species Glyphodes perspectalis. The sequence goes on from OX596200.1 coordinate 1,895,168, forward strand.
ATAATTATGTATATATAGTTGAAGTTTTATAGAGAAAAACACTTTATAAGCGATCTGACACACCTGGCGTACTTATAGGTACGAGATTACCTACAATTTGCACTATCATCAAAAATAGTTCAATTCATCTCTTGGGTTCAGACATCTCAATAACACATAAGCTACATTTCAAAGATAACATCCCACATTTTGACGTCATTGGTTTTACTTCCCAATCTGCATCGGAGATCAACAATTCTTGTGAAACTGATAGTTGTAGGTAAATATAAATAATTGATAACTTTGGTGATCAATTCCTTACGGTTGCTATCTAAAATATCGTACATGTCATGGCATCGTTTCTTCAATCTACTACGTAAACATCGAGCTACTTCAAATCGGAGAGTAGGCTATAACTATACTATTGAATTTAATTTTCTCAGATAGTGAGCCCACGTTTTTTTCGTCCTGCTACGATACGTCCTGCGTACTTCAAATAATACCTAGCATGCCCATTCTGCATTCATGCAAGTAAAATTTTAATCGAGGATTATTTATTCTTATTATAAACATGCAGGTAATGTATTCGCAAGCATCGATCGGTAAAAAACATAATGGGATAAACATTAATCCGTTTTAGTACCTATGATAGAATCATTATCGCCCCTCATCACTGCCTCAATTTAATGATTACATCGCGATAAAGATATTTCTTTATGACTGAAGATTATTAATAATAATTGTAATTGTTATACACTTTGTCTCTTTCTTACACATTTAAAAAAGAGACAAACTAAGCGTTTGTCTTTCACACACTTAATAATATCTATATTTTTTATTAGTCTGGTGATCTTTTGAACTTGGATATATATACTTGACAAAGACGCGCATATTTTATACAGATTTTTATATGCATTACATAAGTAGATTGAGATACATGCATGCATCTGAGTAGACCTGTCATAGAGGGGTTTGCGGTTTATAAAATAGCCAATACAAATAAGAAGTAAAAGGATAAAACGTGCATTTTATTTACGAATGATTACACTTAAGTTTGCATGTTAAGAATGCGTAATGTAAACGTCTCGTTATTTTGAGCATAATATAGCAATGCCATACTCAAACCATGCTCAGTTGGTGTCCGCTAAGACTAACGCGCAAAAAGTATAGACTTACAAGAACGAAAAACTTATAATCAATACTTATCGATGGATACTCATACCGTCATACTCTACGAAATGCATATTCTGGTTCATTAAAAGAATACAAAATAACCGCTCAGAAAAACTAAACTACCGTGGTGTCAGTAATTCAATAGGGTTACGCACCATTATTAGGTAGATAGATCCCACAGATCTTCTAAAACGTAACGTCCAATAACGTTATCTAAAGGTAAGTGAAACCGAAACGCGGTTGCACCACTCAACCTTAACAGGTCGCAGTCTATTTGTCGGAAAACAATCGCGGTGACGCAACGCGGCCCTCTGCGCCGGCGCACCGGGGGAAGCGATCGTGCTTATATGTTAATTATAGTATCATTGTAGTTTGGCAGGTATCATCTGACAGGTGGCTCAACAGGCAGTAGTAGCTTCATCCTTCAAGCTACACCTCACACGTGCTAAAATAAGGTCAATACACTTCACGAGCTACCTAAAACTTATTTCGACTTCACCTACCTTATTTATTACTAGCTGTGCCAGCGGTGTCACCCGCGTTTATGGTTAATATTATAAAGACTATTTCCGTCATACATGATTTCTATGTAACTTTAACCATTAAGGCTGCACACGCGATGGAAGCTTAAAAAATGGAGTAACTTCTCCCGTTTTCCCAACATTTCCCTTCACTACTCTGCTCCTATTGATTGTAGCGTGATAAAAAGTATACTATAACCTGCCCAGGAGTATGAAGAATAATTGTACCAAGTTTCGTTAAAATCCGTCGAGTAGTTTTTGTTTCTATAAGGAACATACAGACAGACAGACAGACAGACAGATAGACAGACAGACAAAAATTTTACTGATTGCATTTTTGGCATCAATATCGATCACTAATAACCCCCTGATAGTTATTTTGAAAATATATTTCACGTACAGAATTGACCTCTCTACAGATTTATTATAAGTACAGATAATTATCGTTCGCTAAAGTATACACATCAGACTCATCTTTGCCCTTATCACGTGACCAGCCATTATCAGTGACAGCCAAGTGACAGCGTTTTAAGCCCTATAAGCTTGTTTTAACGAGTGCAGCCTCACCAAAATATCCGGAAACCTTCTTAAACGCTTTTTTATATGCTTACAGTTATTAATATAATGTATAAAACTAGTCACTTCAGCCATGTGAAATCATTTCATAATGTATAATCTTTTTTTCTTTGTCTTTACAATTACAGCAGTACAAAATTATCCCCTTTTTATATTGGAGAATGTCTTCGCTGGGAAGAAATTATGATGGATACTATAATTAATAATAGAATATTCTAAAAATATCAACAATAACGTAGGTACTAGTATATTAATCTAAGGTTTCGATTAGATTAACTATTTGGCCAACCGCATCTGCAGTGCCAAAAGGCCGGCCGTATCTAATAGAAAACACTTATAAAGGTTAAATCATAGGATTAATCTAATCAGAGAAACTTCAGGACCAAACTCCTACCAATATTTTAATAGTACCATATTATTAGCAATTTAATAATAAATTTCATGAATTATTGATTCTCAAGCTTCGTTCACAGAACATTTATTTGTTATTTAAACCAGTAGTAACTTAACATCGTAAGTAAGATTACAGTCTACGCCTTATATCGCATACAGTTTTGATTTGTTCTCCATCATCTGAAGGAGCCTGTTTCTGAAACACGTAAGACATGCGACTTTTGCAATAAATGGTTCGGAAAAGCTCGTTCGATGTAAATTGCAGGGAAGTGTTTGATATCAAATCCGTCGAGCCGATTGCGCACGCGCACGTTCTAAGGAATTCGCGGGCTGTGACCGACGACGGATTCACCGAGGTTTTTATGAGGAACTATAGTTAGTCATCTTTGGTAGATTTAGTATTCAGGTCCAAACGTAGTCTTAGGGTTAGTGATCTCGCCTTATAGGTTACGAAATGGATTTCTTCCAATTTAAAATGTAAGCAAACTAGCGACTATATTAATATATATAATTATCAATATGTGAATACCGCAAAACATTTTTTCCGCCTATACAATATTTAATCGAACTGACAACAGGATAATGAAAAAATAAATAAATATTGTATGTATCACCCACAATTTTATGTTAATAATTTAATTTATAAAGATATACTATTTTTAGCGTAAATAAACACATAATTAATTTACTGCATTTTTGTATTACAGTTTGGTACAAATTCCATAAAATTCAAGATAAATAAAATATCATAGATCACACCATAATCTGCTATATATACTACATATAAGTCATGTTGAAATCCAACCTTCTGATAAAAGAAACTACTTACTTTTGTTCCGCACTGTAAAAAATAATGTATGTTAAACATGGATAAAGATGAAGAATAAAAAATGGACTTACAAGATGACACCTGGCAATCGGTCACCGAGATTTCGTCTCGATCGATCATCACTACCTTCGTCTATTTTCGTATCGATAAAACGGTATCTAATTTCAAAGATTGAATTGTATTGCAAATCCGTGTGTGATTGATTTCCTTTCGATAAAAAATGCACTTTATGACAAAAATAGACATGATACCATCTTTCTGTCCTTATTCTTATAAATGTGAATGAAAGAAAGTCTGTTACTTAACTGGTTGTGATTAAAACTAACTAACTAAACTTCACGCCACTTCCCTAGCGGGGTAGGCAGAGGAACTGAACGTCATATGACACGATCCTTACACACCTCGATTGTGATGAGACACACCAAAATTTAATCCTAAGATAAGACGAACATTTATTACTTTTTATCCCGTAATTATTGGTAGGATTCCGCGGAACACACGTTAGACTTAACTACATGCATACTACAAAAACTAGTTATCCATAATTACCTCCGTAAAGTTAAAACAGTAAATATTGTTCATTATAAATCTACCGTAAATTGATTAAACAAAGGCTTCCACTAACCAAGAACAATCACAATAATTGTTTATTATTTCTTCCACTAACAAAGAGAACCTAATTGGAGAAATAATTTCTAACAACCTTTACATTTTCACTGATTATCGCAATCTAAATTACTTAAACAACATACAATAAAATTTATGACAATTATATTGAGATAACCGTACAGAAGGTAATCCTTCTGTATAGGCTCATTGAATTCCTTGAAAAATATAGACATGTTTGTGAAGCGATGTATTTTATGACAAGTATTTTAGAATCACGACAAAAATATTGCGTGATACTTCCAGAAGTTGACTACGCATATTATGAAGATAAACTACAATATACTCGGCTATAACAAAAATCTTAAACGATCATACAAGCTACTTTTATAAAAGGTCGACAATTATCACAAGATATTATTATTATTAAAATCAATTTTACATTTATACCTTAATGGAATAGGTATATCATTGAGTACATCATCAAATAATAAACATTTATGATGCACTGAATATTATCTACATTTACGGCTGCGTAGAAAAGCTTCATACTTACTACTTAATCTATTAATAATAGCTAGCAACAGTCGCTTAAAAAAACAGTGCAATAAAATGTGATACTGCTTATTTTGATATGACATTGTCTATTTTGTTCGATCTGACTATTTAACTGATAATTGAAAAATAATGTCGCAATTTAAATTCTGATATGTTAATTAGTTTGCAAGGTATATATACTAAGGTAGCTTCTTCAATTAGCAGTGCAAAGTCGCACCTACATCAAACCGGTTCAGAAACTCGTCTCGCGAATGACGCACGGCGACACGTTCCCCCGAAGGGAGTGCGTCAACCCGCACATAACACCCCTACTACGCGACATCATTAGAGTCGCATTATGTAATCGGAATCGTCGTCCATCACTTCGGCTAGTCGCGTTATGTAAGCGCAACTGCCGCCTCATAATGTGGAAACATGTGCAAAAAGTGGTGGACCACGCGTGTACGAAATGTCAAGTCTGTAGGAAATCTGGGAAGGGTCAAGGGCCAGATCAGATAGACTCAGAATTCCTATAATGAGCGCATTTTTCCTTATAAATACTCGAATCCGTTGCATATTTTTAATATCGACGACATTCATATTGTATGTTGTACCTATATACAAGATGAATGCAACACGTCCGTACATTAGGTATTATTATACGTACATTATTTATAAAGAACGGTAGCCAATTTCCTCAAGTTCATCTTGCACTATACGCAAAAGAACTAAAGAATAACTGCTCAAACATGCCCGTATAATATTCGTCATTTAAATGTTCACCAGAAAAAATCCAAGAAACTTATAACTACCTTCTAAGCTAGGGGCAACCCCGACACATATAAGAGTTAATATATCCCAACAAGTTCCTATGCAGTGTATTAGTAGGGTACGTATTCACTACGGACATTGCAGGACCTGTCTGCGCTTGCGCACGGAGCCGGCAGAGGTTCAAGGCGAACCGGTGCGAGCGCCGGAAAGCCGGCTAGCTCAAGCTGTGTCAATAGGTAAGCGTTTACGAGGGCTACATCTTTTCTAGGGGTGGCGATACTGACTAGATTAGTTCTTTCGAGTCACCCTAAACGGTCTCAAATAATAGTACTTAAGAAATTTTACCAAAATAAAGAAATTAAGTCTTGCCAATTTATTTTGAACTTTATATCTACCTTAGACATTTCTTTTAAATAATTGTCTGTTAAAACCTGTAATTCCTGCTACTTATCAGAACAAAACTGCGTGACTTTTGTTACATATTTCACAAATTACCGTGACTGTTACAAAAATAAAGGACGATAACACTTTCACAGTCAACGGTGTAAGACACTAACCAATTGTGTTAGAGCCACACGTGGGCAATTTATTAGAAATCGCACTTTCGTCGGATGAAGTGAGCGATGTATCGGCAAATGAAGTAATAATTGAAGCGCGAGCCGACGCCGAGAGAAACCGCCTGGACGTAAGTAATGTCTGTCGTATGGAGAATTTAGTGATGCACCTACTTAACGACTAGACGACAATGTCGAGATGTCGATACTTGGGATTGGTTACTACTGGATTCACATAAGTTGATGTTTTGAACGCAAATTATGTAGCGGCTACATTTTGCAATATTAAAAAAGCCACAAAAAGCATAAAGTGTACATAACTATAAGACCATGTCAATTTCTGGAATCAGAAAAGAGTGGTGGATAATCTATAACACCTTTGCAAACCTAAAAAGAGTTTCAGTTACACTGAGTTTATATTCAAGGCATTGGTAAGAGTGTTATCCTTATCTTATTTGTCATCATTGACACCATCCGTATATTAAATCTCTTGCACCAATCATCATCAGATAGCAATTTCTTATTCCTCATTTGACTGTTAGATACAGGAGTGAAAAACCCACCATTCTATTATCGTAATCTCAATCAAGGAGATAATTGTTATACGCTCCTTTAAAACCATAATTAATTAATAAAAAAGATTTCGCCTTTCGATTTTTCTTTTTATTTAAGTATATTTGGAACCTGGCAAGACTCGACCTTTTTATTAACACGATAAAATGACACTTGAAATATATATCTAACATCAAAAGTATCACAACCCAGGATTCGTAATAATTTTAGCGCATCACTATCGCGCTCATTAGTGGGCAGCTGGCTGCGCACGCGACGTCGCAAAAATACAACACTAGAAATAGGTAAGTGGCACAATCCTCGAGCGAACACTGCTTAGCAAACAGCAGCCGGTGCGAAAGAAAGTGATCAGCGTTGCTTTCGATGCGTTTCTCTGACGACTTGAAATAGCTGCCTGTTATATATTGTCTCCCTCACTAATGGTCGTCAAAATAGACTAGACTAGAAACGTTCCCTCCTTCGGCAGGAGGCGGGCAAAAAATAGCCACCACCGTGCGATGGGTAAAAGACGTTGGAAATGTTTGCCGTGAATAGCACCACAGCTTATGGCAGCTTACCCTGGCAACGCAGTGGAACGGAATAGGTTAAATGGCGATGAAGATTGACTTAAGAAACAATGGCTCATCATAAATGTGAATGATAATTATCAAGGATCAGAAAGTTAAGCTAAGAATTATTCAAACGTCTTTGTAATTTCTTCATTATAGCTGCCAGGCATACGTTTTTAAATTCAATGATTCGTTAGTCAGTGAATCACTGCATTTTAAATATTATAATATTTTTCCTGTTTGAAGTCCTTTTCGTGGCGGGCTTTTACCATCCTGTCAGTTTTATGCAAATTTATCATGCTCCGTCAAACAACAAAGTTTAAGTTATGTTTTTCATCGCGTTTTATAATTATTGTAAATGTTAATCACACCAAATTCAGTGATGAATGTATCTCACTTATGAGATAATCTTTAGTAAGCGCTTTATGAGACATGACTTTTATTGAAACGTCTACATTTTACTAAGAATAAACACAATAGCAATACATTGTCATTATCTGAAGAGGAGGATTGGGAATCATTATGATGATAAAATACCAGTTTCGGTTAGTACAGCATGTTTATAGTCATTCAACCCTTATACGGTAATTCATTAATTCAGCCCTCGTTTTATTTTCAATGGCTTGTTATTGTTATTGCAAAGTGTAATTGTTAACGTAATAAATCATTCAATTGGTTGACATTGACAAAATACCTAAATTGTTGATGAACTATTTAGATACTGTATTCTAAGTGCCCAAAGTGGAACGGCCCAAGCCATGTCGTCAGTAACTCGCGATGTTATCGGCAATCTGCGTTCAGTGAAAGACCTGATTATATTTCGAGTGGTCGCTATCATTAACGCGAACCCACAAATCCGATGATTACTTACCTACTTTGCGCCCATAACCAAATATGAAATAGTTTGAATCGTTCAATTGTAGTGTGATACAAGTAGACTACACGTTAGGCTTTCAAGCGCTGTTAGAATTCTTACATACATAGGAGACGTATGCTGTACTGTAATAGGCACAGTAAATATGATTTTCAAAGTTCGGCAGTATTTCACAAAGTAGTAAGAAATCGAAGATATCATCTAAATAACGCCTCACAAGTGTTTAAGTTCAAAATCGCTTCATAGAGACAATAACACTTACTTTATAAGCTATCTAAGGGTTTGTATCCTAAACGCAATAGTATTTTTATTTGTACTTAGGTCAGTATACTCTATTTATATATTTATTAATATCTACGTCATTAATTGCAAAGATACAACAAACTTCGTTATCAGTAAAGAGACCATAATATTACTATCAGTAAAATCGTGCAGGTAATCAGACCGGAGAACATAAAATAATTATGGTTTTTCAAAGGCATTAAGATAAAACATTTTTATTGCAACCAGAATGCAATTTCACAATTTTTTTTCACCGGTTGCTTTACTCAGAAATAAGATGAGTGAGCGATATGCAGCCTTCGTGCCGCAGAATTATCAGAACGGACAGACGATAACCCAAAATTTGCAACAAAGTATAACTTACATAAAACTGCAGCAAATGTAATAAATAAAATTAGAGAGGTATTCAGCCTATTCAATTAACCAACTAATAAAATATTTGAAGACCAAGGCCATAAAAGGCAAGACTATAAACGCATAAAACAAATGTCAAGAGGAAATAATCAAGGAACAGGTAGTTGAGCAAACCAAATTAATATCTTTGTAGTGTGTGGTAACGTTCTCGCGAAAGTTCAAGTTTATCCAGTGAATTATCTTAATAGCCATGCAGACACTGAGGATAGTTAACCAGACGCCCTTTATGATGATTGTGGCATTAAAATACATTTAAACCCTGCTTGTTTTGCGGCAATAACTACCATTTCCCAAGGGCTATTTATGAAATTATCATAAAATCTACAAGTGCGTCTTCTAATGTCTCATACTTAACTAGACTGTTAGGTGAAGCAATAAAAAATAAGAAGACCAAGAAAGAACTAATAAAAGGTCAACATTTAAATAATCATAGCTCTGATAGAATTAAAAAGCAAGAACGTCTCGAAACAGGCAACCAAACTGCTACTTTATTTGTTGTATTTATTGCAATATAGCTAGAGATACTCGTAATTCTATTTACAATCAGATCACGTTCGTTTGATCTCCATATTTTAATGTACACAAATAATCCGGAATTAGGAAGAAACATTTCCTTGTTGCTAATGTGAATTAGGTAGTCATTAAACCCTTCATTCGTTATTACAAAAAACAGGCAGTGAAGTATTAAGAATTCCTCAATTCCCATAGCCAAAAGGGATTTCCTTCTTATGATATTTTTATAGTGGTTAACTAGTTTTGTCGTTATGCAACTTTATACCAATATGTGCCATAACTTATACAGGGAAGTGCCCATTAAATAACTTACATCCGCATAAGTTCACAATGGGAACTGAATGTAAGTACTTCAAGAACATACGAGCAGGACGATAATATAAATTGACTCAAGGTCTTCATAATCAAGACGCTTAATTGATGACATATTCGACCCATTTTTCGTCCTTTTAACGATAAATTTGATTAGGATTTGGTAACAAACGATATGTAAAACGAAACGATTGGACAGTAGTTACAGTAAGTAATGCATTATCAACAAAAATCCCTCAATAATATCGGAGTAACGTAACCGCACTATCGTTAATTTATCGAGTTGATTACAGGCGCTCACATAGACAAGCTGATAATGAATACATAACATAGCCATACTCATGCTGCTTTGAACAATGAGACAGGTGGCAATAACGATATACAGCACGATTCAGCATTGAAATTGGTCAAAGTTACTAAGACGCATGCAATTGCCTTGAAAACAGTCAATGCGAGTGAAGTGTTCACAATGTAAGCTTAGAAGCGGGAACTGATGAACAAAAACAAACACTAACCAACTTCAACATCCGTAAATCCAGACAGGAGCAGGCACGCGGCGTCAGTACATACAATACAAAGCCTATTGAACTAGTTCTAATTGAACCATCAAGCGTCCACAGCACACACACTCACTTTTGCCAAACTAATTATTGCCGGGGAGCATTCGGAACACGAGACGAGAGTTTGTTTTTATGTTCCGCCACGCGTCGCTCAGGTAAGTGGCTGTTCTCAACAATCGATGCACTTGTTCACAACACCATTCAATTCGTTATTCGATATTCAATGTTCGTTAGCAACTTGTTTGTGGATCATCAAATCACTCGGACTTCGACAAGGTTTTTGTTACGTTAAAACTTCGGGACAAAGCGATGACAGGACGTGCTGCACTGTCAGCGGCTGGCGCGGCACTGGCGAGAAATCGAGAATCGCTCGAGCAGGCTCGGCGTCGTCCCTCTCGCTCGCTACTCGCCGCAGCCTCTGCGTCCTCAGATGGTTCCGCGGCACCAGGCGTGACCTCACGCGCAGGTTCCACCTTTTTTTGTCAACGCTCCAGGTGCATTTCGAATCCCAATCAGAACTTGCCGAGCTCCGATTTAATAAGTATCCGGTTTGGGGCTGCTTTTTTGTTTGCTTTGTATAATACTTTCGACTTTCAAAGTTTTGAAACCTTAAGTGAAGAAACTCGTTAAAGGTTACTTTGATTAGACATTCGGAACAATAGAATTGGAGTTTTGAAATCTAGTTGAATGAACATGAATGTACATACAGAAAAAATATATAAAAGAAACGAAGATAAAAGAACACTTGAATTAACAATGAATCATGATGTTCACGCTGAAAATAAGCAATTTAGAAAGATGTTTATAAGAATGACTGAGCACCGAGCATGCGTACAAGCATGGTAGGTAATTGCTAGCATTTCAGAATGTTATTATAGTATTAAGAAATCATTTTCGACGAATGATTGGTTATTTGAACGGTGTATCAACATGCTATTGTTATTATCTTGAAATTGTTATACAAATGTTTAAGACATTAAACGTATACTGTGATTGTTTCAGCTGAGCATTATGAACGGTTGGAGTTAAATAAACTAATAAAGAAGTCCACTTCCAGATTCTCAATAACATTGTTTTAAAAACATTTAATGTGTATGCGATATTAAATTAAATGTATTATAATAAGATTCTAGAATCATCGATGGATTGCTTTCCAAAAAAATTTAATAAAAGAAATAGCCTGAAAGTGATCTCGTGATTATCTTCGACAGACGCTTGAAGGCGGGAGTTCTTATCATTTACTACTGCCACTACCGCTCCAGAAGTATAATGGAAGTTTTTGATGTAAAATAATATCTATCAAAATCAAAATATGGTAACTACGACGGTGCTCAATTGCGCAACAAATATTTCCACTGTCAAACTGCTCAAGATAACCAGAGGAGTTGTATGCTGTTTGTTTAGCACGTGACTGTTTGTAAATATCTTAAACTGGGATTTACATTACACAGATAAAATAAAAAACATGGATAACACCGCACCGCACAATACATACTGCAACGATTACTTAACTGCTTACAAATAAATTCGTTTGCACAGCATATCGTCGTAATAAAGTAATTTTACAATATACAAATGACATCTTAAATTAAAGTTGAAATATTTTAAGTAGATGCTTTAATTAGCACAATCATAAAAATCTTAAGCAAACGCTTGACATAAGTATTTGTTCGGTTAACTATTCTAAGAAAGCCGAAAAAAAAGCAGTCGGCATTCAGGCTTCAAATTTAAATAGGAATCATATTACTGCCCTTATTCCGGAAATTTCAACGTAAAATAAATATCTAGATTAAAAGAAATTTTGTTTACAAACAAACAGGAAACGAGCCGTTAGATCTTAAAGTAGGGTACTTTAAGGTCCCGGATTGTTATTTACGACGCAAATGTGCGAGGGCTTCTTTTATTGTGTGATTGCGAATCACAAAGCCTTCCCAGGGGTGCCGGTTTTAATAGCACAGCACAATGACTGCTTTGTCAATGAAGTCTTGACTTATGTCATTAATCATTCAAATAGACAAATCAAACAAAGTATTCTTTAATGACACCAAAATTTATACAGTAACCTATGCAATAAATGTTTGTTGATTCATTGATTGATTTTGACACAGAGAACACCAAATATTTCATTCATCTTCCTAGCGTTATGTCCCGTGTTTAGACTGGGTCCCGTGTTTAGACATTGAAGCGACTGCCAATCTGACCTTCGTAACCCTAAGATAGGGGAACCAGACAATTTTTAGATCATGGTTACAAATCCAAAGTTGTTTGAAGTTGCAGGTTTCATCACGATGTTTTCCAGCACCGCCGAGCTAGTGGTATAAATACGTACATAGATTTGAAAAATCCAGAGTTCGTGCCGGATTTGAGCCCGCACTCCTCAGTTAAGAGGCTCGTGTCCTTAACATTGAGCTACCACCGCTCCTACATCAAATATTTCATTATTCCAATGTAATAATAAGTATATTTGCATATTCTCTGCTATGGTTGCAAATTTGCACATAAGGACTAATGAGCACATAACAACCTGATGAAAACTTACAGTAAGGTAGTTTTAAAATTACAATTTCTATTCTAGAGTATTCACTTCTTAAATGACATGTTATCTATACAACATGAGTAAGCACGTAAATTACCGGTTTGGCGATGAAGTAACTTATGCGGGTAGTTTCATAAATGTCATTTAAAGACAAACAGAAATAATTGAAAACCGAGTGCTTCATTAAGATTCACATAGGTATATACCAGATAACGACAAACGAAAGAAGTAACACATGTACACTACCATTATTCCTCACATTGATATGCAGCATAATTTTAAACTGCCGAGATATTCGATTGCTTTAATTACCTTTAACAATTTAATACCTACTACATTTTATGCTACACTTATGAGTTGGAATGTGTAGGAAATCTCCAATAAAACTACCATATACACTTAACTTAGTATTTTATTCACACTGATCACTGATCACAATATTCTAATGAACTACACTCCGTCTTTACACTTTCACAGCTTGTAATTACACTTTCACAGCTAATAACAGAATGCCCCTCCCAACCACGTGCCCCTGCTTTTATACAACCCACGAGTTTTACAAACTTGGCACGTGGCGCTAGTGTCGTTTCCAATTAAATTATTTATTTAATATTAGCATAGCAGTATTTGTCGTTAGTATTTGATTATAATTATTTTCTGAATATTTAATTATTTAACACATTAATAGAACTCATACTTATAAATACTATTCATAAAGCGATTTACCAGATACCGGAAACAAGTTAATTTATTTTGTGTTACTATGAAAGTTAAGACATGACTTCTAATGATTAAGTAAATATGCTTATGTTTTAAACATAGATATATATTAAAATAAAGATCATTTTTATATGCTGTAATTGTAATTTATTAATTGATTCTACTCTAAAATAGAAACGGAAACGGAACCTCTTTGTTTTAAAATTAGCTTGATAATACAAATTATTAATTTTAACAGTAATTATTGTTAATAATTTATCAAAATCTTATAATCATGTGTAATAAAATATAAAATATTTTAGCAACCAGTATTTGTAATTATATTAACTTATTGCATTGAAAAATAGCAACGGAAACGGAACCCATTTTTAAGAGTAACTCAATCGATAGATTTAATTATTGCAATCGGTTCATTTTTATAGAAATAATTGTCAATAATTTATCAAAACCTTACACTCGACCATCCTGATGCCATGTGTAGCCCCTACACATGTATCCGGTGAAACCTTACACTCGGTTATATAACACAAACTTACGGTGTAAACTGCGCTGAGTATGCTTTGATAAATCATTTCTTTCTGATAAATTTAGATATAAATCGACTCATCAATCAGTTCCCGGTTTTAAATCTTTACCCCAATTCAACAAAATCAATAATGATGTATCAACGAAATTAACTATACCGACAACAAAGCATTCTCGAAAAATTCACTTCGAGACTAGCATATACTTCTCTAAGCATTCTCGAAAAATTCACTTCGAGACTAGCATATATGTACTTCGAAAATTCACTCGAAGCATTCTCGAAAAATTCACTTCGAGATTAGCATATACTTCGAAAATTCACTCGAAGCATTCTCGAAAAATTCACTTCGAGACTAGCATATACTTCGAAAATTCACTCGAATCATTCTCGAAAAATTCACTTCGAGACTAACATATACTTCGAAAATTCACTCGAAGCATTCTCGAAAAATTCACTTCGAGACTAGCATACACTTCGAAAATTCACTCGAAGCATTCTCGAAAAATTCACTTCGAGACTAGCATATACTTAGAAAATTCACTCTAAGCATTCTCGAAAAATTCACTTCGAGACTAACATATACTTCGAAAATTCACTCGAAGCATTCTCGAAAAATTCACTTCGAGACTAGCATATACTTCGAAAATTCACTCAAAGCATGGAAAAACTACAGTACAATTACTACAATTCAACTCATCAAAACTAACGAATCCTTTCAGAAAATTCACTTTGAAGACATTATGTCGTACTTGTTTAAACGGCTTAGAGAGTCAAATGGGCCAATCAATCAAATAAGCAACTATCCTGCATGGTCATCGTCACTTTCATTTGCCATGTCTATGTCATCATCATCTACCTCTACAACGTCTAATGCTGCTATGTGTATCCATGGTTGCATCCTATCTGCAGCTACTGTCGTTCCGCGCTTATTCTTCATACCTTCAAATCCTGGTACTGGTGCTAACTTATATCGATCATTGCCTAAAATCTTTGTAACGCGATATGGACCTTCATATACGGGTAAAAGTTTTGAACTTTTGCCATTGTTCTGAAAAGCAGTCTTTGTAATTTTCACTAAATCACCTTTGCTGTATGTACGAGCTGGACGTCTACCCCTATCATAATATTCTTTTTGAGTTGCCTGTGCCTTATCAATATTTTCTTTAACCTCACGACGTAACTCAGACAGTTCAACAACTTCGCGAGTCTCGTCAGTTATTTCGTTAAGTATTGGATTCATTTCACTAGACATACAAGTGCCAAACATGATTTCAGCAGGAGCTCTGCCAGTAGATTTTTGTACTGTATTATTTAATCCCCATTGTATTCTACCTAATTTATCATCCCAGTCCTTTTCATCATGTTTTAAATTTTGTGCAGTTAGAGAATCGATAATGGTGCGATTGTATCGCTCGACTTGTCCATTGGACCTTGGACTGGCTACGGCATTCAAAATGTGTTTGATGCCTCTGTTCAGACAAAATTTTCGAAACGCATGGGATGTAAAGCAGCTACCTCTATCACTAATCAATCTTTCCGGAGACCGAAATGTATCAAAAATATCTTCCAAAATTTTAAGTACATTTTGGGTTCTGGTGTTTCTAACAGGTTTTATAAATATAAATTTAGTGAATGAGTCTACTACAACTAATAAGTGAGTGTACCCTCGCTTTGATTTCACAAAAGGCCCTAGATGGTCGATGTGCAATGTATGGAATGGTTTTTCGATTTTACAAACAGGGTGCAATAATCCTTCTTTATTATTTGCGGTTTTCTTGGCGAATGCACATTCCATGCACGAGCTGACATACTTTTTTATGAAGCGTCGCATCTTAGAAAACCAATATTTACTCTTTATTCTATCCAAAGTTTTGTCAAAGCCTACATGACCAATATCGTCATGGTTCATTTTGCACACCCGCCATCGTGCGCCCTTTGGAATCACCCAACGGATATTATCTTTGTCACCGCCTAAATATCTAAATAACTTATTATTCTGAATGAGATAGTTATCTTTTATGTATTCGAGTCCTTTTCCATCTAAATTACTGCCAAGAATATCTCGAATCCTACAAAGCTCTGTATCACCTAACTGGAGAGTGAGTAGCCAATCCTGATCGCTAATTGTCATAACTACTGAGTATGATTCTGGGTCATGATTTTCCAAGTTTGTGGCTGGGTTGCGGGAGAGTGCATCGACATGAGACATTCTTTTGCCTGCCCTATATTCGATCGAGCAGTCGTACTCTTGTAAAGCTAGCCACCAACGGGCTATTCTAGGCACTAGGTCACGCTTTTGAAATGTTGATCGAAGTGCGCTACAGTCAGTTATTATTTTAAAATGTTTGCCCATAAGGAATACTCTAAACTTTTTAAGAGAGCAGACGACTGCTAAAGTTTCCAGCTCATAAGAGTGAAAATGTTTCTCTTCGGGCGTAGTCTGCCGACTATAGTATGCTACGGGGTTAAAAGATTCATTTTCACTCATACGTTGCAGAAGTATGCCACCCACACCTATCTTACTGGCGTCCGTATGAAGCTCTGTTTCAGCCATCGGGTTAAATATAGCTAAAACAGGTCTATTAGACAATTTTTCTTTAAGGATATTAAACGCAGTCTCTTGCGCATCCTCCCATTCCCATATTGCGTCCTTTTTTAGTAATTTAGTCAAAGGATAAGCTGTCTGTGCAAATCCAAGAATAAATTTTCTAAAATAACTAACGAGTCCCAAAAATTGTCGCACTCTGTGCACATTATCAGGCCGCGGGAACTCGGAAACAGATTTAATTTTACCTTCGCCAGGTCTCATTCCTTCTGAACTAATTTCATAACCTAAATAATCAATTTTGTTACTGAGAAAACTGCACTTAGATAGGTTCAATTTCAAATTAGCTTTTTCTAAAAGCTTTAGGACTTCTTCTAAACGTGCAAGACACTCATCGGGGGTTTGGCCGTACACTAATAAATCGTCAATATAAACAGTCGCCTTGTCAAACCGAGCCGGACCCAGCACACGGTTCATCATCCGTTGAAAAACTGCTGGTGCATTTGCCAGGCCAAACGGCATACGGTTAAACTCGTATTGACCGTCCGGCGTGACAAACGCAGTCAAATGTTTCGATTGCTCCGAAATGGGTACCTGATAGTAACCAGACATTAAATCCAGGGTAATGAACCATGCTTGACCCGACAACCTAGCGATCTCATCCTCAATGATAGGCATAGGATACCTTTCCTTTACCGTGATTGAATTTAACATTCTATAGTCGACACACATTCTCACGGTACCATCCTTCTTTCTTATTAGAATAATGGGACTGGCATAACTAGATACCGATTCTCTAATTATTCCAGCATCTAACATGTCTCCTACCATTTCGCGTACCTTTTCACGTTCGTGGTGTGACAATCTGTACGGTCTATACACCACAGAGCGTTGACTGTTTATTTCAATATTCATTTCTGTAGTATCAGTACAACCCAGAGTCCCTAAGTCATGAGCAAAGCAATGTCTGTAACGGTCTAGTAATTTATAAATCCTATTCTTATCATGTTCAGAAACGAGTTCTCCTATTTTAACTGCTGCCCTATCTATGCTGGGTGTACTTACTGTACCTTCTTGCGAGATCCTAGTTGTAACACGATTAACAATTTGAACCTTTCCAGCACGGGAAAAAATGGATTTCTCCATTATTACACAAGGAATCGAACAAGGCGTAACTACCACATCAAGTTTACCATTATTTACACGATAGATTCCCCCAGAAATAATAAACTGCTCGCCTGGCTTCCCGACTATTTTGGTATTTAGAAGCACATGCCCTGTTAAGCCTATTTCGGTCGTAGCCCTTATACTCGCAGATCCATATAATTTAATCGATTTACTGACACTGACTGTACTAGGTAGGTCCAGATTATTGCTTATGTCATTGCTGGGTAAAACATCATCAAAAGTAAGAAATTGTAACGTGGTCCTATCTTTGTATACTACTACATGCGGCTGCTCCGAAAATGATTGACCTATCAAAAACGGTTTTTCTAAGAGACTGTCGGCAACCACTCTACATGCCACGTTAGCGGAAACTTCATCAATGGTGATATTTAGTACCACTGAACCCAGTGACTGCACTAAACTATTACCAAACCCCATCATCAAAGTAGGCTGGTTGTCATGAGACATTCCCCATTTGGACAAAACAGATTCTCTAATCAATGTGACCTCGCTACCTAAGTCCACGAATGATTCTATTAGGTCGTTATTCACTTTAATTGGTTTAAAAAATTTGGAATTTTGCTCGGAACTACAAATGCGCAGAGTTTTTTGTACGGTGTTTGCTTTAGTAGTTTTGTTATCCTTAATAAAGCAACTTTCGATTGTGTGTCCTATTTTAGAACAGCGATTACATTTTAGTATAGGTTTAGGACATGACCTATATTGATGACCCTTATCCTTACAGTTAAAACAGAAGGTTGCGCTAGATGTTAGCCCTATGGCAGATTTATTATTTTGATTATTGTCGCCAGAATACACAGAGGTTCTACTTTTGAATGGCATACTATGACTGGATATAGAATCCTTGTTACTTATTAGAAATTGTAGTAACTGGTCTGGCTCAGTACATCTTAATGCTAAGGCACTTGATTTCATGGTCCTATCGTTAATTCCATGAATAATGCAATCGACCGCTCTTTTTCCATAGATTTCGCATAAATTTAGTAATGATAGTTTTTCATAGAAATATATTTCGATTGGCTCACCGACCCTACTACGCCGTTTTAGCATATCCTCCAAGGACTGGCCATAATTTTGCTCGCAGGGAAACGCGTTAATAAGTTTCTCCTGCCATTCTGACCAAGAATATAAAATAGAATTGAGACTTTCGTACCAAACTTTCGCCAGTCCTTGTAGTTTTTGCATTGCAAAATGTATCGTGGTTCTTTCATCCCAGCCGTAAACAGTTGCACATTCATTAACCTTTTTAAGCCATACGTCAACTCGCTGATTTTTAGTAGAGGGGTCAAAACCTGGGACTATATTTTGGTGATCTAATCTTTTTGTTTCAAAAGTTTGCGTTACTGGCTGGGATAAAATACCATTTTTAAGAGTTTGGATGATACTAATAACATCTTTACTAGAAAAAACGGGGCTACGTGACCTTCTAGAAGTAGTGTAAGCGTCTCTACCCTGATGGCAGCCATCGGATGCAACAGCCTCCGCTCGATGTCGTCGACTGCTTCGTTGGCTGCCTCGATTCTCTCGCAGCTCACGCTCCAGACGGCGGACCCGCCTGCGCTCGCACTCCAATTCATCTTCCCGCTGCTGCAAGTCGCGAAGAGAGCGACTGCGGCTGCGGGTGTTGGTTCGTCGACGGCTGCGCTGGTGAGTACCGCTGCGAGAGCGGCTGTTTCTGCGGCCACCACTTCGAGGGCGGCTGCGCTGGCGATTACCGCCTGGTGATCTGCTTCGCCTCTGGGTGCCGCTAGGATTGCGGCTGCGTTTCCGACCACTACTGCGGGAGCGGCGACCATCACCTCTACCATCGCACTCCAAGGGTTCTTGGTGGCGATGACTGCGGGACCGTTCCCTGCCTTGGTCTCGTTGCGGTAGGCTCCTATTCGGAGTCACCAGCTCACGCCGATCAGCCTCTCCGTGACCGGGTAGTTCGTCCATGGTCTAGCCTCAAAGCACCGAACAGAAGGAAAAAAAAAAAAAACGATTTACCAGCCACTTGATTTATAAAAACATAATTTAGGCAAATTCGTAGTCTTCAGTAAATCTAAAATATATTTAAATTAATTTTCTTTCAACTTTCGATAAATAATAACCATTTTCCATGCATTACTTTAGAAAAAATACTTGAGTCATATGTTTTTAAATGGGCGTGAACTTACGCAATTTCAGCGATATATCCCACTTCTGACTTGTAGGAAATCTCCAATAAAACTACCATATACACTTAACTTAGTATTTTATTCACACTGATCACTGATCACAATATTCTAATGAACTACACTCCGTCTTTACACTTTCACAGCTTGTAATTACACTTTCACAGCTAATAACAGAATGCCCCTCCCAACCACGTGCCCCTGCTTTTATACAACCCACGAGTTTTACAAACTTGGCACGTGGCGCTAGTGTCGTTTCCAATTAAATTATTTATTTAATATTAGCATAGCAGTATTTGTCGTTAGTATTTGATTATAATTATTTTCTGAATATTTAATTATTTAACACATTAATAGAACTCATACTTATAAATACTATTCATAAAGCGATTTACCAGATACCGGAAACAAGTTAATTTATTTTGTGTTACTATGAAAGTTAAGACATGACTTCTAATGATTAAGTAAATATGCTTATGTTTTAAACATAGATATATATTAAAATAAAGATCATTTTTATATGCTGTAATTGTAATTTATTAATTGATTCTACTCTAAAATAGAAACGGAAACGGAACCTCTTTGTTTTAAAATTAGCTTGATAATACAAATTATTAATTTTAACAGTAATTATTGTTAATAATTTATCAAAATCTTATAATCATGTGTAATAAAATATAAAATATTTTAGCAACCAGTATTTGTAATTATATTAACTTATTGCATTGAAAAATAGCAACGGAAACGGAACCCATTTTTAAGAGTAACTCAATCGATAGATTTAATTATTGCAATCGGTTCATTTTTATAGAAATAATTGTCAATAATTTATCAAAACCTTACAAATGTAACGAATAAATTATTTGACTTGATTTATGACTGATGACGTCTGTTACTTAAACAGTTTTTCTTTGTTTATTACTTTCTTTTCAGCCAGCTTCGAAGCAAACGTTTTTAACACCTTGCAGGCTGACCTTCGGAGCCCGCGTGAAGTTGAACCGCAGAATCGCAGCGTTCCGCCCAATCTGTTTTTCATCGTGTTGATCGTGGTAATTTCGTTATGTGGTGTTACGCGGTCGCTGACCTTAACTTAAACTTTTTGCTCAGATCGTGACAAGTCATTAAACCTTCGCCGAATGCCTGTAATTGATTCTGAGAACAAATAACGCGAACACAGGCTACGAGGTGGCGGTTTAATGATTCTGCAGTAATCACGCCTACGCTAAATCGGTTTGCAAGTAATCACTGCTTGGTGGAAAATCCACTTTTTGCGATCAGCCCTAAACGAAACTGTTCATAGTGCATGAACGAAACTAGCAATTCATTAAATTTAATCTGCAGAATTCAAAAGTTCTGCAGTTATAAAAATGGATATTGGGAAAATGTTTTATTTCCGTTCATTCAGATATTGTGAATTCGTTCACCATAAGCTAATTACTGCTGTTGTAATATTCGAACAATGTAGATTATATTCATAAGGAAAAAATAATACCTATTGCAAATTATACTTAACGCGCTGTCACAGTTTTATGTTTAAATTAGTAAATAATACCTACACATAAATATTATTTTATCTATACTTAAGTACACCTATATTCTACCTAATCAAAGTATTTTATAACTAACTAGGTAGGTACTGCGAGAATTTAATCATTCGGGAAACAAAATGTCTTGTCATATACACAAACATTTTTTACAGTATAAAATTAAGCATAGAGTACACTTTTTTTACTTCTTAGACAAAGATATTGCTCTAGCTTTAAGACACGCTGGTTTCCTGGCCCAATCACAAGTGGACGGTTGAAGTCTGAAAATCAACCTTCATTGAACCTGGTCCAGGCATTGTGCGCGCATCCGCGTTGAAAAACTAGCCGCCGCGTCCGGCCATTCAGCGGGGCAAAGAGACCTGGTGCAGTGACGGTGCACTGTCGCTACTGCCTTGATATTATTACTTGACCAAGTACGTCGTAAATGGAAACTAATGGTGTGTCAGGTATTGTGTTTGTGATTATGTAGGCGACGAGCTAGCCACTGTCATGCCATGCCTTTTTTTGTTGACTTAGACTCACTGCCGTACTTGAGATTTACTAATACAACCTACTAACAAAGGTATTGAAATCTCTACTAATACTAACAGTATAGAATATTAGTATTATAAAGCTGAAGAGTTTGTTTGTTTGCTAGAACGCGCTAATCTCAGGAACTACTGGTGAAAAATTCTTTCAGTGTTAGATAGCCCATTTTTATTTTTAACAGTTATCATTGAAAGAAATGATAAATTTGCAAAAAACTGTAAAGATACAACTGTTATTTCATTTTTCTAAACAAAATTGTTTGGTCCTTTTGAACAGTTATACTTAGTGACAAGATAAAACAAAGAAATAATTAATGGCATAGTTATTTACTTCGCGTTCTATCAATACTGCTATACTGTGTATACACCTATAAGGGTAGGATTTGGCGATCTTCATATAAAGCAACTTCTACTGTTAACCATGAACCCAAATTTATACACAATAAAGTTCATTTAATTTCAAAACATCTAAAAAGATGAGATTTTGTGTGTTCCAAAAAGCACCATCCTCATATGATAATTTACAAAATTCAGTCTCACTTCACACAAGCAGGCAATTATACATGATTGGGCCGACCTAACATTCGTTAGTTATGATTTGTCACTTCATCAATTTAGTTGTTTCGCAGTTCTAAATTATTTATTCGATCAATCTGATCGTATAGTGAATAGTTTGATATGATGTTCGTCAAGAATGCTTAGCTCCCCGCCTACAATTCGCCAAACTAAGAATGATCGCGTCACCGCCAACGCCATTGTGACAGAGTTCACGAAACAACAACACTTCTATTGACGTCTGCAATTTCCTCTAATTGGCTCAATTATACCATGCTCTAGACAAAAACAAAGGACTTAAATACACCTTATAATGTTTAAAATAAAGTTCAATATGGATTAAAGGATATAGTGAATAGAGACACAACTTCACACCTTGGCACTTTAACCTAGCAAGAAAAATAGGACCATTTGCAATCGCAATATTATTTTAATGTGTAGGCAATAAGGTTTAGTTTTGAACACAATTGTATTTTTATAAAATGTTGTTATCCGACAATAGGGGTCACTGTCATCGTGATTAGTATGTGTTGAGCCCCCAATTTGCGAACATTGATAATTTAGAAAATTGCTAGAATTCCGAATAACGGGAAATTTAGAAATCGTGCAAATTAAATTTGTTTGAGAAAATTCGTGGCTATAATTTTGTTAAACAAAAACAAAAACCTCGCCATGTGTTTAAAAAAACTAGTTGGTGTGAAAAAAATAACAAATTGTTAGACAATGTTGAGTATACTTACTTGAAAGCGAAAACGATATTATCACTACTTGCAATTTTTGGCCTTTTCTGTTAGGTACCTACTGTATTTACACTTACTTACGATACCTACATACATACCTATCATCACGCCCGTAATGCCCGAAGGGGTAGGAAGATTCAAAGGGGCAGCTAGCAACCTTAACCACGTTCAGCGAAAAAATAACTGGGCTGGGTTAGTTTGACAGATCAAAACACATTTTGACTCATCAGATTGATTCGTCAAAGTGCAACGAAGTAATTTATCTTCATGGTACAGTACTGGCAGTAATTTACAAAGTACCTAATTTAATTTTTAAAATATATTTTTCACTATGATAAATGATAATAAAAAATAAAATAAAATAAATTTTACACAACATAGTCCCATGTTGGTCTGGGACTTGGCCCATGTTGATCTGGGACAAAAAAAAAGAATGGGCCAACTATGGTTCTTGCCTAGCATGTCGTAAGAGGCGACGAATGGTTTACGAGCTTTTGGGTATGTGACTGAGTAGGCGACAGGTTAGCCGCTTGTCACTCCTTTTTCACAGCTTGCCATCCAACCCAGCCCGGCTTTATTTTTGGCTGATTGTGGTTGAAGATACTTGCTGCCCCTTCGACTCTGCCTACCCCTTCGGGGATTATGGGCGTGATGTATATACACATAGATACATGCATATGCATGTATCTATGTATGTAATTTTACACATTATATATGTGCATACACTAGCTCCATATAAAGTTAAGCTTATGCTTTGAATATGTACTAGGTAACATATATACTAGATTACAAAATAAATAAATACGTTTTAAATACAATTACTCGACACAAGTGCTTAAGCTACTTACCTTGAAGTCAGATCAATATATTTGATGTCGTCAGATATTTATTTACTTATAGTTGAAATCCCACTAGGTTTTACCCTCTCGTCTACGTTATGAAAGTTAAACTCCACAATTAGAGAATCAGCTTGATCGCTCTGTTGCCGGCATGTGCTAATCACACTTCCACTTTTACCGCGCAGACAGTCGCGTGACAAACCGACTATTATGCATAATTACTGAGCTCATTTACATTTCTCTCGTATTCAGAAATCATAAGTATTATCTTAATTAGAAACGTAAGTACGACTGCGTTCCGCGGGGTAGTTGAATAAATTCATGATCGATTTGTTTCAGTAATTTTGATATGGATTTTTCGTTCGCGGATTTGTTGTCGTTGTACTTAAGTAACTTAAGGCCCTGGTTTAAAAAAATATGATAATGAAGTCAAAACGTGTGGTGAGTATGCATAAACATAGTTTCCAAAAAGTTATCTAGCTATGTAGTTTTTATGGACGCAACTTTTAACACTTACAACTTGTTAGTCAAAAAAGGTTATAGAAAAAAAATTAAGTGTCTTCAAATTAATTGGCTGAATTTGCTAAAAAAAACCTACCGCTCAATATTATCAGGATGCGTATTGTAATTTGTTGTAAATATCTACTTAATTATATTTTTGTTTTGAATTAATTCATGGTCGATTAACAAAATGTACTTGCCATTTACGGAGTGATATATACTGAAGGTTTAGCGATTAATGTTAAAGTTTTTAAATATTTTTTTTTACAGAGCGGTGGTAGCTCATTAGTACGGGCACATGCCTTAAGTGCGCGGGTTGTTGGTTCAAACCTAAACACGCACTAACTTCGGACTGTTTCAAATCCAAGTACATACATATTTAAAATGCGTCAATTCGGACAGTGTGCCCGAATATACTGTGTCCGAGTCATCAGCAACTGCATAATCATGCCACTTACTCGATGATGAGTGCAAATCTTGAGAAGAATCCTGCATATTTTAGTGATCGCGAACGTATATCGCCTTATTATGTCTTATTTCTTTTAGAGCTATGAAGGTCAGACAGCGTGTTATAATAGTCTGACCAAATATGTTAGCTAGCTATAACGTTTTTTTTTTAACTATTTAACTGGTATTTGACAGGCATGCGAGAAATATTCTACAACATCGATCGATCCATCGATCGACGGAGTCCACATATATTTGTTCAAATAAAAAAATTAAAACATTATAAAGATGTTAATGAAAATTCTACGCATGAAATATTTAGTCAACTATAAATTCCATTTCGTGCCGCCAATGTTAATTAAATAAAATTTACAGATGCCTAAAAAAGTAAATAATAAGTCAGAAATACTTGTACATAATCAATTTATTTAATTATTTAATAATTTAAAAAGAAATTATTAAATAAATTATTTAATAATTTATTTAATAATTTCTACGACTTAGAAACGTATCTTTATTGCACAAATATAAAGTGCTTTAAAATCAAGATAAATCCTAACAAGTTGATATAATGGCCGCAAAGTAAATAAAAGTCATTTTCTCTGTTCATATATCACTTACAATAGTTCAATTTCTTTTCAGTCGCGTTTCCCTCTGCGACAAGTGTACGTAGCAATAACAGTGCCGGATTAGTCAGTACAATACAATCCTCACTATTCATTAATCGTTGCTGTCATTAAAAAGTGACTGTAGCAGTCTGTTGCATTTTTACAGTTAGTACATATAATTTTTCTTTTCTTTAAGTCTCCAGACTAACACACCAACTCCATAGTTCCAAACTAAGCTTATGCTTGTGCTATGGATACTAGGTGAACGGATAGACATACCTAAATACATTTTATTAACATCCATGACTCGAGTACAAATGTCCATGTTTATCACACGAAACATTTGCCTTGGCCACCACTGACCGACGGGCCTGTCACAATTGATTGTTATTCCAAACCTTTGAAAATTAGGTAATAATATTATATGTCCTACCAATACCTCTTTTACTCCTGAAAAAAAAAGATATCTTAGTATGGATGATTACGGTAGGATTCGCGTACGCAGTAACCGCGACGAAACGTTTGTTTATCAATAAATCTACAAAGTCCGTTAATACCGAAATCTTATCTTCTCGCAGATCTTCTTTAGTTTACAGTTATTTGCTCCTGCAAGAATTTCTTTTAGTAAATATATCACGATAAAATGCGACTAGGTACCTACAATATATCTGCACTATTCAGAGCGTTTAGAGATCTTTACTGTATGAGTCTTCTACGACTATTAATTATTCTGTTCTTGGTATCTTGCGATCAGCCAAGTCCGGCACTGTGCAGCACTAACAATTAAAAAGTAACACTAAGACGATTGATGTATTGCCCGGTTCGCATTCCAGCGTCATTTGGTGTAAAGCAAATCTGAGTCCATAAATTGGATCTGCAACGCTTTCTGGTTAGCGGCTAGACATGAATCAATCCAGGCATAACTATTGCACTGGTAACCGTATTCTGAAATGTTTGTCCGATATGGGTCGGCTCGGATGTCCTCGACTAATCGCAGCATCAGACACGCCGGTTAAAGTCGGTGGTCGACAAGAAACGGGACAAACCGGTGCTGTTTGTTAAAATTAGGCTCCCCGTCCAAGAGCCCGAATTTTTCTACAATCTATAAGGTAATAAATCATGACATGAATACTTTTTCTTCCTTGTTTCAAAGCAGCATGACACTACATTTAATTTTGGCATCCATTTCAAAGCTATTTTACTAATCTACATCAAAATAAATTAAATTTAAAGACTGCAATTATAACGATCTAGATTCGTTAAGAGATAATTGAAAGAAGGAGGTTCCTTCTTTCAATTAGTCAGAATAGGGGTGCGCTCACGACCGAGCCAGTCGGCACCTGCTAACAAGCTGTTTAATTGTCTCACTCACACACTATCTCACTATCTGATGCATTTCGGCTGATCAGCCGACTCCTTCTCACACTTTCATTCGTGTGAAATCGATTCTGCTCATTATTTCGCTATTTGTTTTCCAACCATATTGTTCCACATTTTTTTTATCAGTTTCTCTCGTGGACCTTTCTACGCTAGAAATGTGCGAATCGTTCAGTATGCAGCAATTTTTAAATTAATAACGTTGCGTGAATGAAAGTGGTTGTAAATCTTACTCAGAAATCTAGTTTATAAAAAACATTTCTTTTTATATACTTATATAGGAAAAATAATAAAAAACTAAGACTGGAAGAAATTTAGAAAAGTAATTTTTCTTAAACAATCGAAAGATTTAATTAGACAAATATGTGGTTTATAAGCGGCATTGAATAAGCATTACACGTTACATTTAGTAGACAACTAAAGTAAGCAACCAACACTCCTACAATTCCTCCCGTTTTTTGACAAATATCGTATAATATACCTAAAAAGTATATGTAGGTATATATTGCCTTTTACTAATTACACAAGAAAAATTGGTAGAAACTAAACAACGTTAAAATTACTCAGGCAGCTTAAGCATTTAAAACACATAACTCCTTTAATGCTAGTTCGTCGGGTAATTACAGAGCAAGCAAACATGCAAGCCTGTTTTAAATCAAATTAAGACAAATTGCCAGCTCGTAATTGATATGCCTAAAACTGCCTAATTACAGCTAACGTAATAATTTGAAAATGTTGACTTTGACCTGTGAACTGTGCATGTGTGGTAATTCAATTTGAATGTCAGTTTGTACGTAATTAGAGCCTATCGGTGTACCGACACTAATTACAGATGCAAAGCTGTATTGCGATAATTAAAACGTGGAACGAACAATTGTATTCACCAATACGCCAATGGAAACATACGAGCACATTGTTTTAAAGATATTGTACATCCGTCCGTATTATCGGTCACGTTTCTGGCGCCACGAAGAACAGTAATAAAAAATATATAAGTCATTACAATCGTCAGTACTGGAATTCACGAGACTTAAAAATAGAAAACAATTTATATGTTAAAGAAATGAATTACTTTACGCGAAATAGGTCTCAGCTGAATGTTTGTCAAAACATAGTTCCACATTGCCAACTAGGTTATTACCATTATCAGTACTGAAATTCACGAGACTTAAAAAAAATATACGCGTCGAATTGATAACCGCTTCCGTTCCGAACAAATAATGAGCATAAATCAATTAGTTTCCCGCTAATGCAATCAAGAATCTTAATAAGTACATGACACGAATTTTATATGTTTTATAAACAAACTTCAAAACAATATTTGTTTTAAAAACAAATATTTGGTATAAAGTTCTGACATGCAAATATTTTACGATAGCGCCTAAGACGCTTATCCTATCATCTTATTAAATGACGTATCAATTCACCAATAAGGTAAAACAGGATTCATTTTAACCTACTTAAAATGTAGCAATTTCTCAGACCGCGCTTTATCGTAGTTGGACTTTCATAGCAAACATTTTCGTAGTCGTATTCTCATTAAAGATATTTTCGTAGTCATATTTCTTCGTCTTCAGTTCGTCGCGGGCACGACAGCAAATCCCGTCCGTGTATCTCCGCCGCGAATCGTTTCGGTCGCCTTGACCGCGCGGTTCACGACCGCCCGCGATTATCGGCCATTGCCTGCACCTGCGCATGCGCAGAGATTGAGAAATAGGCGAATCCTCCATTGATTCGCCGTCACAATCAACTTTGCGCCAGTATTGTCGAGTCGTGGTCTGCCTACAATAGGTTTGCAAGAATCGATGGCTCAATAGACGGTTGTTCAAGATCGATGATCCACACGACTATGAACCTTAGGTTGTTATATTAGAACTTGAATGTGCTGCTGACTGTACTGTTAGGTGGGTAGATTCAATTTTGGAACGGTTAGGCTAATAGTGAATCAAATTAATCAGATCACGGCACAAAAATAAATACATATATAGAACAAGCCGAAAATAGAATACAATGGAAGTTACTGATTACTAAGTAACTTTATTCTGCCTGCCAGATCGACCTACCTGAAAGTAGATGTATCTCTTTTCTTTATGGACATATTTTAATAACTAACTAAATAACTAAACTTCACGCTACTTCCCTAGCGGGGTAGGCAGAGAGCACAGAACGCCATATGGCACGGTCCTCACACACCTCACTTGCTTCTTCAACATTTATGCTCCTTTTCATGCAAGCTCTATGGTTTTTATGGCTCCTAATATCACCTTCTGTTAACACACGATTATTCTTGTCGTGGTATGTAAGCCTGGGCCTTCCACGGCTCCTACATGTAGTCAATCTTTCGTCATACATTCTTTCTACATGACCGAACCACCGGAGCATGCCTCTTGACCTTGACGCTGTCTTTCTGATGACATATATTAATGGTGACAATAATTTAAGTAAAGCTCAAGTTAATGTACTTACATACTCAGTTTTCAGCTCTCTCCACGAATTGAGGGATATTTTAACAGGTACTGCCATTTCAGTCTCCTGTAACAAAATAAAAACATATTTAGCTACTTAAATTTTCACGAAACATTATTCTAGTCTAGGTTATAATAATATCCTCCTCACCGATATCGGTCACGGCGGCCAATCTCAACGAGGATTAGCCAACTGCGCAAGATATATTATAGTGCACAAGTGTGTGCGCAAACAGAGGTGTACTCTCTATTCCTTCACTCTCATAGTCCGATGAGACGGCAATTCAACATGACCGGAGAGGTCAGGCGCAGGAACAACGACTTAACGTACTTTCCGACACGGGGGCGATTAAACCGCCAACTTCCTGACTCCGGGCTGTTTCTGAGTAATTTCAATATTAAAATACCCAACCACAAATTTTTAGCCCGACCCGGGATTTGAACCCAGGACGCCTTGGTCCTTAGGTGGCGCTTGCCACCACTAGACCATTGAGGCAGTTAAAGTAGTATAGGTTACTTTAGATGTTAATCAATTCCTAGAATGCCACGAATACACTTGTCTTGTTTTCTTTCGTTACAATAATAGAACAATAAACTATAAAATAATATGTAGAAGGTACTAAATTTCAATCAAAACTAATACCGCAGTTGCGTAAACACACCAAATTGAATCGTTCACGTGTCCTCGCATCGGTTACCCACGCATGGCAACTCATCAGCTTCAACTGCATCTATTTGCATGAGATAAGTGCGTCGCGACATTTGTCAGCAAAGTGGCGTTACGTGTACAAAGCACACCGGAGTGACAACGACAAATACTATCAGAAACGGCAGTCGACGTGAAGGCCGCGACACAACAAAACCCAAGGCGAAAGATAACCACGTTGTTTATTACGCCATGGATCAATGTTACACTTGAGTTATGGAATATACTTCTTAGACGTCAACTTGCCTCATTCATTTCCCAAACCTAAACATCTGTTTTTGATGCTCTTACGTATAGGCGACATTATAGACAGTTAGCTAACAGCAGCTGGCCAACTGACCATTTTTTTGATGCGGGTAATTACTTTACACATCGGCACCCTGAGAAAGGGTAGGGAGGGTGGTGTGTGGAACTCCCAGGGGCCGCCAATCGCTGGCTTAGTTATCCCCATTAACCTTCATCCTCATAGGCTTTGCACAATGCGCCGTGATAGGGTTTCGAGGGTTGAAGTCAAAATTACTTGTCCGTAAAGGACCTTGAGTGAGGGTCACTTCGGTTCGCCAGTTCGGTAAGCGACCACTTGTATAAGGCACAGCATCTCTCTGCTGGGCCTGTACCAGCGCTAGGTGCAGGCCGAGCCGCGGGGCGATAGAGAAGACTACCTCTGTCGCCCTTCACACCTTCAGCGGCATAGATGGAACCCGGGAGTTTTAGCCGGGAAGAGTCCGGCGAGGTCCCGGGCGAATCCTTGAGGATTTCCCCCGGAGAAAAAAAAAGGAAGAGAGAGATGCTGTCTCTCTCTTCGTGTCCCTACGATTTAGAAAAGAAGAATACAGTGTAAGAGACTAACCGACGATGTCAGTCACAAGGCTGTCCGGCATTTAACTTCTGGGTTGGATATGGTTTTGACGTGCTGGGTGGCCTGGCCTAGTGGTATGTTCCGACGTGACGCGGGTGCTCTTTGTTGCGCATCGGACAGTTTGCGTAGGGTGCCCAACATCGACCACCGCCGCGCGAAATTCGCCGTGAACTTGGTGCATCACGCGCATATTCTAAGGAGTGGCTCCGTAGCCTTACTAATTGGGATACCGTCTACTCTGGTATGACCCTGAATGGATCGAATTTGAGGCTTAATAGCTTCGTGTTCGGCAAAATATCTTACGTACCGAAACTAGCACTTTAAATAACTGTATTCGCCTTATCAGTATTTTGAACAACAAAAAAGGTCACTCATAAAGATCCAAATGTATATCGGCTTAAAATAATACTGAATACTAGGTTAAGGATGAATTTAAATTAATTTAACTGTTTATACATTACTCATACAGTCGCTTCATGGTTCCAACTCTTGAATTGTAAATATGTTCCCACATGTAAGTACTTTTAAAGTAATTAGTGCTAAAATCAAGGGCAATTAATGAATATAAAGTAACGTTTTATATTTGTTATCTACTTCCTTTTTCTAATGCTCGCATTACGGCAATCTAGAGCTACATTGCTAGAACGTACTATATAGAACTATATTATTTTAGAGACATACCTATTACTGAATCTAATAGCGAATAATTCAAAACATAATAACCATTTTCTTTATATATAAAGACAAATTTAAACGTGAGCATTCACTATCTTTGATAAACACGCAATTTAGTTAGTATTGCGTGACTGCAATTTTCTAAATAAATAAAGGTGGACATTTTTCTTTCGTGATCGCTCTATGAGTAACTAGTCGATATCTCGGACTACCCGCTAAGTCGATTGAAAAAAGATAATATCATCTCTTCTTTATAACAAATAAAAACAACATACTAGTTATGGACGAACAATTTGCAATAAAAGAAAAGCGTGGCAATAAAATAGCGTTATTTTATAGGTGAATATAAAACGACGACAACGAACTACAATATATACTACACATCCACGCGATATAACAATACTGTAACGCATCGTGTATATATATATATATATATATATAGGGAAGTTGCGTAAAGTTTACTTAGTTAGTTTTTAGTTATATATAACATTATTAAATAAAAATACATTAGACTTATGTGAACTTCTTTAAAGCTTTTGCTACCTAATCAAAGTTTCCATCATTAATTACCTATAAACAATATTAAAGAGAAGAGTGTATAGTAAAGCAAGTAGGCACACTGCATTTGGGTTCCGTATAACTCATGCCTAACAGAAATTGAGTCAGACTCAGTTTAACAAAACTGCATAGAAAGTATCGAAATTACGATCCGTTATTGCAATCGCTATATACACAAGTGGGGGATGCGCCTGCCCACATATGGGAGTACAGTAAGGACGCTGACGTAACGCGCCTTGCCCGCGCCGAATGCTAAAACTGTGAAAGTGTTGTGAAAGCGCGCTGCGAGGTGCGCGTGCGCCGAGTAAGGTTGCCACCTGCTCCCGCGCAGCGACAATAGCGTCTGTGATGGCACCTGCGGTTTTGTGGGCAGCTTGGATGCGGTATTATCCGTGTCCGGTACTATCGTAGAGAATAGACGCAAATGATTCCATAAGGAGAGTCGCAATCTCATTCGCAACACACAGATAGTACCTGAGATTGTGTTTAAAATTATTTATTACGTTTTCTTATTTAAATGTAATAAATCTAATAGCTAAGTTGCTAATAAAGCCACAAAAACGTCTGTGTTTCCTAAGACCTTTAAACCTTTTTAGTAACATATTGATAAAGGTCTGCTGCGCTGTCAGAAAATCAGGCTCCAGAAAAGTTTTCGAATTAAACTTTATACTTTATACGTTACCTATCATACAGACCACCCATGCAAGTAGGAGAACATTATTCTGTCTTGTACTACATGTATTTTTTTATTATATCAGAGGAAACTGCAAGGATGCATTTCTAATGGCTAGTGATCTATTAAACCTGTAAAAACTTGCTTGCATAACCAAGGAATCGCAAGAAATCACAAGTAGGTAGTGCATAAAATTGCAGCACTACTACATCAGTAAATCATCCTTGATGTCGCCTCGTCTAATCAAGATACGACTACTTAATAAAAAATGCGTTAGGGTTTCTTAATACAAAATCTTAATAGCAAATTGCCTACAGTGTCAACCTTGCGTCGAGGCGCGTTAGGCGCGCGCAGCACAGAGCGGCCCGAGCGAGAGCCTGCAATTAATTACGGGCTGCTTTATCGCCCGCCAGAGATGATTGAAAGTGTTCCAGTTTCAGCGATCATCGCCAATTTTCACTTTTGTTCCATGCAACAACCTGTTAGAGCTGATATGCGATCGTTTACTGCGATTCAATGTGATCGTGATTGATATGGATGTGACACGAGATCGTTTGTTTATTTAAATCTTTAGTCGAATTAATTTTCTCTCCGACATCACTAAATTAAGTAAAATTATTCAGTTAACTTTAAGGGTAATTAAATAGGTATATAGCATGTAACACTGATGCTAAAATGCTTGACCAGTAGGGCCAGCACTACAAATGTAAAAGATTCAACAAGAACAGGGTATAAGAATAGATATAAGTAGTTTCGTTAATGTCGCAATGCGTGCTGCTAAATTCCAATTCTGTTTATTAGTTATTAGCTCCAACGCCATTCACGTGACATGATAATTATTTCGAGGTTGATGTTGTTCTCTAAAACTTGAATCTTAATACAAACATTGCTATTTTATGTTAGTCATCATTCCTTGAATTAAAAACATTCACATCGTTACCACTTGTAACTTATCAATTCGGTCAATGTCACTCTTTACCTGTTGAACTAAAACGAAAAGACAAAGTCTGCATACGGACACAAGTATGTTATCGTGATAAAAATAAACTCTGCTCACAAAACTATGTTTCGGTGTCATTTAATTCTGAAAGCGATAAAAGTGCAGGTGATTCAGTGGCACGTGCGTCGGCGCATTAGTCGCGGTCACAATTGTTTGGCTTTATCTGGCTTTGTTCCGCAACAAAGGATCACAGGAATTGTGTTATAGTGGCAATATGTTGCAGGTCACTTACGATTTCTCGTTGTAATATACATATTATTTTCACTCGGGTCGGGCCAAAAATTTGTGGCTGGTTATTTCAATATTGAGATTATCAGTAACAGCCCGGAGTCAGGAAGTTGGCGGTTTCATCACCCCCGTGCCTCGGAAAACACGTTAAGTCGTTGGTCCTGCGCCTGACCTCTCCGGTCATGTCGAATTGCCGTCTCACCGGACTATTAGAGTGAAGGAATAGAGAGTGCACTTGTGTTTGCGCACACACTTGTGCACTACCTATATGTTTCCTGCGCAGATGGCTAATCCTCGTTGAGATTGGCCGCCGTGACCGATATCGGTTAAGATGACATTATTATTTTTTTGCACCATTTAAATTTTGCTTACGGTTTTTCAGGTGCATTTTATCAGCATTTTAAATAATCTATCTTTTCAATCACAGTATCTTGTACTTTAACCGTAGCTTTTGAGCTTACACCTCTACAGACGTGAATATATTTTCCTAGTTATTTACATCCTAGCTTTGAGTGCTAATAAAACGAACTTCATTGCTTTCCAATAATATAATCAATTGTAAATCTTTTTCGAAAATTTTATACTCTTAGTCTTTTTTGCATTCCGAAATGTGGTCTCTGTGTATAGTTGTCCTGTGCGCAGGACGCGTCGGAAGACATTTATCAATCGGTAAATTTTCTAACTCGATTTTGTCGTAGGCGCTCAAAACTCTGCCGGCCGGCTATTTATATTCTTTCAAAAGACAGATATTTAAAAATATAGCCGGATACATGCTTACACTAGTTTTGTAGCGCTTTCAACATTTCATCTTTCTGTCACACACTTTATTTCTAAACAGTTTGTCAGACAAGACATGCAGTTATATAAGTAACTATAGAACTTGTAATCTTGCTAGCCTTAAATAAATGCATTAAAATGTGCACGCAATTTTTCCTTATAATTGGTATTATGTGAATGACATAGGAACGCCTCTTCTTTACAGCTACTCAATCTAATAAGATAAACAGACAATATATTAGAAGTAGGCACCTTTTTTTTGTCGCGGGGAAATGCCTTACGCACCGTCACCCTACCCGGGGGGTAGGGTCGTGTATGGGACTCGCGGGGACCTCTGGAATTGGAGGTCCCTGCTCCGGCCAACGATGGAGAATGGCCGGGGTATACCCACTAAAACCCCGCGGTACCCCTCATCGCACGAGTGGAGGGACGTCATGGGTATAGTTGAACCTTACTACCATAACGCCCTCCAGCGACCGGCCCGCCCTACACGGCGGGCACCACATGCTATTAAAAAAAAGTACCTACGCCATATCTCTGTCAAGATTACAAACCTGAGCAGTATGTGTCACGCGTCACATTGCTCTTCAAATGACCAGCGACTCGCTATCAATCTCGACTATGGCATTCACTTGGCTGCAACGTCTCCTTATAAGGCAATATCACATACATAACGCAATACTTTTATCTCGCGACACCAGCACATGCTCCACATGTTTATTGCACGCTTACGACTACTATCATGACAATCTTACTAAGCTTTACTCAGCCTGCAGCAAACGAGATTTTCTAAGTAGCCCATCAGATGTAGATGTACAGGAAGTACTTACCGCCATTGTGAACACCGGACGAAAATACTACTATGTAATATTATAAGCACCTGTCCTGAGACCATAAACGAAAGGCCGTGTATTAAACTACCGAAATAATAGGCGCTGGTTCTTTGGTAGTAAAACAAAAGTGAAATAAGTCAATTAAAAAAGCAATAGCTATCAAAAACATAGACAAAAAGGTATAAAAAGGTAAAAATATATAAAAGGCTAGTGCAGACTTGCACACCGTGATGAGGGGTGAGAGTTTCCCGCTCCCCCGCCAGCCCGGTAAGTAGTAAAGGCCGCCTTCGGCCAACTACCGACGTCCTCTCAAAAAAAAAAAAAACACCGTGAGTTCAGTCAGGTCCCGCTAGAGGCACATTTTTATAAGATGAACACGATTATTTGGGTAGTGTCATGGATTTGTATGATCGTAATATGTCTCTCTGTAGCACAGGCTAACCTGAACATTTAATTATTAATATTTTATATTGTTATTTATAATTTATTTTATGCCAACTATTAGGTATAGGTAACTGCTGAGACTACTCTTAGCTTAAAAAAATAAATGTAGCCTACTACCTCTACAAAAGATAACCTGTCAGATTCCGATTTCTCTCTTTGAACTCAGTTTTACTCTGACATCAGTAATATTAACCTCATTTTCTGAAAACGAATGTAAGCATATTCTTGCAATTATATTTACTTAACTACAGGAAAGTTATGGCAGAATGTAGTAAAAAGTATAGCTAATGTTGTCTCGTTCTTCTTAATGATAAGGAAACGAGTGTCAGCGTGCTATGATGACATCGGGATTAAGAGATCCAGGTCTCTCTTCTGTCAATAGGCCACGAGTCAGTGTGGTTACATTAAGAAAATATCTGGATTTTTAAAAGTATACTTAAGCATTAACTATAAGGTTTATAATAAATTATAAATAGTGTTAAGTAGGTATTTATTTTAATAATAGTATTCTTCTTGTTAGTTTCGCTATTGCATTAGCTTAAGGCTACCTGTAACTCCTGTAAGGATAGTGTAAACTTTGATAAAATTTAATTTTGAATACTTTTTCTGTAATGAAACTTTTACTTGGTTAACAAACATAGGTACATAGCATCACGCCCACACTAGAGCTAAGGTTATCAAGTTTATAATATAGTAATGATATATCTTGTTTTGGGTATGTAATTGTGTATGCGACAAGCTAGCCACTTGTCACTGCTTTTTCTTAATTTTCCCTCTAACCCGGCCCAGTTTTTAATATTTTTGGCTGAATGTGGTTAAAGGGGCCTGCTGCCCGTTTGACTCTGCCTACCCTTTTGGGGATTGTGGGCATAATGTTAATATATTATTATCATTTAAAATTGCAAAACATGTGATGTCACACTAGGGAGGGGGGATTCTCACAATTGTGACCAGCTGTGACAAGAACGGAGGGCGGCTCATGAAATCATGATATTCGTGTGACGTTCTTTATGGATGGCCCCAAAAGAGAAAAGCCACGACTATCGAACATAAAGTTACATAAGAAAAAGCTGTTACTTTTTCACAATTTCGATATTAGTTCCATAGTAACAATAGTTTCCAGTTGTCTCGCTATTTGCGCCTTGTAAGTGTAAATAGGTATGATTTACTAAACACCCTGTTCAAATGTTAACGCTAACACGATAGTTTGCGTTTACTATTCACAATGTCTGCAGCGTTTCTATTCGTTAACCCTCTGTAACAATGATAAGAAGTTTTTGTGGTATCAGACTGTAATAAATAAATAAAATAATTTTATTCAATTAATTCAAAAGTGGTTATGGTGCTTAGCACCATTGCAGATCATTAAAAAAAAAGAGGAAATTTAACCTTTAGATAATGAAATACTAGACAAATCAATCACAGCAACACATCAATAGTTGAATGCCCAGCTTTGCTTAAATGTGTTTCCTCACCGCCGAGCAAATTGATAAATCTATTTTCTAAGCACATGAGGCATGAGTCTTTACTATTAATAAAATATTTAATCCATGATTCTCACACTTAAATCTAAACTTACCTATTAAATGTTACATTTTCTCTCACGAATCTCTACAGATTAACCGCATAACTCCATGTCAGTTAATTTCGCAATACCCATTCTTGTTCTTAAAGTATCGTAATTACAAAGGAATTGCAATCGCAGAAATTACCATACTTACCAATTGATATACGCTGTAGTCCGCTACCATAAATTCTCGGCTAACATAAACAACGCTTCTTAAGATTCTGAGGTAAAGATCGCAAACAAGCATTGTTTAAACATGTTTTCAAAATGGACTCGCAATACTGAATTCCTAGCCGAGCGTTGCGACAAGACCAAGGAAGTATTTATGAATGCGCGGACCATACCGCGCATATACGTGCGACAGACTGACAGACACATTCCGAATGCGAACAGGATAACTGCCGGCATTTTGTTTCTAGAAGGGATTATTTAGTCAAGCAAGGAAGTTTACTTTGTCCGTGTTGTTCAAGCTGATAAAGTATGTTTAACATAACAATATTCAACGACTTATTTTTCTTGCCCCGTGTTGATCTGGCTGGGACTATAAAAGAATTTGCTAATGGTGTTTCTTGCCTAGCATGACGTAAAAGGCGACTAATGGTATATGGGGTTTTGGGTATGTGATTGTGTAGGCGACGAAATTGTCACTACTTTTTCACAATTTTCCATCTAACCCAGCCCAGTTTTGTTTTTGGCTGAATGTGTTTAAAGGGGCCTGCTGCCCCTTTGACCCTGCCTACCCCTTCGGGGATTACGGGCGTGATGTTATGTTTGTTTACTTATCAGTGTCAGCAACAGTGCTGTTTCCTATTTTTGTCCAAATAACCGACAAATATGTACTTAGGCATTGTAACTTCTCACGTATTTGCAAATTTTATACAAAGAGATGTTATGTAGGTGAAACTGAAATCGCACGATTATTTCTAGTGACTAAAATTTATTCGATTTAATAGAAGATTTTTTAATAATAGTCATTGTGAGAATCGTTTCCAAGCGGTTGTTGTCGGTCACAGAATCTTTAAAAACAAGTCTATTTCATTTTATTAAATAAATTATAGGTAATCTTATAAAGATGCCATCATGTACGATAAGTACGTAAATAAAAGTTATTATGTTATTCAATATTATTTTCTAGACTATTCTGTTATTCGATATTATTTTCTAGAATAGTCTAGAAAATAATATTGAATATGAGCCTAGTAATATGAGCCGTGGACCTACTAAGCTCCTGATCATCATCTCCCTAGCGTTATGTCCCGTGCTTAGACGGGGTCCGCTTAGACCATGATCCAGGATTTAGCGAGTCTGGTAATTACATTGAAGCAACTGCCGGTCTGACCTTCGTAACCCTAAGATAGGGGAACCAGACAATTTTTGGATCACCTACTAAGCTCCTGAACTTTCAATAAATAGTAAGCGAGATAAAATGTATATTGAAACAAGCCATGTTAAATATTCGTTGGATTTAATCTCAGATACACGATTCTCCGCCGGTACAAATCCCGCAGATGCGCTAATAAGATTTGCACAATCTCCATCTTATTTGCTGTAAACAACCCACTGGAGTCAATGTCGTATGTTATCTTGATAGTAGTCAAGAAGTATAGAATAAAGTAATGAAGCGTGAGCCTGTATATGTAAAGGTGATGAAAGGGTTTTGTGTTCCTTTTTAAGAAAATTACGCGTACAGAGGAATATGAAAGACACATACATACATACATACATACATAATGTCACGCCTTTTTCCCATGGGGGTAGGCAGAGATCACGTACTTCCAATTGCATGAAAGACACAGTTGAAGACTATATTATGGTGAAGTAGGCAGAAAACCAGGACCTTTCTTATGCACCAATTGTGCAACGCACACCGGCACTAAGGCCATATAAATAAATTAAAAAATTCTCCAGACTGACACACCAATTCCCTAGTACCAAACTAAGCTTATGCTTGTATTATGGATACTAGGCGAACGGATAGACATACTTAAATACCTTTATCAACATCCATGCCTCGAGTACAAATGTCCATGTTCATCACACGAAACATTTGCCTCTAGCGGAATTCGAACCCGCGACTCTTGGTATCGTGGCCAGGGTCTCTGACCACTCGACCAACGGGTCAGTCTATATTTTTGACACATATAGGTACGCTGCCAAGTGTCGGTGTAAAGTATAATTTATTTTTACATAAAATGTAAGGTTTCTGTTGTAAACTTTTGCTAACTCCACGTGCGCTAGGTGCTTCCCGGACTATTCATAGCCCTAATTATCTAAGGGAGGAATCCATGGACTATTTAAAGACTTATGCAATAACAATTAACCTTGCTATGAACAGCGTATCAGGCTCAGTCACGCGCCGCTGCAGCCGAAATATAACGTAGTATTGTCTTAACCAAACCCACGCGTTATCTCAAGTTTGTCGCACAAACAGATCGTTTCTTCAACACACGAGTTACAAATAGTGACGCGTATTATTTTCACATTATAACCAAAGTCAAATTCCCAATCGTTGGAAAAATCTTTCTTAAAAATAAAAGATGTATGTACATAACAAAAATGTAAGGGAAAGCTGAAGTATATGCAACTGTTCACCTCTTCAGAAGTTTTATGTGGCATTTGTGATTTCATTTTCAGGGTTCTAGCAAACACTTGTGCGAACTACGTTAACGACATCTGTTTACATATCATCGGAGCTATGATCTTGACTATCTTGTGGCGCGGTCACCACCCACTCTTACTAGAGATCCTGCCACCGAAAATATCAAATTCTGCTTAACAAAAAGTTCGTGTGAACTAAAAGTTATTTTTGTACTCGAATCGAGGACGGTTGTAGACATATTTAAGTAAATGTATCCATAGCACAAATACATAATATGCCTATGCATTTCATTATTTTAATTTTCATTAAGTTGGGTAATGAATGTGCTAGCCTGTACAATAGGCTATTTTAGTCTAAAATTTATTATAGTCCACTATTATAGAGATTATAAAAAAATATTTCTTACATATTTTTTCTTTTGTTCAGCAAACAAAAAATTATAAAGATACAACGCGTTAATACCGCGTGACGTCACTAGGTGCGTAAAATTTACCGTCCTAGTGACGTAAAGCGCCCTATTTCAGTTCATCTTTTGTAATTTTTCGAGTGTTAGATAAAGCAAAAAATATATCATACTAATATTATAAAGAGGAAAAATATATTGTTTGTTTGTATTAAATAGGCTCGAAAACTAGTTGACCGATTATAAAAATTCTTTTACCAATGGATAGCTAATTTATTAGCGAGTAACATATGCTATATTTGATCCAAATATTCCCACGGTAATGGAAACTACGCAGCTGAAACCGCGGCGCGCTGCTTATTCAATATTTTTTTATAACCTAAATTACGGACTATACATTTTTTTACGCCGTAAATCTTAAATTTCTTATATACGGGGTATATAATAAATTTAAGATTTTTATGGCTACAGACAAAGGAGGCTACTATATCCTGAAATAGTATCACACAATCTAATAAAGCAAATCGATGATGACATACTCATTCTATTTCTTAGAAACCACATATCGATTCTTGCATGCAAAGATTGTTTGTACTGTGTCGTGTCTGGCTGCGATCAAACTGCACACGAACGTGACGGACCTTCTGCGCCGCACCAGGTCACGTCTCTGGCCCGTGAATTGTTTCTGGACCATTTGCAGCCAACCTTCGCTCGGATTACGCCAATTTCGAAACAAATCGGCGGAACAGCAGCCATTATGCGGTGGCCGATTGAATTCGCTTTTGTTCACGTCACGGTGCGGGTCGGTTATGAGAATTGCCAGTTCAATTTCCTACGTATGCGTCACTTTATGGTCTAGCTCAGGTAGACTCGATTAAGGAGTATGTATATTTTACCTTTACGAGGCTAAAGGCGAGAGGGTAATAAAATGGTAAAGCAGGGCTTTCGGACTATGAAATTATAAGACTAGTTCGACGGCTCATTCGGTAGTGACCCTGCCCCATGCGCCAAAGAGTTGTGGGTTCGATCCCCACCCAGGACCAGGACAAACATTCGTATGATGAATACTTGTGTTTGTTCTGTGTCTGGGTGTTAATACTGAATATTTAAGTATATATTTGTAATACCACTGTTGTTTCTGGTAGGTATCCGTAACACAAGTGCTTAAGCTACTTACCTCGGAGTCAGATCAATGTGTGTGATGTAGTCTGATATTCATTTATTTATTTATAAGTTAACATTCCACTGGGTAGAAATTTACTAAATGATATATAACTACTTTAGCGCAAGAAATTCTTCAGCTTTATCTATGGGAATATCAGAAACTTTCCCTATAGATAGATCTTTGATGCAACAAAAAGTCTGTGTTGGTATACATATGAACATGTGACAAATTACGTCGATCAATTAACTATCTGTTGTAACCACACCAGACCTTTTCATCTTTTTAATTAACTTTAAACATACACTATAACATTTATAATAATTTGTGTTCGCTAATACACTAACAGTTTATTTTAACCTGATAAATATGATAGTATCTATGATTAGTTATATTATATTATATATATTATATTAGAGCGGTGGTAGCTCAATGGTAAGGACACGCGCCTCTTAACCGAGGAGTGCGGGTTCAAACCCGGGCATTTCAAATCTATGTACGTATTTACACCACTAGCTCGACGGTGAGCACAAAACATCGTGATGAAACCTGCAAATTGAAACTACAATGGATTTGTAACCATGTTCCAAAAATTGTCTGGTTCCCCTATCTTAGGGTTACGAAGGTTAGATCGGCAGTCGCTTCAATGTAATTACCAGACTCGAAATCCTGGAGCCATGGTCTAAGCGGACCCTGTCTAAGCACAGGACATAACGCTAGGAAGATGATGATTCAAACACAATTATAAATCAATACTCCATAGGTATTACAACAAATAACAACTAATATACATTATATGTTATTAAACGATCTATTGCATTTAAATTCACTCTTTATGCTATGTATACACGTATCTGCATCTCATGCTCACACGTTGCATTCTGTAAATAAGATATCGATAAATCTTTTACGACAACAGAAACTGCACTGTCCCGCTGTCTTCCCTTACTGGCCCATAATTCATGGACCATAGACACACAATAAACCCCCGCTTAATTGTCTTGTCAAAACAAACAATTCGATTATTCAACAAAAATTCCGTCCGTGGACAAGGAAACTCGAGTTAAACAGAAGCCTGTTTGGTTAACATAACTCGTTCCTGAGCCTGCATGAGTACTGATTCAAATAGGCTATTAAGTATGGGAACAAATACATAGATTTGTTAGAGCTGAGACAATTACTCGTTGAGCACAGTTTTAAATGATGCCTCGAATAATCGTAATTCAACTGTCGCTTATTTATAACAAAATTAATCTAATTGTAGACTGTACGATTTATATAAATAGCGTATATAATGCCTTAAGTTGTGATATATTATTATCTACTAATTTGATGTTACAAAACTTACAACTACTTACATTTAAAGCATTTTTTCGCAAGTACGATTTTACCCAGAAGACGGATTTAGAATCATAAATCTATGAGAAATCCATTAGAATAAAATATTATCAAATAACATTTGTAAAAACGTTTAACGTAGAAATTAGGTATCTGCCACCCAATCTCCAG
Organism: Glyphodes perspectalis; assembly: GCA_951394215.1. Taxonomy (NCBI): domain Eukaryota; kingdom Metazoa; phylum Arthropoda; class Insecta; order Lepidoptera; family Crambidae; genus Glyphodes; species Glyphodes perspectalis. The sequence goes on from OX596200.1 coordinate 1,938,453, forward strand.
ACTGAAAACAACTGCAAAGAGTTGTAATTTACATTATTTAGCTTAAGATAAAAAAAAATATTAAAATTTCCTATTGCTACAGGTTTATGATTGAAAGGTACTACTAATTTGGATAAATAAAATGTTATATGTATCTTGTATAATCGACAAAAGATGGCCTCTGCTTCCGAATTCATGAATTTTAATTTTGGCGTTAAACGATAAACCGCTCATATTTGGGCTTCCTACTTGGCGCGAGGCTTCATTTGCGCAGGCCGGCCGAAATGGTGCGCGCACGCATCTCTCATTAGGCGCCCCTCGTGGTCACCGCGCCATTGACCCCCTTACCTCTTTGTGGATTTGTCTAATTTAATGAAAATATACGTTTTATATATCTCAAAACTGACCTTAGATGCGTTCGTGATGATGACATTAGGTCCATGTTATTGGGCCAATTTTGTTGCTGTTGATTCATTACACACTTAGTCATATTCGTATGAAATGTATTTACAAAAGTTTACAAAAAATTATTATCTACCAAAGAAATCCTTTTGCTTTAAGTTAAATTAAACACTCACATATATAAAAAAAAAAATCAAATAAATATTTATACATATCTGCAATTAATCAAACCTCGAAAAATATATCTCTGCTTACCCCGCTAGGGAAGTGGCGTGAAGTTTAGTTAGATAGTTTCGAAAAATATTTTTTAATTTCCATCTGAGAAATCAGTTCTCTTTCAACAGCGGTAATAATTAACGAATAATTAGCTTCAAGAATAATTTTATCCAAAAATAAACTAATTATATCATTTTAATATAGTCACTTTCTGTTTCGGTCTGCGGAGGTCATTGTCATGCGCAATGACGTAACAAAGATGGCGGCGGTGACGTTATAACGGTTGGAAATCGGAAGTTACGAAACGTGTTAGCCATAAGGTCAAAGGTTTTTATTTAGTCCCTACTAGCTCTCAAAGGTGACCTGTAAGTTTAACATTCGAAGAATTTCTATAAATCACTAATGTTAATGATATCTATATCAACTTGTCTAATGCTGAATTTATTCATATACCTAATCTGTCGAAGATAAAAATAAGCACAGGCTGTAATACTTAATTAGCTATAGACTTAATAGTAAATACGCACTTAACAAATGTTTCACGATTCCTTTCAAAGGCAAACATACCAGATTATATTGAGCGTAGGTAGGTATCATAAAAATATACTTAAACAATTGTATTTCTTGAACAATTTAAATAACCAAAGTAAGCATCAAATTATAAAACGCAAAAAAAATTAGCCTTCATAATAAAACCGGTTCTATTTGTTAAGATTATCATTTTTAAAGCACTGATTCCGTAAAATGTATAATCTTCATCTTTAATCTTAGTCAGGATGGTGGCTATCGTTAGTATTTATCGTAACAAGAGCTTACAGACATTTTTTTTTCAAAAACAATGAAGGCTACACGAAAATCGAGATTAAATGTAAATCAGCGACGCTCACTCAATTCGGAACGTACCTATAGCATTTCTAAAAAGAGCAATTTTTATGCGAAGATGTGCGTTCAAAATTACGTTTCATTCTGTGACGCAACGGTGCGATAACAATCGTGTGTCGTAACTAAAACGGAACGCACTCGGATGTCGAAATGTGCACTAGGTGCCTAATTAGTGTGCTGCGCCTGCTCACCTCTTCCGGTCTTCCTTTTTCCGCGTTTATTAAGTGACAGTTAGGCACTAATTGATCAATTTCTTTTTAGAGGTCCGCGGTTGCAATCCATTTATTCCTACAACCGTTTTCTGGGTATTCTAAAGAAATCTTAACTTATTTGTTAAAAAATTACGCACACAACGTTCTACCAGAGCAATAATATCCATTACAAAAATCTCAGAGGTATATATATATGTAAAAAAAATATTTTTTATTCTATCAGTACCTAGTTACAATCAACAGTAGGCTGTTACTATGAACATATTATTTAATTCTCACGTATATATCACATACGTCAATGTACCATTTAACGTCTCAACAACAAACAGTAATTACATACCCCAATACACACAACATGATAAACCAATTAAGAATGACGGAAGAACGACTACCATATTTTTACATCTAACAAGATAAACACTTGAAGTTGCTTTTGATTTACTTATACATAATGGTCATCGTAAAATAATAGATATTTATACTATTTGAACGTTGGAGTAAAAAATTTGTTTAAACTATACGATGTGTTTTGTATTTGGTGGCACAAACAATTTGTTATGTAAGGACTAGGTAAGCGATGACTTGTTCAATCCATATTTAAAAAATGGGCAAAGTCTGTAATTATCAGATGAGTAGCGAAGTATATTATCCAATTCTAATGTAACGTTATTTCGAGCTTCAACGTTAAATTATAATCTTGCGTTTACATTATACCGCATAAACAAGAGGTCCTCAAGGTCCACACATCCACTTATATAAATAGGTACCTATTAGTAAATGCACTAAACAAGCCCACAAACATTATGGGAACATATAAAAATGCAGATATAGGAGCAGTGGTAAGGACACGCGCATCATAAACGAGGGGCGCGGGTTTAAACCCGAGCACATGCCTCGGAATTTTTCAATTCTTTGTATGTATTTATACCTCTAGCTTGATGTTTTCCCTCACCGCCGGGTGAGGGAAAATACCGTGATAAAAACCTGCAAATTCAAACAACTTTGAATTTGTAACCATGATCCGAAAAAAATTTCTGGTCCCCAATCTTAGGGTTACGAAAGTCAGATCGGCAGTCGCTTCAATGTAATTACCAGACTTGCTAAAATCCTGGAACATGGTATAAGCGGACCCCGTCTAAGCACGGTACATAACGCTAGGAAGATGATAAAAATGCAGATATATTTTAAACCATGACAACATAATAGCCATATTATAAGTTATATTAATGGTTCCTGTAATGGTAGTATAAGCTTTTAAAGAAATAAATTAATTAATTAATTTATTAATTAATTAATTGAGTACATATACCATGGTGTTTATTGTATTCACGTTGTTACCTCTATGTGTTAATTAAGCAAACTAGCGTATTTCAATCAGGATTCCTGCAAAGCCTAATAAGTAGTAGCACAGTTAGGACGTAGGAGGCATGCTAATGGCCGCTGGGAATGGTGCGCGCGCGCATGCCTCATCTACAGACAGGCAGATCGCGACGCGCCGCGCATGCGCTGGGCACTTGAGACAAAGGCGTTGTGTTTATGGGCAATAAGTACTTAGGGCTGGCATCTTCAAAGGTGTATTCTGTTCTTGTGTGGCCGAATGGGCTAATCTGCTGCACAATCTTTCATAATTCTTCCCGTCCTATTGATCTGGTACTCAAAAATAATATAAAACCTGTATACTGTCAAACATGTCGTAAAAGGCGTCATATGGAGTATTTGATGTTGGGTTTCTGAACAAATTGGCCAATTTTACATTTTTCCAAGCCATTTAATCACTAGATAAACGTAGTTTAAGGCTTGTTGGCCCATAAGCTCTATTAGTTAGAGGATTGCGGGTGATTGTATGTATGTATAAAACTGTTAATACTACGTTATAAGTAAGAACCAACATGTTACTATTAACAAATTAAGTAGAGGTAGGTACCTAGCGATGCGACTGTTCGATTGGAAATTAATCGAATAGGTACTCCTTATAACATTAGCTATATACCATTGAAAGTTTCATCAAAATTTACCTCGCTGTTTTACCAGAGCAAACAGAGCAAAAAAAATATGATTTTCTTTTGTTATAAGTATTTGTATATATAAATTTCATATACGTTTAGTTAAATATGACAATCAGACACTTAATTCTTAAATATTTGTATAGATGTCAATCATATAACTCGTGCAAACACGATGTTTGCAACAATATGTTTGTATGCCCTAAGGTTTTCCTCGTCTCGCCGATCACGCGTCTCGCTGGACGCTAAATTGTTATGTAAATACTAAATACACATAAATAAATACAAGGTCGTGCTTGGGATCGTAAACTGCAGGCGCGTACACTCCGACGAGAATTACGACTGTCGGTGATGTTGGTACCTACTTAAACTTTAATTAATATAATAGTCTTAAACACTTCTCTGAAACAAATTTCTGATCGTAATGGGAGGAAAAATCGTATTTACCGATACCGTATGGTGCGCTTCATAATCATCACCTTTTATTATACTCTTAAGCACGCATTTTTTTTTGGTAATACATAGTATGAATATAATTATGGATGATACTTTAGATTATTTATTTACCTAATTTTGTCATGCCTCTAGATCTTTCCGAATGATGTTTCATGATACATTTGATAAGTTTTGACACGGAAAAATCACTTAAGTAGGTATTTATTGTTGTAAGTAATTTATTGTAATTTTCTGTGAGTTCACCTTTTGTATAGTGAATGTGGTGTTAACCTTTTAGTGAATATGCAATTAGTTCGTAACGCTTTTATCATTTATTGTACTATTCATATTATATTGTAATATTCGTTGGTCAACCAATAAAATAAAATAAAAAAAATATAAATTTCAAAACTGAATATGAAAATAAGTCTTTCTTTTGCAATTAGACCATTTGTCAGTTTTAGTTTTAGATTAGATTCAAAAACTTAAAAATAAGAGGAGACGGGCGGCACTAAGTTACCTATACTTATATTCAGAACTGCTCCTGATACGGTGTCCACGAAAAACACGTTTAGAAAGAAAAAATATTAGGTAGGTACATTATTTTAATTTATATATGTTCATAAGATTGTAATGTAGTTATTAAAATAACACTAAGGCCTGAATATTGGTCTATACACATGCCACTAAATAGGTAAGAAAAACTTATTAACGTATTTTAAGACAGGCACACACATTTAGGAACTGTCGCCGTTTACATCCCTTACACAAGCAACATCTATTATTTTAATCCAAGACCAATAGGTATAGAAACATCGAACCGATTAATTTAGCTCCTCATTGATGCTATGAAAAATAAATAGCTATTTCATTATTTTGTTCCATTTAGATTTTTTTGCGGACTCATACAAAAGACAAGTGTGGCAAATTTACTACAAAAATATATAATTATGAGGAATTTACACATGCATTTTTTTGTGGCAAATTAACTTTCTGAGAGGCAATTGTACAATAACCCCTCTTATTGCAGAGATATATTGACTCTCCTGAAGACTGTACCCACACACAACGTGTTATGCGCTCAGTACCTCAGGAGCATGCTAATTCGTTCAATACCTGTCGCGGCCGAGTCACTCGCAGTACCGTGTTCAAGTAACGAATAAGGTTCCGAGAAGCTAATTGGACAAGCCCAGGGCCTACCGCCCTCGAAACCAGTCGGCGATAAATCAACGAACATCCCATATTCAGCCTCATCTCAATAAATGAATACGTGAGATATTTCGCACATATCGTCTGGGTGTCTTGAAACGGCGCTTTTGTAACTTGATAATTATTTTTACATGACTCCATAGTTGATTTACAAACATTTTATATGTAAAATTTCATTCTATCCTGTAATTATTCGCCTTTTTATAATCCACAATTTCGTTTCCTATAAAATGTTACACGGGCACATTATGTGTCAAGGTCTCATTTAAACTCACTAGCTGTGCTCAAAGTTTCTCCCTCGTTCATGGTTAATGTTATACAGCCTATAGCCTTCCTCGATAAATGGGATATCTAATACTAAAATATTTTTTCAAATCGGACCAGTAGGCCAGTAGTTCCTGAGATTAACGCGTTCGAGCAAACAGACAAACACTCAAGCTCTTCAGCTTTATACTTAATATTAGTATAGTTATAGACTAATGAAGATTCCATAGACGTTGTGTTATGCATACGATGATCAGTATGTCCATGTTTATTTGCCACGCCCGTCCGAGCTTGCTATAACATACACGCATCTTTTATACTCAGCTACAATACTTATTGACATTCCGAGATTACAATGGGTATCAACGTAAAACTATTTTCAATGTAATTCCACAAGATGTTGTCTGCTTACCACTTCTTTGTAGCAAATTAAATTGTCTTTAGCATACATGATACACATACCTACTATTGTCGTTGAAAGTACCAATTTATGTTAATTCAATATCATTACATCACCATTTTTGTACGTGTAGGTATGTCGAAATATACGCGAATTAAACTATAGTAGGTATGTTTAATGATCGCTTCTTCTTTGCCTTAATTTTGTAGACAGATTTTAAGCGGATGTTAGTAGTATAATATTCAGGATTTCCAATTAATTACTTTTTGGAATCTATTACAATAAACGGTTCTCAGAAGATGATGAAGGGTGATACCACTAAACCTGACATTAAATATAACTTAACTAAGTATGTCAATGAAGCCTCATCTCCTGAACTTGAGCCGAAGAGAACGTACATTTACGTCCTGACGGGCGTTAACGCTGTCGGTCATTATAACCGCAAGCATTAGCATTTTGATTTGGTGCAAAAATTACGCGAAACATCTCATTTTGTACGCAGTTTGTAGGCCAAGTTACTTTCGCCGACACATCAAATTGACTTTAATTCACTTGAGTAATGCGCTGATTTAGTATTAAAATCAAAACTGTTTTCAGTAAAATTACTTAGTAACACCTTGCTATGTTTAAGTTACCAGTCAGTGTTGGTCGTGATTTTAAATCAGCAAGTTGAATTTATTCTTTCGTGCAATAAATTATTGATCGTCCCATTTAAAGGGGATATATGAGCAATTAATTCAGTTTACACATTAAACTTCACGCCACTTCCCTAGCGGGGTAGGCAGAGAACCAAAGGGGGAGGTGGCGTGACGTTGAGTCAGCTAGTTTTACACATTAAAATATTTGCAGAACAGTTTACTAACTGAGACACCTAAAGAAATTAGGAAACATTAAACGAGTATTCCTTAGTATATTTTTAATATCCATATATATAAACGAAAAAAAAAAACAAAGCCGAGAAAGACTTTTAAGTGGATATATTTACGCCTATATAAAGCCTTCCTTCATTAGTTCATATGAGACAAAGGCTTGTGCACATTTCGCCACCCTATTACATAAACATACACATTATTATTAAAATACGCATGTCAAGTAATATGTCACAAGCATAAAGAACTAACTTCGAGATGCACAGATTTGTGACTCATTACGATCGGAATCAGAGCGGCGAACGATATGGAATATCAACATTACGACTAAGTAACGCATACAAACGACCGAATTACCTCCTGCGTTGCGTAAACTCAGCTCATCACATGTGCTTTGTGAAACATGCATTTTAAACTTTAGTTTAATAACAATAAGATTGGCTTTTTGTTTTATAGCTGTGGCTGTGGTCCAAGAGTTGCCGCTAAATCTCATTAAGACAGATCTAAAGAGACTAAAACTGAAATGGAAATGGAAACACATATCATCCACTGAAAATATCAGCCTATGAAATATTGATTTTGATAAATTATAGGTACTAACGTGATACTACGTAATATAAAGAAGCAAATGAGGTCTGTAAGGATCGTGCTATATAGCGTTCGGTTCTCTCTACCTACCCACGCTAAGAAAGTGACGTGAAGTTTAGTTAGTTACTACTTAATATGCCTACTAGGTTTTCTTTAACGCTTCATTTCTTATTCGGCGCCACAAATTAAAAAACATTGGCTTTATTAGCTTGCTAAAACATTGAATATACATAAATAAATGATTCATCAGATGAAGTAACTAAAAACTAACTGCCACTCGTTTTGTATTACGTAACTTGCAAAAAACAAAATACAAATTTTGAAGTCGCAAAGATAATTTTAATTACTTCTTACATAATCTCAACTTTATTTAAAAAACATATAAAGATGTATGTATCGCACAGTTTTTATTGGTTTACTTTAGTTCTTTAAATTTTAAAATACATTCAAATCGTCGTTAGAAGAAAATAAACTAATTAAAGGTTGATAACGTTTAATCTACGTCTGATTACTTAACAACTTCAACTAGAAGAATAATCCTGTTCAGTATTCTTCGCAAAGAATGAACATCATTTAAATTTCAAATCGTCTTGTGATTCAGATAAAAATTAACATCTGTTCACTCGCCAGCGGCAACTGAGAATACATCAAGACTTGTTGCAGTAATCGCAACCAAATTTGTCTGATAAAAAAAATACGCAGAATAATAAACCCTCTAAGTAAATCGGTCAAAACACATTGGCAAAAAATTACGGTAACCTCCTGGTCTATAAGTACAAGCTAAGTTGACATATTGCGCTAGTGACGATTCGGGACGGTCCGCGGGGACGCCATTGTCTGTGGTCTGCGCCATCACATCCGAATGTTTGCTAATAGCCCTTTTGTTTTGAAACTTTAATACCCATGGGGTAATGGCGCCATAACGATTAGCGTATGTAGAGCAATGCGAATTATGGTAATACAGAATTGTACCGTGACATAAAATGTTCACACAGCTTTCCATCTTTTCCATCAACTCATACTACTTACATTACACAACTAACGATCTTACGACCTACGACCCCGTAGGACACTATAAATATACTATTTTCGTAGCAATTGAACAATTTGAGTTATTTGGCAAGAAATTCCATCAAAAAGTACATTGACAACTTTAATAAAAAAAAAATCAAATGACAATTTTACTTAAATATTTCAATAGATTTCTTATTTTATAATTTTTGTGCAGAGTATATTTAAGGTATGTATGTAAGTATATTTAAGTATGGTGAAGACATCCATGCCAGAAGACGATAATACCCTCAATAATAATAAGTGTGACTTCCAATGGCACATTTAAGGCATGACAAAAGTTACCGGTTCCGTTTAACAATATGCACTAACTTTCCTTCTCCATATTGAATAAGTAATTAGTCTGAAGGTCAAACGCTCACCTAGTAGTCGAATTAGAAAAAATGTGTAACATTCAGCGTGAAAGACCCTGAAGCAGATTAGACTAAGTTCATTATAATCACATTAAAAATACATTCGCAGGCCTTTGTTTAAGTTTACAAAGCGTATGGCTCGAAACACGGGCAACAAAGCAACGTACGTGACGTCATCTGACACTAAACTTTGCATGGTAGAGGCGGTCCAATTGTTTCCGAGAAAATCGCACTCAAATAAGCTTTATTTGGAGCCACAGACAGAAAGAAAGCAACCGGTACAACGTCAAGCGGGAAATATTACTCATGCTTCATAAATAAAAAAATTAAAATGTAGAGTTAATTGATTTGATTTTTGATTGTAAATAAAGATAATAAAGAAGCAGATATTGCACTAAAGACAACGTAAGTAGTACCATCCATCACATCACTCTCACAGTAGGTAGTCGTAGAGTGTTGGTTAAACAAAAACTTAATCGTGGAGGCGAGGCTTCGAGCTTCAGAAAGCATCTTAAACATCCCTGATTTCTAACAGCTGATTCCGACGAAATTGTATAGGTGTCAACTGTTAGGTACTGCTTGACACACATGAATAAAAATTCCTGTCTGTGAATGGCATAAATGTAATCTCCTTCAGAATGCCTTTCCAATTAATCCTTTTATACATAGAAGGGCGTTGTACGGATTCTTGTCGCGAGTCTAGTGAAATGCGATACATGACAGCACCAAGCGTCGGCACGCACGATGCTTGTCGCGGTTGCGCAAGCGCCGGGCACGGCGCAGGCGCGGGTGACATCAGCGCGTTGATTGAATCTAGCCCTGTTTACTTATGGAGCGATACATCTGCTTGGGATACGGGGTGTGGACTTTTGGTTTAGGAAATATCAATAATAGATTACTTAACCGGAGTGGGGCCTTCGATTTTCCCTATATTTAGAAACACACAAGATAACAATAAATACATAGCAATAAATTCTGAAATAAATATGTGCAATCTCACCAACTCGGCCTGTCAGGATAAATATAAATGTTTGTTTATAAGAAATATACTTAACCTTCCAGTTTTCATCATTCATCACATGAATATTTGTCCTGGGTGGGGATCCAACCCACAACTCTCGGCGCATAGGGCAGAGTCACCACCGAATGTGCCGTCGAGCCAGTCAATTATACGGTAATACCTACAACTTTTCAACAAAGAATCGCGAAACCTTACAGGACATAAACATGACATCCATATTACCCACATTGATATTCATTTAAAAACACACCCACACGAAAGAGGATATCTTGAAACAAAAGAACACGCTGTAAGTCTCAAGTGCCGAATACAGCAACATGTCTCGGGTCATTAACCCTGTGCCCGCACCGATCCGCCGACGGTCCCGGCTGGGGAGCGCCCTGATCAATGTCGATATGGTAATGAGTCTCCTTATAACTCGTAAGGCTCTTTATTCTGTTAGTGAGATTATGAAATTACATTAACTTTCTCATATTCATGTGTTATTGTCACAATATTTTATGAAGGAATTGATCACATATTCTGCCATCGCTTCTACGCATACCCTGAAATTTACGTACGTATATAGCAGCCTCTAAAAAACTCGTTGAAAAAAGATGCGAGTCAAGCTAATTTTTTATACCAGTTACATATACAGGGTCATTTGTAAAACATCAACAACCTCGCAAGTATAGATTACTGACCGAACAAACACAACGTATCTTCTTTTTTTTTTTATTGAGGAAACTCCCATGTTCCGTCCCTCTGTTTGGGAAAACAGAGGGCGGTGTGTCGGACTCGAACCGACCAAAACCCCAATATAGCCTCCCGATGCGCAGTTCCAGAGGAGCCGGTATCCCCACTGCCGGGACAATATCCGGCAGCTCCTCCGGAGGTGCGCGTGCCGCTCTGCGCGGTTCACCTCGTGCGGCGTTGGTCGATGTTGTGCACCCCACGGTCGTTAGGCGTCGGATGCACAACACCAAGATAGTAAAAATAGTGTGTATTTTCTTCAAATTAAACTCAATCTTCAAGCGGGTTTAGTTTTTTGAGCTGTCTGCTAATTAAATAATGAAAGTCACAGCTACATCTACCTATTATGTATTAACATGCAGCGAACGCTTTGACCCATCTTGGTCTAGGATTGTCGCATGTTGGTCTGGGACTTAAAAAAATGCGCCAACTATGTTCCTTGCCTAGCATGTCGTAAAAGGTATACCATCGTATACCATCAGTCGGGTATATGTGATTGTGTAGGCGACGAGCTAGCCACTTGGCACTACATTTTCACAATTTTCCATCTAACTCAGCCCAGTTTTGTTTTCGGCTGATTGTGGTTATGGGGATTTAGTGCCCCTTTGACTCTGCCTACGCTTTGGGGATTGCAAGCGTGTTGTTATGTAAAGCTTCGACACTTTCGGTCCAGTGAAATGTGCACTTGTTCCAAGTAAAAACTTTCAATTCCAATACCACAACAGTGAGACAGACCATTTTTTCCTTCGCTTATTTCAAAGACTGTTTACTCAACAACGATTGAATCAACATTTGATCAACACTTAAAATTTCTTCACGCTGTGCAAACACAAATGGGGAACCTCAGTTGCTTCATTGCCCAGAACAACATCAACTTAAATCGAGCTCGGATAACATCGCGACAAGTGAGTGCTTATATTGTTACAACAGGACGCTTAATGAAACTGTCGAGTTACGACATAACGCCAAAACAAAGGTGTTGCCGAAAACTCGCTTGCGGGTGGCCTACCACGAAGCCGCAATAAGTTTCGCGCCTGTGCGCTTTAGACGTAGGGCTGCCAGTAATATAAAAGATATTGGGCTTATTTTTACATACATACATCATCCTCCTAGCGTAACGTCCCGTGCTCAGTCGGGGTCCGCTTTGACCATCCAAGATTTAGCGAGTCTGGTAATTACATTGAAGCTACCTTCGTAACCCTTAGATAGGGAACCAGATAATTTGAATCATGGTTACACATCCATAGTTGTTAGAATGTGCAGGTTACATCGCTATGTTTTCCCTCACTGCTGAGCTAGTGGTATAAATGTGTACGAACATAGATCCATGTCCGGGTAAAAACTCCAGAGGTCCATGTCCGGGTTTGATCCCGCACCCCTGGAGTAAGAGGCACGTGTCCTTACCATTTACTATTTACCAAAAAAAATTGAGCCATGATAAATGAAACATTGTGAAAAGTAGTGGCTAGCGTCACATTTACGGCATGCTAGGCAAGGTAAACCAATTAGTACATAATTTTTAAGGCACTTATCTAAGTTAATTGGACGCAAAATTCTTCGTTGGTCGAATGCTCAAAGACGCTGGCCACGAAAGCAAAGGTTACGGGTTCAAATACCGCTAAGGGAAATGTTTCATATGATGAACAGTTGTACTCAAGTCATAGATGTCTATAAATGTCTATCCGTTCACCTAGTCTCCATAGCATAAGCTTGTAAGCTTAATTTGGGACTAGGGAATTGTGAGTCTGGAGAGAAAATTTATAAAAACAAAAAACTTTGGGCTGAATCTGGTTTGGAATATTGGTATGTTATTTTAATCGGAAATTCGGTAGAGTGGTAGTTCAAGAGCCATAAGCATACTAAGTTGTGCAGACCCGATTCCAGTATGAGTACTACACAGTACACCGTTCGCCTGACGAACAATACGACGAAAACAACAAACTTTCACGGTCACTAAAACGTCCTTAGATAAAATGCTAATTTCTATTGTTAAAATAGGTAATTTTATGTAATGTCAAATATAGTGCAACAAAATTAAAGGTGACTAATACTAACGGTAAATATAATTTATTTTTGTCACTCTTGATATACCTAAGTAATATAATTTCAGTTAATTGCTCATACATTTTATTTAATTTTGTTATATCCTTTTTTTCTCTTATGTAAGATGTGTTTGCCTGTAACTGTAAGATCAATCACGGAATTGTTATATACCCTGTGATATGTATAATGTATGTGCTTTATCTTATGTTGTCATCCTAATAAAAATAAATAAATAAATATAGATACCTCATTAAGCTCAATTTTCTTACCATTTATTACTTTTGCCGTACCTACACTAAGACTTAATCCACACACTAATTTCAAGATATCTACCCTAAATTTATTTTAAATTCAATACACAATTTCATATTTGTCTATACCTACGATTAAAACAAACTGTTTTCTCAATCAATAAATAATTTCAGTCGACATGGTTGCAAGCACTTGGCATTGTTGGATCCGAATCTCATCAATAAAAATTCCTCAATACGAATTTTATGGCTAATGAGATAGTCACAAAAGTGTTTTATAGAAGCTAATATGGCTTATATGGGTAGATTTGCTTCAAAGTTAAATCTGCACAGTTTCCAAATTAGTATATCTAGATATATATGTACATAATACGATAGATTTCAGTTCAGCGTCGAAAGATCGTCGCCAGCCCTGCGCCGAGATGAAGGTAACTTTCTAAGTTTCTGTTGACGTAATTTCGCATAAAATCCGAGGCGTCATAAACACGCCCATCTTGGCGATTTGCACAAGTCTGTTTGTTTGTCCGTCTGTCGGTAAACGGCTATTTGCTTTGGATACGGAAAGGAATTGCGCTTCCTTATAAAACATTGACTCTCCAATAATAGCAGCTCATTAAATACGACTTTGTGAGACACTGCTGTACATTTATTTAAAAGGTAAGTACAAAGTACTCGACAAAACGTGACTATGTACTTACATTTCGATAACACATTGCAGAGCATACCTAAAAATGTATTTAACGACCATTTTCTAAGTCATTGAAACTACCAACCTACGGTTTTTTAGATATTCCTACTTAACTACATTTCGGAATATTTTTTTAATTCCTTTTTATTTTGCGTATAAGAAAAAATTTAACGGAAACACATATTCTTAGCAATAATAATTCATACATACATATTTAATTAAATATTTTTTTTCTCAAAATTTATTAAAAAAGGAACAAAACTGCAAACTCACCTCTGTTGATTTTGTTTCACTCTCCAACATCTTAACACGTACAACGCTTAAAACTGTCTATTCTCTCCAAAAAATACAGTCACTCTGTGTCTGTCACATAACATACACCATTGAACACTAAGAGAAACAAAGATAATGGCAACACGTATTTAGACTAGATGATAGCGGAGATAAATACATCATACGTCGACACACAATTCTTTAATAGGTATGTGCCGGCGTTATCAGGGCAACACTTGAAAAAGTAGTGTACCAACGCGACTGGGAGCCAATTCCGTATTCATATAATCGCTCGCTTAGCATTGCTGGCTGGCTTAGATACCATGCGTTTATTTATCCTTAAAACGATGTGACTGGCTTACACGGTGTCAAGAAACAATTATCACAATAATAAAGCAGATATAGTAAAGGACTTTAGAAAAATATTGAATACGTATCTTTTGATTATTCAATAATCGAAAAATTAAAAAGATACAGCGCCCTAAAGATCAGAAATGGGGCGTTTTACGTTACTTGAACGGTACAGTTTTACGCACCTAGTGACGTCTCACGGTACTTTTTTTACTTCATCATGTTATATTTGCTAAACAAAATAAAAAATACGTAAGCAATATTTATTTGTAATCTTAATGGTATACTTTAACATTATTTTGAGAAAAATAGCCTATAGTGCTAGGAGGAAGGTGTGCGCGTATACATGGTATATACAATAATCAAGGGTATATAGAAGTACAATCTGTTTTTTTAGTAAAAATTGCAAAAATAGCACCCAAATTTGGTCTCGGTCCAGCCTAAATATGGTCTCTAGCTTGGTCTAAGTAAAGATGGATAAAAGAACTAATATGCCGAAACCAGTTCCATTCTATCTATTATGTTCATTCTCTTAAGACATCACTCATTAACGCTTCGCCTAATAAGCCTCTCTAGTATCTACGCAAATGTATGATTAGATATAGCATCCCGTACCTACCGGTTATCAAAGAGCATTATTAAGATGAAGACTTAATGAAATATTTAATAGTTTATTTTATTTCATTTAAAGCCCCTACGACGACTTAACCTACGTATATAATGATGTATATTGCTTCCCTGATAGTTAAAACGAGAGAAACAACTTCCTGCCATTACTCTGTCTGCACCTACCAAGTTAACGACGACCACCGGCGGTCAGTTCTCTGGTAGAAAAATCCAAGTATGTGAATGTAATACAAGTATCCACAGGCCAGTAAGGAACTGCTTACCGTTAAGCAAGCCATAAGCCAATAAGCATCATTACCACAATCGTTAAATAGAAAATATTGCATTCATTCAATTTTCACAGCTTTCCATCCGACCCAGCCCACTGTCCCATGTTGGTTTAGGACTTAAAAAGAATATGCCAACTGTGGTTCTTGCCTAGCATGTCGTAAAAGGCGACTAATGGTATATCTATCGGGTTTTGGGTGTGTGATTGTGTAGGCGACGGGTTAGCCGCTTTTTCACAATTTTCCATCTAACCCAGCCAGACTATATTTTTGGCCTCTTTGACTTTGCCTACCCCTTCGGGGATTATAGGCGTGATGTTATGTATGTATGTATTGCATTCAGGAAATTCTCAAACGGAAGCAACGCACACCTATTTATTGGGTGAAAATAGGGCAACTACAAGCTTATGAGAACTTTGAAATCGTACCAGTTATCAGTTTCCACTTGTACCAAGACGATACAAATTAGGTACTCAGGCCTAAACGGTATCATAAACGGAGGTTTCTCTAAAAGACCAAATGAATTACCCTTGATTATTGTATACATGTATCAGACAAGTATACATGTAAGTGTTTCGTAAAAAATCTCTTAAATCATCGGCACACCTAAAAGGAGCATGCAAAGGACGGACTATATGTCTGCGGGATTTTTCGTTCTTTATAGGTAGGTAATACTTACCTAAATAAAATAAATGAATAAATTCTCCAAACTGGCACACCAATTCCCCAGTTCCAAACTAAGCTAATTAGCTTGTCCTATGGATACTAGGCGAACGGATACGTTTATAAACATCTATGACTCGAGTACAAACTGTCCATATTCATCACACGAAACATTTGTCCTAAGCGGGATTCGAACCCGCGATCCTTGGTTTCGTGGCTAGGGTCACTGACCACTTGACCAACGGGCCTATCGATATATTTTAGTTGTTAGCAATTTATCATAAAGAACGAAATCCCGCAGACAAATAGTCCGTCGTTTGCGCGGTCAAAGGGTTACAAGGAATTAATTATTACGCCTAAACCCTCTACAAAGGCGACGACGTATTTTACGATTACAGAGAAACAGTAGGTAGTATAAAATATTTTATACTTTATTTCATTAAAGAAACGCCGCCAAGGAAAATCATAGACCATAGATTACTTCCACCGCAGTTAAGACGAGCGAAACCGCTTCCTGCCATTAGGCACCTTCCGCGCATGCGCCGCCCGCCATGTACGGAATATCGGACTCTCAAACGGAAGCGGCGGGGCTCGACAGCTTTTCCACGTGGTATTGAGACATTAATGGCTTTCTGGGCCGCAGTAGAGATTAGCACCAATCTAATGAAGGCCAACTCTTCAATGAGCAATAAAAGTACCTAAATAAGGGCCTCAAAGGCTCAGTGGAGAAGGGGTCATTTCCTTTTTGGGTGTGGTCAATTTGTAAAATTCGGTCAATAAGGCGTACACTATCAAAAATAAAAATAGACTCAAATCATTACATTTAAGATAACATATAAATTGGTTAGAATAATTAAAATGTGGTTCTCTCTGCTTACCCCGCTAGGGAAGTGGTGTGAAGTTTAGTTAGTTAGTTATTAAAATGCATTGTTTGGCAACGTTGCAGGCACCACCAGTAAGGAAAGTAACTACTTATGTAAATGTATTTGCCTTCTCTTATGCCCTTAGCAATACCTAATAGATTGATATGTACGTGACTGGCACGATGGCGCATTCGGTAGTGACCCTGCCCCATGCGCCAAGAGTTGTGGGTTCGATTCCCACCCAGGACAAACATTCGTATGATGAATACTTGTGTTTGTTCTGTGTCTGGGTGTTAATATCCAATATTTAAGTAGGTATATATTTGTAATACCACTGTTGATTCTGATATCCGTAACACAAGTGCTTAAGCTACCTACCTCGGAGTCAGATCAATGTATGTGATGTAGTAGGATATTTATTTATTTATTATACTTAGAAACAATCCAAGAACCTGCACCATCTATACTAACAGTGTTTTGATCACTTTAAATAAAGCCACCCTTAAAATCTCTTTGAGATTTTACGCATCTAATTACGTCCGCAGTGCCAATTAAAATCTGAAGCCGAAACATTAGTCGTTCTTAGCGAACATTCCGATCGCTAGGCACATTCGCGGGCGTATCTCGGATCAAACGATAAATCCGCGCACTCATAACTTGCGCACGCGATCTAGTTCACGCAGATCTAATCGCCTAATGAAGTACCTATGTGGTGAGTAAAGCTGCCACAGCCGCCGCACCTGATAGCGAGTGGAGGCTACGAGGCGTTATCGATTGAACTTCGGATAATGCCTACTCTTATCTTAGATAGATTCCTTTTTATTTCACCAAAAGTGGCAAACAAGCGGCCTGCCGATGTAAGCGGTCAACGGAGCCTATAGACACTTCAACACCAGGTTACTACAGGGGTGTACTTGATCTCGCTGGGGATTGGGCATCTTCATCCCTCGCTGACCAGGCAATACAGCAATACGATATGGTCCAATACTGCTACTTTACCTCCATCTTCTTTTAAAGAGTGGTAATTTTAGATTTCTGTGTCTGTAAGTTTAATGTTAACACAAGTTACTTACTTTAGGACACACATTTTACTACTAATTACATTAATAAATCAGCACGGATATAAACAGCTTACAGTAATTACGGTCCCTAGCTTCATTTGCATATTAAACATCAAAACTATGTCACCGACAGTTAGTGATATTGCAACGTTGGCACTTTCGCAAGGGCCCCCAAGGGAGTCCCATTAATTACAGTAGCCTGCCCGGCTGACCTAGATCGCGATCGCAGTTGAAATGCAAATCCCTGCGCGCGCAGCTAACGGAACCTGCCACTGCGCATGCCTTTGAAGTGGACCGAAATCATGGGCGGAACAGGTACCTTCGCTTGGACCTGGCTTTTATGGCGCCCAGTAATTATCTGTGGCACAATCTTGTTTATACTAGTAGGTTGGTGGCGCAATGACCGCTACTGATGGCGATAACCTAAGATTATATCATTTACTTATATTTAAATATGCCTAGGTATGTATAAATAGGTATTTAATATATAATGTTTTATTCTGAAATACCTACAAACTTGATGCATCTGTGTGTAAAGCTCAATTAATAGTGTCATGTCCAGTGCAATCGCATTGAAAGCAGTTGAACGGTAGCAAAAATTAATAGGGGGGAATTTTCTCTCCTCTCTCCCTTCTCTTCCTTCTTGCTTCGCATAGCACGGTGAGTTCCGCAAGATAAATGAAAATGCGATAAAAACAAATACCGCCAGTTACGCTGTAAATTACGTTTGTTGTGCAAGAACAGGCCGGTTCTGTGCTCGATTGTTATCAATTTCCATTACGTTCCTTAGGCCTTCACAGAATTTCCGCGTTAAATCCCAATTGACATTGCAAAGAAAACAGACATATCGAAACATTCAAAACATACACCTTTAAGAGAGTTTATACGCCAGCCCTACACGCGATGTTCCTGTGCCAACATAAGCGTCTTAGCTTCAAATAAGGATTGCATCGGCTTATTTGCGTATACGCAAAGCTCATTGGGTTTACTGCGACCTCTTTGCACTGAAGAGGTTTCTTAAAAAGTTTTTTTTCTGTAATATGGCTTCAAATAAAACGATTTTTTTATTTTATTTTATGTTGGAGGATGGGGATGTGACAGCATACCCGCGACCTCATCAACATTAAAGAGGCATAAGACCATCGGAACGAGTTTTAGTAGGAATGAATCCAGCATCAACGTCCCTGCAACAATTATGGCGTGCTAACGATCCATCGTGGATATCTCTCCATCAAAAAAAGGGTATACCTATTTGTATCGTAGGATTGAAAGTGCGTAGCGTAGCACGTAACATTTCATATACACTTAAAAGTGGTCATCTAAACGCAAACAGAACAATCAGTCAAAAGATCAGATCATGCAAGATCCACGTTCGTTCGTGCTCGATGGTTATCAACCGTTTGGGCTACATGCAAATGAGAAGCGATTAGTAAACCTGCGGCACCTGACCTTGTCTACGCAAGATCGTAACAAAGTGGACGCGGCATGTGCCATGCTATAATCAAATATAGCTGTAACAGGTGTTGCAGATAAAACTTCTATTGAATTGCATTTTTTTATAATTCCACTTAATTACCTTCTTTAATCACAAAAACTTATATTCCCAAGGAATAGAAAAAGCTAATAATTCCATATTGAATGTCCTGAACTTAACATACCTGATACAGTAGGTATACCGTATCCTATCAAATCATCATTACTAATATATTTTTTCGGCAATCATAACTTTGAAAAAATATCATCATAAGACTTCTAACATCATTTACTATAATACTATACTATAATAATCAAGCCTATTGAAATAAATAAATCACAACGTCACATCCAGGTGTTCGCACATGAAGGCCGCGCGTGCTTCCGGTCCGCGCACGCGCCTCCCATACGGGGCGGCGGAAGTGCGCCGCTCTCGCCGCCCTATTAGTCGCCTCGGACACCGATAGAGAAACGCTTTGCATTTCGTTTTAGGACCTACGAGGTATGGAGATGTTTTTCGATCGTTTAACTGTTACGACGTAGATACATATTAGCAGGTAAGCCGGCTTCTAAGTATCATATGTGTATTAAAAAAAAGCATAGGTAGACGAAAACCTCAAGAAGCAACCCTCAAATTAAACAACGTCCGTAAATATATGTAAAAATATTTTATATTAAATCATTTAGTTATAAAAGAATAGTTATATAACATTGATAAAGTTTTCTATTTCCATCACAATCTATTGACAATATTGGTTACTGTCAGTGATTGATGACAATATTGATAATGTCCTCTTCCGATAACGGTCACGGCGGCCAATCTCAACGAGGATTAGCCATCTGCGCAGGACATACAAGTGTGTGCACGGGAGTGATTATACCGGCAATTTCCGACTCCTTACTGTTGCTGAGTAATTTCACAATTAAAATAACCAGCCACATTTTTTTGGACCGACCCGGGATTTGAACCCGGGACCTCTTGGTCCTTACGCGGCGAATGCTACTACTAGACCAATGAGGCAGTCACACTACACCAAAGAGACAGTCAATATTGATAACATAAATGTAAACATACTATGAATTCAGTTATTATTACTAAACAAGAGAAAATAAGGGTTTCCATAAAACAAAGGAACCGCGCTCTAACAACCGAAGCTTGCATTGATCGCAATCGATGTAAACACATACTCTACAACTCAAGTAACACGGACAGAACGACAACCCACTAGATACGTAGATAAATTTAAATATCTAGGCAATCACCAATTAGCCATAAATAGAATAAATGATAAGCAAAATAAAAAAGATGGACGACAAAAAATAATAAGTAGGTAAACAAGCCGCTTCCTGTGTTGCAGGTGTACTGACTGGCTCGATGGCGCATTCGGTAATGACCCTGCCCCATGCGCTAAGAGTTGTGTATTCGATCCCCACCCAGGACAAACATTCGTGTGCTGAATACTTGTGTTTGTTCTGTGTCTGAGTGTTAACGTCCAATATTTAAGTATATATTTGTAATACCACTGTTGATTCTGATATCCGTAACACAAGTGCTTAAGCTACTTACCTCGAAGTCGGATCAATGTATATGATGTCGTCGGATATTTATTATTATTTATTTATTTATTATTTATGTATAACGTTTTATTGTAACTTCCTCTATTTATACATTTCCTCAGCTTTATAACCAAGCACTACACTGATATGTTCCATTGACTGCTCGCCATCAATAATCCAAAACGAATAAAAACAATATTAATATATATCCTACTTAAAAATATGACTTAAAGTAACCCCGTACCTACGATGACCATTCATAAAAATCAACACCGTACTGCGTAATCAATCCGTCGGCCGCGTGTACGGTCATAATTACGAGCGATGCACTTTCCATTTCGTCGGGAAAGTGTTACAGGTGCTCGCGCTGACCTTTGCTGCACCGCAGCTTGTCACTTCTGTTCTGACAGGTGTCAAAATGGAATATGGGCATCGGCAGGTAGGCGGCTACAACAACATGCCACCTGGGTCGACATAAATTACAATACGATGTGACATATTGTTTTAAGTAAACGTATTTAGAGTAAACAGTTGTATTTTTTTGTTCTTATGTCTTTTATTTTCTAGTCTATCTACGGGCACGTATCTACTACGTATTTGTTTAAGTAAATACACTGTCTTGTTGATACTGAATGCTGGGGTGCACGGACTAGTAAAAAAAGAAGGACTCCGCGACACTAACCGGACGTTGAAGCTCCACAGGTGCTCCAACTTGACACGCAACTTACGTCACACATTGACATAATACGTGCTCCAATAGACAGATATCCGATATATGGTCCTTAAGTATGACTCACACATTCATAAACGTGACTTCACGCTTCATAGTATGACAGTGTGGAGTCCTTCTTTTTTTACTAGTCCGTGTGGAGTGTTGGAATGGAGCAAACTAAACCTTTTTAGTGTGTACTGCTTTACAATTTAGTTGTCTTCTTTACTGTCACTCTCTTGTCATACTCCATGTAGCAATTACTGTTTAAATAAATATATATAAATCTTTATAATCGTCTGTTGTATTCTTTTAAGCCCAACATCCCAGCATTAAGCATAATATCCCATTATGACGGACTCCATAGGCTTTCTCGCTAACCACGGCCACCTTCATGAGCGTAGTACGCAATGACTGGACCTCGTGTGCCAAGGTCTATTTACTATAAGAACTTATCAATAATATTGTATTGTCGTGGTCGTCGTCGTCCCGAACCAAAAAAAAAATGTATTGGCCACCTCCACTGCATTAAAGATGCGAAGGCTAGAGTATACCGACTTCATATATTTTTTTAAATAAGTAAATAAATAGTACTTTGTAACTTTCCGGCCTAAGCGTGAGAAGCACACTAAATCGCTGTTGCAGTCCTCGTAAAGTAATTAAGTATTCTAATAAATCGAAGATAATCTAATTTCTGAAGACATTCCCTTATTACTGTAACAAACATAGTTAAGTGGGTATTTTCTCTGTAAACGATTAACAACAATATTTCACTTATCGATTCAATCAATTGCATCGGGAAAGCAAAATAAAATGACTTGCATTCAAAATAAACATACTTATGTGTATTTTATGATCTCATAACATCACGCACCAACAGAATAACTGGTTAATAACGAATAATGCTGAACATTTACAGTAACTTTTTACAAAACCAAAATACAATACAATGATTAGTTAGCTCCGAAATGCAACAAGTTGTGTTACCACAATGTCACTTTAATAAGGATGATGACATCACATAAAAGTAATTCCGAGACATACTTAATTTATTTAAAAGAACACATTACTTAAGATGCAAAATTTCACTAATTTCAATTGTTTGCATATTGAATAAATCGCATTAAATTATACAAATATGTAGTCTCAAGTATGCTTACCCGTGACTTCTCACTATCGCATTTTATGCAAAAGAAAGCATTGAACTTTGAGCATAAAAAGTATTCAAATGATTAGAGGTGACATCTACCTTATTCAGCTCAACATAACTGATCGCTATTAAAAACGAATTATATAATATTCCCAATAAGCACAAAACAGCATTTTATGCCTCTTTTCGATAGGTGGCACTTCACTTGAACAAATGTGTATAGTTTAATTAATAAAAACCAAATTATTAGTTTCCCACAACAAGGACTCGTATTATTGTGTATAAAATATCCATAAGACATTACAATGACATATGACTAATAGCACCCAATTGAGAAACACTTTTTTATTGAAGCAGGATTTACTTGTTAATAAACAAACCATAAATACATAATTAAGAAAATGTCCTTACTCAAACTAAATATAATCTTCAAATAAAATGCGGTTTTTCTCTCTTTGACGCTCGTCTGCTATGAAACTATGACGACATATTGACGTCACTACAAATGTATATTAAATTTCATAATGACTCATTATCAGTCATCTGAAGTGCAACAGTACTGCACACGTGAGGTGCTTGTGTGAGGCAAATTTACCCATCACTATTAGATACAGATATAGTCGCCTGCACTTCGCCAATAAAGTAGACGGATCCAAAAAATTAGGTACTCTTACTTTATCTCTTAATAACCCGTGGTAGCTCAGTACAATTTAGTTTAGACAACTTGTTTATTTAAACAGAATATAGGGGTTGGCAGAGTCGAAGAGGCAGCAGGCCTCATTGACAACATTCAGCCAAAAATAAAATGGTATGTGATTGTGTAGGCGACGAGCTAGCCACTTGTCTCTACTTTTTTACAATTTTCCATCTAACCCAGCCCATTGTCCCATGTTGGTCTGGGTCTTAAAAATAATGTGCTAACTGTAGTTCTTGCCCAGCATGTCGTAACAGACGACTAATAGTATATCGGGTTTTGGATATGTGATTCTAGTAGGCGACAAGCTAGCCACTTGTCACTACTTTTTTACAATTTTCCATCTAACCCAACCCAGTTTATCTAACTCCACTCAATTTGATTTTTGGCCAATCGGCGTTTAAGAAGCTCATTGTTTGTTGGAGTCCCCTTCGATAGTTACGAGCGTAATGGTATATAAATGTACTTATTTATGTAGTGACATGGGACATAGATCCTTTTTAGAGTTACATATTAATGGACAGTGATAAAAACTTTTTATGGCCTACCACAAATAATGATGATTATTTTTTTACATTTTCTTTCACTCATATGTAGAGCGCTGAATGGATAGCCATATTCATTTTTATTTCATAATGTCTAAAAAGCTAATATAACATATCTACATCATATCGAGCTCATTTAATAGGGTAGATGACACTGACTATAATTTGGTATACTTATAATGACCACACGCAATGCTCCGATAGATACATAACATACATACATAACTTCACATCCGTATCCCCGAAGGGGAAGGCAGAGTCAAAGACACAGCAAGCCCCTTTATCCATAGATTTTTTAAATAAATATATTAAGTGTTTCAAAACAGTCAGCAATTAAAAAAAATTTGCCAATAATTGAAATTTATGAAAAATTTAAGATTTTAAATAATATGTTAAATTAAGTAAAGTGTGTGATTTTTGTGTTCAGTGTGATCATTGCCAGTACCGGATCCAGCAATACCTATAGAATAAGTACTAAATACTACAGGCCCAGCGTGATTCGTAGAAGGGGTCCCCAGGACAAAGGGCCAGAGACAATGAAAGCATTTGCGGTCCTCGCACTGCCTTAATCCGGCACTGGTCATCCCTTGGTACTGGTAATGATCACCCGTTTCGTAAGGCGAGCAGGTCCGGTCAGCCCCAGGCGGCTAGCTGCGGTTGTGTCGGTTGCCCCAGCCGCGGCGGTGGTCGTCCTTGTACTCGTCCATGGCTCGCGCGCGCGCCATCTCTTCGGGGTCATCATCTTCAACCAACTGCTCCTGAACAATGCACCAGCGGTTAGTGCGACCAGAACCCCTGCGCCGCTCTTCAAGCGACGAGTTCCAGAAATTTTATTTTAACGTATAACACATTATTAAGATAGTTATAGAATTTTATATTATTAACATCTCACTTTGATTACTCTATATGAATTTATTTTTTAAAGTTGCTTGAAGTTGCTTAGAACTGCACAGCTCACATGCTTTTAAAAAGGTAAGAGAATCAAAGAGTGTCGAAAATTTATGCTTATTTTCAAAACTGTAACTTTCTGTATGAGCAGTATTTACGAATGTATATATTTCAGATTTACCTTGTGTACTTCTTCAGCTTCGTCTCGGTCTGTTTCCGTGTTCTGTATAGTTTGATGTGGAATATTTGTACCGCCAGGAAATCTGTCAAACAAAGTCAGAATTTGGATTTAAAATAAATAAAAAAAAAAAAATTATCAGACTGGTGGTAACTAGGTTAACATGCGTCTCAATGTGACACAATACAAGCTCACCCTTCAATATGAATTCCTACCTCTATTGTAGAGGTGAGGGAAATCAATTGTGGGGAAACTTACACATTAAAAAAAAAGGATATGCAGATATTGTGGTTCTCAAAAAAGACAATCTAAAATTTATAATCCAACTGTATACTAAACTTTCAAAAGATAATGAAGACTATAACTTGTATAAGAAAATGTATTAAGAATGTATGTAATCAAAATAATGTCTTCCTAACCGATATTGGTCACGGTGGCCAATTTCAACGAGGATTAGCTCACTACGCAGGATATATTATAGTGCACAAGTATGTAAAATAAATAAATTCTTTAGACTGACGCACCAGTTCCCTAGTTCTAAACTAAGTTTATATGCTTGTGCTATGGATACTAGGTGAATGGATAGACATACTTAAATACGTTTATAAACATTCATGAATCGAGTACAAATATTAATGTTTCTCACACGAAATATTTACCCTTGGTTTTCACGGCCAGGGTCTCTGACCATTCGACCAACGGGCCAGTCAATGTGCGCAAATACCGGTGCACTCTCTAAGTATTCCTACACTTTCATAGTCTGGTGAGACGGCAATACGACATGACCGGAGTGGTCAGGCGCAGGATTAACGGTTCAATGTGTAAAATTTTGCCCCGACCTGGGATTTTAACTGTAAGGTAAACTATTCGTGGTACTGACATGCCGTCCCGGACGCGCTGCTCGTAGAACTCCTCGACGGTGAGCGCGGGGATGGCGGGGTAGCCCGCGCCGAGCACCGCCTTCTGCAGCGCGTCGCGCGCGATGATCACCGGCTTCAGCGGCGACGCCCGCCGACCCTCCTTCGCCGGCTTCGGCTCTGAGGACATACATGCGTACCGTCACACCCGTAATACACGAGTCTAAGGAACAGCAAGCTCCTTAAAACACATACAACCAAAAACAAAATTCACTTGGGTTAAATGGAAAATGGAAGAACGATGGTAGCTGAATGGTAAGGATACGCGCCTCTTAACCGAGGAGTGCGGGTTCAACCCGGGCACGTACCTCTGGATTTTTCAAATCTATGTACGTATTTATACCACGAGCTTGACGGTGAAGGAAAACATCGTGATGAAACCTGCAAATTCAAACAACTTTGGATTTGTAACCATGATCCAAAAAAATTGTCTGGTTCTCCTATCTTAGGGTTACAAAGGTCAGATCGGCAGTCGCTTCAATGTAATTACGAGACTCGCTAAATCCTGGATCACGGTCTAAGCGGACCCCGTCTAGGCACGGGACATAGCGCTAGGAAAATGATGAAATGAAAAATTGTGAAAATTTTATGACAGGGCTAACTCGTCGCCTACATAATGACTCCACTCCATACCCCTTTAGACGCCTTTTACGACTTACTAGGCAAGGCACAAAGTTGGTACATAGTTCATCTGTGTTACATAAAACCAGATCTTGTAAATTATGATATCATAGATGAGTCAATTCATATGAGTGTAGGTGAGATGAAACTAGATTCTAGTTGATTATTATTAAGTATGACTCAATGTAGCAATGTATATTGCTACTGTAAATAAACTAATATATACTGTATATAAATATCATCTTCCTAGCGTTATATCCCGTACTTAGATGGGGTCCGCTTAGAACATAATCCAGGATTTAGCGAGTATAGTAATTACATTGAAGCTACTGCCAATCTGACTTTCGTAACCCTAAGATAGGGAACCAGAAATTTTTAGAATCATGGTTACAGATCCAAAGTTGTTTGAATTTGCAGGTTTCATCATGATGTTTTCCCTCACCACCGAGCTAGTGGTATAAATACGTACATAGATTTGAGAAATCCAGAGGTAGGTATGTGCTCGGATTTGAACCCGCACTCCTCGGTTATAAGGCGCGTGTCCTTACCATTGAGTTACGACCGCTCTTTATACTGTATATAAATAATTCCATAAAATTAGAATTCTATTAGCTCTTACCTCCGGCATGTTTTTCCATATATTCTAAAATAGGCTTTTCCTGTTCAATACTATTAAGCTCATCTAAGGCTTGGTTCACAAAGTTGAGTAGCAATGTTGTGAAGTAAGACCTCTTAGTTTCATCGTCTACTGATGGTGAATCCATTGCTTTTGACAGTGTACCTAATTTCTCTTTTAGTTCCTTCTGTTCTTTATATCGCTTGATTTTTGCTTCTCTAGTCATCACCTGAATATCAAAAAATTGCATTTGTAATTAGTACTACTATTGGTTTAAGTGGTGTTACAAGATGGCGACACTTTTTTTCTAAAAGGCTTTGCAAATTAAAAATATATTGTAAATCAATGTCTGAATATTTATTTAAAAAACATAAAATAAATTCTCCGGCTGACACCAATTCTACTACCAACCTTCTTGTACTTACTACGCAAATTAATAATAATAAATAATAAATTCTC
Organism: Glyphodes perspectalis; assembly: GCA_951394215.1. Classification (NCBI taxonomy): domain Eukaryota; kingdom Metazoa; phylum Arthropoda; class Insecta; order Lepidoptera; family Crambidae; genus Glyphodes; species Glyphodes perspectalis. The sequence goes on from OX596200.1 coordinate 1,965,982, forward strand.
CAGACTGTCAAACCAATTCCCTAGTTCCAAACTAAGCTATAAGCTTGTCCTATAGCTACTCGGTGAACAGATAGACATACTTAAATATGTTTATAAACATCCATGACTCGAGTACAAATTTCCATATTCATCACACAAAACATTTGCCCTTAGCAGGATTCGAACCCGCAACCCTCGGTTTCGTGGCCAGGGTCTCTGACCACTCGTCCAACGGGCCTGTCAAAACGGGCCTTTTGGCTGTTTATTTAAAAATTAGAACTACTTGACACGCACCATGTTTGCAATTTTAGCCTGTTCACTCTGCGGCCGCGACACGGTGCCTTGGCTGTCATTGCTTGTTTGTGGCACTTCTATGTCTGTCACGCCATAATCATTGCATCTTTGTATAAAATCTCTGGAAATATAACATGAGGCCTGAATAATCTTATACTAATATAAAAAGCTGAAGAGTTTGTTTGCTTGAACATGCTAATCTCAAGAACTACTGGTCCAATTTTTTTTTTGTTGTATAGTTCAATTATTGAAGAAGGCTATAGGCTATACAACATTAAACATAAACGTGTGTGAAACAGTGGGCACAGCTAATCATACTAATATTTGGTTACTATGTGGTAATAAAAATGTGGTTCATTGAAATGATTTCTGATATGATAATAGGTAAGTCATCACAAGTAATATTTTATAATGCCATCCCAACGTGGTTCAAACCCCCAGTTGTTTAGTCAAACAAATATTTTTCTTGCTCCAGAATTGCTTGATTAAATAGTGATGTTACATTATATTTACTTATTATTATATTTTTATATATTGCAACTGCAAATGCAACACTTAAAAACAATTCTGCTCAAAAACAAGCCAAAAATTATAAACTTAAAATATAACTTACTTGAAATATATTTCAGCAAGATTAACTAACTCTTTACGGGGCGTCCCACTGAGCTTTAAAGTGAGAGTGCCGAGTAGTGCTGGCAGCATAAGATATTGCAAAGTCTCCGTTGGCAGCTCTTCAATACTTTCGTTCCTACTGAACATTCCCGATAAAGATACCAAATTTGTGGCCTTTTCGAATTTGCTTATTGCTGATTTAATGCTCATCTGCAATTCATAATGATAACTAAGTATGAGAAAAAGCTCACTTATAAAAAAATAAAAATAATTAGGTAGTAAGTTAAAAATATGATTTAAGTAAATAATACATTTTAACAAGGTTTACAATAAACATAGCCAAAATGTTATGCATTTCTTTACAGTTTTGCATACCTAATCAAACCACAACACTATGTGGAACTTAAAACTAGCATATAAAAATAGTAAAAATAGTGCGAATAAAACAAAAACACGAAAAAATAACAAATAAAGTTACCTGAACCGGGTCGCTGTTTGTAGCTTCATTACCATTTTCTATGGCATCGTAGAGCTTCATAGCTTGGTCAAATATGTTTTTCAATGGCTCTTCGTCCGTAGATTGCCCAGCATCTTGATGTGCCATCTCTAAAGTAAATATTGTAATAATTTCGCAGAAACCCAAATTTTAACACCAGAAAACTATAGACATTTGGACAATAAAATGATTAATGACAGCTATTTGACACTACTAGCTCATATAGCTCTGGATTACAAGGAAAATATTTATTCGGCCTAAGCAGTGAGTGGCTGCATTATGAGTCAGATAAAAACGACTTTTCATCCAGCGAAATTTATACATTTTTACTTGAATCTACAATATAAACAAGATAATTATCTAATCCCAGAGTTGAACTGAATACTGGACATTTAGCAACAGAAATAAATAGGTATCAATCTAATTGTTAAAACTCCTGTACAGATAATACCAGCAATACATTCTAACATAAAGTTTGCTAGATCTATTATTATTTGCGGAATAATCAAAATATACGCAGCTTCATTGATTATAAAATAATATCACTTATCTGTTTGCTTAGATCTCTTAAACTGCGCAAGGGATATTGATATCAACAGTGTGATTCAAGAGGAAGGTTTATACATAGATATTGTTTCATTTCATATTGTTTTGTGCTCACCGTGCAAAGCCGGGGTGGGTGGTTAGTATATTATTAAAATAAAAACAACTACGGGTTAAATTAGTATTTGGTGCGCCTAGGAGTAGTAGTAGGCTAATAGCTTAGCATTATTCACTACTTATGTATCATTAAACCTCCTAATATATAAACAATGTTAACTGTTACCAATAACAATAATTCAGCCTGCATATCTACTAACAGCAATACCGCAAGGCTAGTACAATTTACCTCCAGAACAGTCGCAATGCAACGCAATAAGGGCCGTCGATCTAAATCATCATCACACATAGAATGCACATCACTATTCACTTTATTATCGAGCCAGCAGGTCTCCAGTGAGCGCTCAGTGACCGAGCTACGCGCACGTCAGCTTGATAATTCTCATGTAAGTTATGTTTTGTTTGTGTCCCGCGCCGGCCGGAACGAGCAGGATCAACCGACCTCGCTATACAATAGCTGCGTGTCCCGTGCTTGTGTTTTCATCGCGGTCCGACTCGGAAACGCGTTTCGTAACGTAATAAGCTGTTTGTGTCTTTCCTGGCCCTATGCATTGCAACTTTTCAATGACGTCAAGTTGTTATGAAATTTTTTTCTTGGCATGTGTTAAGTTAGCGCAAACAACTGCTAACAAAGTCTAGGAATAGAATTAAAGCTACCAGATCCGCATAGCAATGATTGGTTCACGATTGTAAATTATGGCTTAGTAAAAACTTGTACAAACAGTGTGGTAATATTGTGGCGCAGTTTTATTATGTCAGGCAGGCCGAAAATCAGTTGGCCATTTACTTAATATTCATTATCTTTGTAACACCAGTAATACTTACCTCAGTTACTTCAGTTCAGTAGATAATCGAGCTCTATTAAAGTAACGTGACTCCATATTATGCGTTCATGTATAACATTGTATTTACATGAAGTACCTAGTAAACAAGTAATAATAAATTCATGAAGCGTATTTTTCTTTCAAGTTTGTCTTTTCAAAACGAAATTCGAGTATAAAAAGAGTTTCTTAATCTAGACCAAGATCCCACTTAACTTTACTACCTACCTAAGTAGTTAATGGTGTGGACTACGCACTTAAATTTCATTACATAGGTACACAGTGGCGGATTTACCCTAAGGCCCAGTAGTCCCGGGCATAGGGCGGCCAGATATTAAAGGCGGCCAATCGTGATAAAAATTAAGTGATGACGCTTTAGTTCTGAGAATTATGGCCCAAGGCCTAGGGCGGCCAAGATTGTAAGTCCGCCACTGTACATACATGCAGCATTAATCAAATTAAGATGCCCTGAAGCCTATTTCCATATAGTCAAAGGCTGCTTAATTTTCGTCTGCTTAAATTTTTCCAATTTTTTAGTATAGATATAGGTTGATCAATTACTTAGAAAAAATAAGGTAAGTAACATATCAACCTATACTTATCTTTAATTGTAAAACTTTATTGATCAAGTTAAGTATATCGAGTTATAATCGAGTTTGATTTATCAATATAATATTTTTCATGATTATTACTTTTATAAATTCCGTCTCTATTATAGCATGTCGTAAAAGACTAATGGTATATGGGGTTTTGGGTATGTGATTGTGTAGGCGACGAGGCTAGCGACTTGTCACTACTTTTTCACATTTACCATCCAACCCAGCCCATTGTCCCTTGTTGGTCTGGGACTTAAAAATAATGTTCCAACTATGTTCCTTACCTTTTTTTATTTTTTTTGTTGTTTAAACCATCAAGCTATAAATCACAAAAACCATTCATTCATCATCTTCCGTTTTCCTCTGTCACTAAAATCGGAGCCCCAGAGGATCCAAAGTTATCCCTACGGAGGCGTAGTGCGATTATAAGCCCGACGTCTACCTCCAACTCGACGCCTACGGATCGGGTGATATAGCATATTATCCTCTCTCACCCGCTCCGCTGCCTCTTTTTGTCGCATCACTCACAAAAGGTGACTACAGCTTGCCATGACCTTTCGCTGTCGACCATAACTTTGACTACGGTAGGCAACGCGAGGTCGGTCCCTCTATTGCGACCAGTGCCGTGCGCGCCTCATCCCATTCGGGGCATGCCTCCACAGTATGCTGCGCCGTATGTTCAACGCAGCCACAATGATGGCAAACCGGGCAACTGTGTTTCTTGCCAAGCATGTCGTAAAGGGCGACTAAAGGTATATGGGGTTTTGAGTATGTGATTGTGTAGGTGACGAGCTAGCCACTTGTCACTACTTTTTCACAATTTCCCATCTAACCCGGCCCAGTTTTGTTTTTGGCTCCTGCTGCTCCTTTGACTCATCCTACCTCTTCGGGGATTATGGGCGTGATGTTATGTTTTATTTTTTTGTCTTTAGGTATTATTAACTTACTTAACATACAACAGAAGTATCAACCTTTTGTGGTCAGGTTACAGTAATGTATCTAATGCGATGGATAAAATATTTAACCTAGTAGTTATTTGATGACGAATCTGTACTTTACAGGCTTCTATTGTGGTTCTTAGTGAGTATTGTCTTGCATCAGCACGTAGGACCAACAGCTTATCGATTTTGCAAGGTTTTGTTCTATTTAACTACCAAGGTATTTTAGCAGTTTACCTCTGCAAATTATGAATACTGGCATAAAGCAACAAGAATAAGCAAAAATTATCATAACAAGAGACTAACTGCACAACAATTCTTCCGCGGTCGTGGTCGTGGCATAGTCACGTAGTTAGCTGCAAGCACTAACCATGATGACTCAACTGGCCCGGGTTGTACGTCATTAGGGTATCTGTTTCATATTGTGGTTTCAACAATATTATTTTGGAGCATTGCTTTAGCAGCAATATTTTACGATTACTACACTCACTACTTCTTTGGTGTCTTTATTGTACAATATTGAGTAGATACAATATTCAGGTCGAAAGATCGTTTGTACCAACTCATTCATAATGTGGATGGAAATGGAATGTATCGTAAATAAATGAATTGGAATTATAAAGACATGACTCCACATATCGAATGCTACTGTAATGCATCACGCAAATTTGCGAATTGCACTTCAACTCTTATACGACCTTAGAGATTGGCAGTTTACACTTTCTTAAAGTAATTTATTAGTAGTATTTGAAAATGTGGAACTATCACTACTCTATCAAGTACCCAGGTATATCATTCAAAAACAAAAATTAAAACATTTACAAGAAAGAAGGGCCAAGATCAATAATTTTCCAACTCATACGTAGAGATTTCAGATACAGCGTGTTTTCACCACAATTTCCGACAGACAGGCCCGTTGGTCGAGTGGTCAGAGACCCTGGCCAGGAAACCGAAGGTCACGGGTTGGAATACCGCTAAGGGCAAATGTTTCGTGTGATGAACATGGACATTTGTACTCGAGTCATGGATCACCTAATATCCATAGTACAAGCATAAGCTTAGTTTGGAACTAGGGAATGGGTTTGTCAGTCTGGAGAATTTATTATTTATTATTATTAATTTGCGTAGTAAGTACAAGAAGGTTGGTAGTTATTTGTGGTGACGTCAGCGAAGGCTCTAATCCGCTGCCCAATTTATCGATCAAGAGCGATAGCCGGTAGCATACAAAGTGAACTTGTATTTATAAGTAGGTTGGTATTGCTCTAATATGTCATACCGGTAATACCTGGTTATTTCTCGCGCAGTTTTATCAATCCTGACATTTTATATAATTGCCACATCGTTCTAACGACCATTGCATGGCATGCCATACATTACAATCTAATAGGGACATTTCGTTGAAAATCTAATACTCAGTTGCAAATAGGTAGTCCCATTTTGTGTTATTTCTCGAAGGGTTAGGCAGTCCAAGGAGTAGCATCCATCCCAAAGGATCTGTGACGACTGTTGCGGGTTGAACTCAAAAAGATATGATGGCCCTTCTTTCCCACTGGACACTCGCACGTGCCCAGGACCGCGCAATCGAGAGGGCCCCTGTGTAAGGTTGCACCTGGGCACATTACGAAATTAATTGTAATATTTACCAATAAAACAATTAAGTTCTTCGTGTGCCCAGACCTCTAATAGGTTAAAGGCGGCCCTGATGGATGGGTTTTACTATCTTTGCGATAATAAATGTATTCCTTTTAAATCAAATTAATTATATCGCTACAATTTACTTTGGGATCTGTTCGATTTATTTATATAGTTCGAAATATCCAATTATTATAATTCCGAGTTTCATAGAGGTGTAAAAGAAGTAAAGATTTCTGGAAAATTCTGGCGGCAGACGGGTCGGCCGGGCAGGATGAGGACCATTACGATGATTGTGTACGGCGCCCCACATATCACAACGGCCGTTTTAATCCAAGAAACGTCTAGAATAAGGACAAAGAACATGTTGTCCAATTAATGAAGCTGAATGCATCATGCCCGTTGTACTCCCTAGAAACATATTAGTCACAAGGGTCATATCAAAATTATCTAATTTATGCAGATAGAGAGAGAGAAGACATAGTTTACTCGTAAAAATACTTATCTTTACGAGTAAACTAGAGGGCTCGGTATATGTGCAAGGATTCTCCATGGATAGAAAAAAAAAATCGAAGATAAAACTACTAGAGATAATCCACTCGTCTTATCAACAAAATCTTTACATAGTATGTATAAAACTAAGTCGCCGCTTCTGCCTGTTCGCTTAGATCTTGTGAACTACGCAAGGGATAGTGATGTGATTTTCACTAATAGATAGAGTTATACAAGAGAAAAGTTTATGTATGTAGTTTTACGCTCGCTCTGCGAAACCGGGGTGGGTCGCTAGTATAAAATAAACGCCTAATATAAAATAAAATAAATCTAAAGTAGAGATAAATCTGAGAATTGTTTAAATATTAGGTAGGTATCACTAATTTAATAATCTGTAGGCCACAATGATAACTTAGCATGGATAAATATGTGTTTAAATAAAACTTAAATTATCTAATGAAGTTTCCACGACAATATTAAAGGCAGATTAAGTATTAACATGACAAGTTACTTTTCTTGATTTTATTTGTTGATACAATATTTACGACCAAAGAATGGCAAAGTCAACACAACACATGTCAGAACTATAAACGACTGCAGATCTTCGCATGTGTACGCCATTATTTACCGTTTCAATTAACAACACTAATCTAACACGGATAATCTTGTTTGTGACACGAGTCAATTGAATAAACACGTAATTTTCTTCGTTACAGTTAATATGGATGTTGCGACTTCTCACTGATTCTGAACATCAACATGGCTAGACTCTCGGTACTCCTTCTCCTCGTCCTCACGAACAGTTTAGTGCAGTGTTTCAACGGGGACAGCTTCGAGCTAGAATGCCCAGACGAATGCGATTGTCACTACTTCAGGATCAACTGGGTGACCGACTGTTCGGAGAGCAACCTGACCGAGGTGCCGTACGACGAGCTCAGCATGAGCGTCTACATCCTCGACCTAAACGGGAACAACATCACGACATTGCAGACCTTCCCTGGAGATATAAAGATGAGGAGGTTGCAAATAGCCAATAACAGACTGGCGCGAATTGAAAGAGACGCGTTCAAGGGTCTGGAGTACCTCATAGACATTGACCTGTCCGGAAACAACATCAGCTACATCGATCCGGAGGCTTTCCTGTAAGTTCTTAACACAAAGTTAAATATGGTGTCAAACGATGTCGAGGTAAACAATATTCAATGTCACGGCAAATGTGCTCTTTTCATATTATGTATATACCTGCTAATGCGTGTGCATAGGCAGGTATATACATAATAATAAAAAGTAATAATGTTATTTATTTATGAAGTAAAATGGTACCTAAACTTATCTAAAATTATATGTTTTTGTTGTAATACTGCCAAACCAACATGATTTGAATAAACTTCACCTTTTATTTACAATTACAAAATGTATCTATCTACCAGGTAGGTAGATACATTTTGTAAGTTGACAAGTTGGAGGGGGGTTTTGATAAGAATACCTATACATTGATATATTGGCCAAATTCTCAGAATTTTGTCAGGAGCTGTTACAAATGATACCAAAAGTTTGTTAATTCTCATCTAAAAAGTCGACAAGTGTTGTGACCGGCTGTCGTGTTGAAACAACACTGACTTACTCCAAAAAAGAGTGAAACCGCGGTGCAATGACATTGACAATCGTAATTAAATTACAAGCTAATTACGATTGCGCCGCTAGCGCTTCGTGTCGAACATGAATTGGCAAATCCGGCGACGCGTAGTCGCAATTTTACACAAACTACTATATTCTAGAAGAGAAGACAACTAGAAGTGTTATTCCGTTGTTTTGTCTGATGCAGTCAAATGGCTTAATGGAGATTTCAGATGATTTCGAATCCCTACCTTGGCAAGACACAACAATGTGTCGTGTTGCTGTTAATCTATATTATATAAATTATGTTTCTTAATTAGCTTTTGTTACCTACCTCAGATTTTAAGAATATCCAAATAGCGATATCTGATGGATAAATTAGGTATGACTAAGTACCAAATGTGGGGGAAATGGAATTTGATCCAAATTAGTTTTATAAAAGCGAATTAAGTTCATATTATGTTCAACATTTAAAACATATAAAACTGTCAAACTAAAAATGTTTTACCTATTCTTGGTGTTTTTTTTTTGTCAGATTTTGTAATACAATACAAACAGGCAAACTTGCCTCGATAAACAAGCACACCGTGCTTGCTTTCATGACGTCATGTTGTTTTATCGTTGGGATCAAAAACGCATTGTCACACCCAGCTGTTCAGCGAATGGCATAATAACAGAGTGCCACTTGTGGTTATATTGTATTTTGTGAGGCTTACGCGATTAGGAACTATGCTTTGTACAACCAAAGTACTCACCGGCCAATCCCTAGTATAAAACTTAACGATGATCGTTAAAGCTAGCTGTAGATATAATTATATTTTCATAGTTTATACGTGTGACAACAATACACGCGTGACTCATTGTTTACTTCACACTGTACATATTTTCTCACGGACACCCATTGTCTGGCGGCTTGGCTGACATTCATCCCTGAAGCACAATGCTGATGACAAAATTGTACCAATTGAACTTGATGCCGCGCTGACCAGAACCGACAATTGACGTTAACTCGTTATGCCAATATTAGATAATGGACACACAACGAATGCAAATTGAAATCGCTGCCTAGACACCCATTTACGAGTTTACAACTCGTTGTAAAAGGATGCTTGCGTAGAAAAATACTTGTTATTAGACATTATTACAACTAAGTACTCTACAGATTTTGTTGCTTTTCATTTCAGAGACTCCCGTGGACTGCTTAACGTTGAACTTCAGGACAACCCAATCAGCGTCGTCGAGGGGCCCTTCCTCGTCTCGAGTACTCTTCAGTTTCTGGACATAAGCTCTTGCAACTTATCCGTCATAAACCCACAATTCTTTGACAACATCACCTCGCTAACGACCGTCGACCTCTCAAAGAATCCGCTGCACACATTAGAAGGTGGTGTGTTCGACATGTTGACTAGTTTGGAAACGCTTAAACTGAACGACTGCAAGTTAACCAGTGTTGCCGAAAACGTCTTTTCAGCATTGAGTAATCTGAAATATTTAGAGCTTGCTGGCAACCAACTCACGAACACAGATTGGCCCGAATTATTAGGAAAGCTGACTAGGCTTGAATACTTGAACTTACGAAAAGCAGGAATAACATCGCTATCCGAAGATACATTTTCAAATTGCACCAACTTGGTCACATTGGTTTTAGCAGATAATGAACTACCTGAGTTAGATGTTGCCATTACTCTAGGAAGCAGTGTGGACCACTTGGAATTTTTAGACCTTTCGAATTGCAAAATAAAAGGGCCGATATCAGGCGAAGCTTTTGCAAATGCAACACGTTTGAAGACTCTTTATCTTTCTGGAAATCCTTTATTTGCTCCAGATTTGCAGGAAGCTTTGGAACCTCTACCAAAACTTGAGAAGTTATTCATGAGCAACTGTGGTTTAAGAAATCTTCCGGATAATTTCAACGTCTTTGATAACCTTCAGGAACTGGATATATCCAACAACCCTCTTGTAAATGTCTTTACAAAACTATTGGCGCCACTTGAAAAATTAGAATACTTAAACATGGGATATAGTAATCTCTCATTTATAGGCCCGGACACTTTTTCAAAGATGACGTCAATGAAAAGGCTTGTATTGTCTGGAAACGATCTTTTGTCTCTTGAGGCGGGCTTGTTTGGTAATTTGACGCAATTAACAACGCTAGAGTTAGAATTTTGTGGACTAAAAAGACCACTGAATGCAAATGCTTTTTTCAAGAATCTCACTTACATGGATTTGAGAGAAATTAGACTTGGAGGTAACCCGCTAGTCATTCCCCAGTCAGGCCCAGTGTTTCCAAAACAACTTTCTCAAGTTACAATACTTGATATGAGCAACTGCAATATTACTTCGTTGAATGTAAATGCCTTCAAAAATACGGAAAACATAACAGATCTGAACCTGGGCGGTAATAAGCTCATATCCTCATCCGATAGCCTACTGTTCTTAGAAAGACTTGAACATCTGGAAAAGATAAACCTGAGTAATAATAATCTAACCACGATTGATCCCCAAGCGTTCGTCCACAACCCAAAATTGCACTCCTTGAATTTAATCGGAAATCCGTTTGTATGCGATTGTAAGATCGCTGAAATGTGGGACTGGGCGAACATGATAAAGGGTAATTTGAATGTCTTAATAGGAGCCAAGAGCGCTGAGAAAGACATCGTTGTGAAAGGTAACAAGAAGAAAAAACATTTGTATTGCCATTACAATGAGACGCAGCTGCGTAATTTGACGATTGCGGTTAACAAGACTGTGCCAGGGAGAAGGCCTTTCACGAAGCCAAGGGAGCTAACATTCGCAAACAGGACTTGGGCAAAGTACGTCAGGGAGTCGGGCTGTGAGCCGATGGTGAAAATCTTGAAACCTGTCGCCTTACGAGCAGACATCTTTCACATCAAAAATAGCATGATATCTACGGGGCTGATAGTGACGACGTGCATAGCAGTAGTCTTCGGTGTGGCATCAGCTTTGATGACTTGGAGACTCATTCGAAAGAGAAATTTCCCAGAAGTTAGAGATACAGAGAATCACAGAAAACAGAGATAGCATACAAAAATAAAAAGGTGTTAATTGTCCGAATGGGACATTGAATGGTGTTGAAACCGGTTGCCTCCAAGTTGGAAGTAGTTTGTAGAAATATTCTTTATTTTTTTACTGATATAGGGAACTGTTATTGTATACCTAATTAAGTAAGGATTAGGTGGAAATATCTGAACCTAAATAAAGATAAAATTTTCGAAATCGCTTTAATAAATCAATAAAAGTAATTTAAACCTAAAAATAAATACGGAGAGGTGTAAATTATATCGAGTTAGTTCATAGGGTTCTATACCTTTGAAAGCTTTTAAAAATGATTATGCTATTGAAGAGGAAAATGCTGGCCTTGAATTATTCGTGGGCATATTAAAGGGATTATTATCGAAACTATAGGTAGTGGAATATTTACATAATACATAAAGCCTCCTAGAAACTAGTCACATTAAGAAAAGTTATTTCTAATGTAAAGGATTAATGGATATAATTATAATAATTAATATTTATTAATAAATGTTTGTCATCCACCGGAAATAATTGTGAATAAATAAAACTGAACAAAGCCTAATTTAGATTTTTAATAAATAAAATATTTTCAATGATTACTGATGTTTACAGAATTATACCTGTACGTACATACACAACGTCACGCCCATAATCCCCGAAGGGGTAGGCAGAGCCAAAGGGGCAGCAGGCCCTTTTAACCACATTTAGCCAAAAATAAAAATGATACCTGCCTCGTGATACAAAATTACTTTATTAGTTTAATGAACAACATTAAATAAGTGTAACTTATATCAGACTATCAGACTACATCACATTCATTGATCTGACTCCGAGATAAGTAGTTTAAGCACTTGTGTTACGGATATCAGAATCAACAGTGGTATTACAAATATATACTTAAATATATTGGATATTAACACCCAGAAACAGAACAAACACACGTATTCATCATACGAATGTTTGTCCTAGGTGGAATCGAACCCACAACTCTTGGCGCATTGGGCAGAATCACTACCGAATGCGCTATCAAGCCAGTACATAAATACAATCCAGACAAAATAGACAAAAATAAGTCATAACATAGCTAAAATTCGCATAGAGCTAAAAATTGGCAGAGACGTTAAATACATCATTACAAATAAAATGTCAAAAATCCCCTTCGATATAACTTCTGCAAAAAAAATTATTCAAGGTTCGAAAACGGTAAGTTTTATCGTGAAAATAGATCAGTCAAAAGTTGTAGATCATACAATTCTCTACAAAAATGGTCTAGTCACTTTTTCTCTTACGACTTACCATTCGTGAGATATCGCGGTTTTAATAATTAGAAAATTCATATTTTTCACTTATTGTATTAGAATATTTTCCCAAAGTAATTTCATATTTTAAAACTATGACGTCCAAAAACTTTTTAGTTATCTAATTAATTGACCCTCGTAAACGTTCGACATGAAAGAAACTCGATCCAAAATATAATTATTATTTGTCTTAAGATTCTTATGCAACCCTACCTTGTAAAACTAAGTCTGCTAAATAAAGTCCGACAAATTAGTTATCACAAACCCATTTTCTGGATTTAATGACTTTCCATTACAGCTAGTTAAATGCAATATTACTGTTGACCGCAAAATGTTGCCTGTTTTTTGTTTGTTTCTTCACCGCTCCGCAACTTGCTGTACCGTTCATAATCTCTGTTTGCTACGCGATTTATTTAACCGCCATTTATCATCGTATTCTCCAATAAATTGATAACCTTGATCATGTTCAAAGGACTTAACTGACGTCAGACTTTGTCAATTTGTGATTGTTTAGGGACTGATAAACAACACACAATTATAAATTAGCCAGTATTGTACATCTAATAAGGGCTAATTTAAAAAAGCTCGAGGTACACTATATTTACGGAGTACATAAGGTGAGAATTCTAATTTTATCAATGTAATAAAATACTGAATTTCATTATGTATGTCAACCTTTTTAAGAAATTATATCTACTTAATACGCACATGACGTTTTTTTTGGCTTACATGTTTCTAAATCTCAGAAATATTTACACGATACTAAGATGTTCAGGGCATCTTATTTATGGGATAAAATCACTCTCCTCGCTCATAATGATTAAAATTTAGCACATTTAAATGTTTCCTAAACAACAGTGACCTTGTGTATTGTTGACCAGTAAAATACACAGACCAAAACTTTTTATTAACAAAGTGTGTACAATTCGTCACTAAGTAATAAACTGAACAATGCAATAGAAAAGCTCTAGATTTGCACCTGTTCTTTATGCAGTCGCTTACGACAGCCGTAGCAAATCAGACTCTATGACTTTTTGCTGACTCTACGGTGGCTGACTCTGTTGATAACCAAAGACGAGGTAGCTTTTTTGTTTACAAGAATGGGAGCAACTGATAGCTGTCGTCACGTAACTTATTTGCAGGCAGCGAAAGTTTTGTTGCGCAATATCACGCTGAAGCAATGCTGAAGGTTCTGTCTCAAGTGTCGAACATTAGAAATTAATGAAACTCGATTATTTTTCAACAATGTTTAATTATGAAAAACTATATAACATTCTTATGAGCTATTTTTAATATTAGATACAATAAATACGTATATAATCTATCAGCTAGGCTTGCCGCCCGATGTGCTAGTTTTCTTTATGTACCAGTTCTCCTTATAGATCTTTTTCCTCATTCCCGGCTTTTCACTTTCGGGACTATCGTTGCTCGCCATCGCTGACAATTCGCTGTCGAGTAGCCGCGGGATGGCGATGGGCTCGAACCCGTACTGGAACTGAGGCTCCACGAAATTGGTTTTACTTCTATATCTTTGGAAAGGACGCGACGCGTGCGCCGTGCTGTCGCGGTTGCGCGGCGACTCCTTAGAGAACTTGTAATCGTATTTTATCGGCTCGGCTTTGTACTGGGCGAAATAATTCTGCTTCTTCTCCGGCACAGGGTTGAAATCGAATGAGGGCGCTACCGTATATTTACCGCTTTTCTTCTCTTTCTTCTTGTCATTCTCGTCAACGAAATACTTTTCAGGTTTATACTTCTTGTACAACTTGTAATAATTCGCCTTGTTCTGGTAGAGCTGGGCCATGCTTTCCGGTTGATTTACTGAGTAATCTGAGTAATAATCTTCTTTGTTGTTATCTCTGGCATCCTTGTAGTTGGAGCGTGTGCTCTTCGGAAAATGATCACCTTCGGCCTGGTATTCTTGGAAGGGGGTTTTTTCTACTTCAAAGTCGTCATGGTCGCGAGATAATCCATAGCTTGCCGGGTTGTATATGTCTTTCTCCCGGTTGTCTGATTTCCCTTCGAATGCCTGAAAACCGTAGGCGGCGTTTTTGTACGCCTTCTCAAAGTCTTCTTCGTCGTTTCCATCGTCTTCGATCATTTCCGCCATAATGTTTTGTTCTTGATGAACACGCATTTCATCCGGGCTCTCCTCTTGGATAATGATACGTTTCGCTTTCTCATGTATCACTGGTGCTGCGGAGCTATGAACCTGCGGAGGCGACGCCTGCGCCTGAGATTGCTTTTGTTGTTCAATAAACTTCTGATACTGGTCCAATGTCGACAACGGCTCGGGATAAAAAGAGTGGTATTCATCTTCTTCTTTCTCGCCTTTTTCAGGATTACCTTTCAAATTAGCTGCAGGTGCTTCTGATGGCACTATCTTAATGTCTTCTTCATACTCTTGAGTCACCGGGTACTGTGCCTCTAGTTGAACAGGTACTTTTATCTCTTGTGAACGTTGTGGTGGTCCGTAATTTTGTCTATGGTGCACTTGTTCATCTTGGACATGGTGAGCACTTTCAGTGGGCCGGTGGCGTATTTCTTCTTTGGGTCTGTAATTTAGGTTTTCATTCTGTCTATGGTGCTCGTTCTCATGAGATCTATGTTCTACTTCTTCACTTGACCTGTGCGGTGCTTCATCGTGCCGTATTTCTTCATTTTGATTAGGAGGATAGCTATGATGATATTCTTTACTAGGTCTATGATTATAGTTGTGTCTGGAGTCACCATGATACTCACCACCATGGTGGCTCTGCGGATATGGACGGCTTGGTTGATGATTGTGGCTTTGGGGGTGACTTGGAGTATGATGATGACTTTGTGGATGACTTGGATGACTTTGGTGGTGAGGATGACTTGGGTGATTTGAGTGGTGTTGATGAGAATGTGGAGGACTTTCAGAATGGGGATGACTTTGTGGATGAGACGGTCCGTCATCATCAGATTCACCTGAAGAATTCTCAACTGATCCAGCATCTTCTGACTCGACATGGTGATCATGCTGTTCTCTATTTTGTTCCTCTGGCTTAAACGTATATATCAATTGTTCCGGTTGCTGTCCGTCACCTTTGTATGTGACAACATGTTTAATTTGCGCAGGTTCCTTGGAAGTCACAATATTATAACTCACCGGTTTCTTTTTCTCTGTTTTTGTATAGCTGTAAGTAATTGGCTCTGACTGTGTTTTCTCATCGTAGCTGTAAGTAATCGGCTCATCATCGGACGCCTTGTTGTAACTAACAGATTTTTCTTTATAAGTCTCCTTATAGTTTGGCGAGTTGATTTCAAATGAAATTTCAGGGCTGTCATTTAATTCAGGCGTGCCTTTAACTGTTACAGTTGGTTTTTTAGCCGGACGAGCTATGTGAGGAAGGTCATCATCAACTAATTCTACTTTAGGCTGCTTAGATTTCTTTTTAGGCGCTGCCTTTGCTTTTTTGTGTTTTGCCGCGTCATTTGCATTGAACTCCGGAAGTTTATGATAGGTAGCTTGATTTATTCTCGGCAGAAAATGTTGCACTTGAGGTACAAGAGGGTTAGCGAAAGTAAGGGGCTCAAGAAGGCTAAGGTCAAGCAGAGGCACTGGAGGCTTCGTCTCAATATTAACAACAGTCTTCTTACCATTCACTACAGCTGTGATCGTTGCGGGGGCTGCTTGAATTTGACCCTTGTCTTCATATGCCTGGCGTGCCCCATTGCTTATTACATGAGCATGGTTTCCTGCAGGTCGTTGTTCTAATCGTTGAAATTTAACCTCATTGTTATACTGCTGCCCCGACTGACTATTGGAGTAAACTGCCTTGTTGCTGCTAGGCTGTTGCTGGGCGGTGATCGCTTGCGTATGCGTTGGTACAGATGACGATGGAGCCAAGCTTCTAAGGTTCTGAGCGTAAACAACTGGTTGCGAGAAGCCTGTGAAGCCTTGCGTAGGGCCCTGTGCTACTTGGAAGGTTGGCACACGGTACTGAGATCCGACAAAGTAGTGAGGCGTGGCTTGCTTTGCCTGAGATGCCGCGGCTACTAGCGGCTGCGCCAGATGCGTTGGCAATTCTTGAAGCGGTAGATACTGTTGTGGGAATGCGGTTCTATATGCTGCCGTCTGTGGACTATCCACAAATCTGTTTCCATAAGAATCTCTCAGGTAGCCGTTCGCGTTATTAATTACTGGGACGATCCTGGATGCTGCAGCTTTCGGCGCGGAAATGAACGCGGGAATGTGGAAAGAGTAGGCAGCATACGGGGCGGCACTGGCGTACACGCCGACCGGCACGTTCCGATAGAGTCGCGGAGCACTTTCTGCACTGACATTATCATTAACTAACGAACTGAGCACAGTTTTCACTGCTTCTCCTGACGTCTGACTTAACGCCAGCCAGCATAGTACCGCGTGAAATGCCTGAAAATACAAAACAGGAAGCATTAAAACTTAAATTGAACTGCATCGCATTAAACGTTACGGATATTATGTGACAAGACCGGATATTATTATGAAACATCAGAATACAGATACCTAAGTCGTTTCCAAATTCGTAGTATTTGGTACTATTACAACTATTACTACTGATTGATTTATCTTAACAACTTATCAAATTAACACTTTCGATAAATCCGGTACCCAAGGAATGTACTGTAAAATTTTGAACGTCATTTCAACCCGATTGCTTAGATTAAGATAGAACAGTTAATGCATTTTATCACATTTATTGTTAACCTACCTTTCTCCACATGGTGACCCACGCTATGTCGAAGACAGTGGGAGCGGCACTGCGCGCCGCGGCGCCCTCCCTGCGCTTATATTCGAGCATGCGCGCGCGCACCAGGCCTTCACCTTACGCCGGGACTTCGTAGCGCTGCCGATTCGCGTACAATTACACGGGTAATTTCGGATGATTTTACATTTTTTCAATGACATTCATATTTAAAAATTAATAAACAACACTTTGTTCTGACTTAGGTACGAATGGATAAATTTTCATTGTAATTTGGAATGTGCTTTAAATATTTCCTAACAGAAACTAAACTGAAGCCCGCTCATGCCATTCAATACAAGACATTAGGAAATGTTCGTCGACTACAGTTTACATATTTAGTAGTAAGTATTACTTTCACTTAATATTAATCAGTATTAGTTACGTATCAGAACACGCGAATAAATATTATGAAAAACACTTAGGTAACTACTAAAGCAATTAAATAATTTAAAGTATACTTCCAAGTGCAGGAAAAGTTGAACGATGTTTTAAGCATCATATTACAAATATGAAAATCTTTATATACTGAACCAGGCTATAACGGCAAAAAGGAAAGTTTTGCCCATAAGATTGTACTTATCTACATATCGATTGATTTAACTTTAGGTACACCTAGGATTTATTTCTAAACCAACTAAGTATGTGGTTCCTTGAGATATTGTCAAAACTGATAGCTATTGCTGTTGGGCAAAATACTAAAGTTTATTAAATAGTATTATATATTTTATATAGTTAGGTCCATTTACCCGTTTACGTTGTCTCGTAAACTAAATGGACTTAACTATTGTGACAGCCCAAACGAACTCGTTATATCATCCAGCACACTTCACTCTCAAGCCACTCAACGATCACTGGCTAAATTTAATTAAAAATGAAAAATATCCACAAATTACTTCCTCATGTAACTCCGAAGTCGCCCACAATGGTTCTGGAACTAAACGCGTTATGCAATGGCGAATGGGTGATAGATTTCTGACAATAGGTCCAAATCTTTTTATTACAAACATTCAAGTAATCACCAAACTCAAAAATAATAATACAAAACATTATGCTACCGACAGCTCAATGGTCGCAAATAACTATTTGGGTATATCCTTAGTAGGTACTTTTTACAAATGAAATGAAATTATCTTTATTTACGTAGGCTTTAATAAGCACTAAATCGTCAGTACATACAAATGAAAATTTACCACCGGATTCAGAAAGTAGCATCTACCGAGAAGAACCGGCAAGAAACTCGATTGTTACCAACTCTTTTCATCGCGAAATTCACAATAAGTAGATATCATACATACATAAAAATTGTAAAAAAGTAGTGACAAGTGGCTAGCTTGTCGCCTACACAATCACATACCCAAAACCCGATATACCATTAGTCGTCTTTTACGACATGCTAGGCAAGAACCACAGTTGACACATTATTTTTAGGTCCCAGACTAACATGGGACAATGGGCTGATTTAGATGGAAAATTGTGAAAAAATAGTGACAAGTGGCTGGCTCGTCGCCTACACAATCGCATACCCAAAACCCCATATACCATTAGTCGCCTTTTACGACATGGGACAATAAGTATGTATCAATAACAATTATTATATTCTTAGGCTACTATTTTGCGGTGCTGTCCAGGTATACGAATAGGCGGATGGCGACTTATCTATTACCCAATTAATTAATATTATAAGTACCTAATATATAATTATCATTGCATAAAAATAATAACTCAGGAAAGATATTTTTTATTACATACGGTAAAAAAACGGATAGGTGGAAACGACTTGTTACTTTGTGAGATACCTTGCGTATAGCGTTGCCAGGCGTCCGGACAAAGCCGGACATAATTAGGCTTTTTGATTGCGTGTCCGGCCAAAATAAACGGTGTCCGGCTTGTCCGGATTTTGTTAGGCTTTTTACATTTCGCAAATGAGCGAGTGCGAGCGTCGCCGAGCGCAGGCAAGTCGGGTCAATAATGAAGGGTGTCCGGCCTTTTTACCCAAATGTCCGGCCAAACTGGCTGGTCTGTCCGGCTATTAGGTTTGGCGACCTGGCAACGCTACTTGCGTAGAACTTACGGTAAGCTGCTTTGTATTGTATATTTTGCGCGCCAAGTCTCACCATAATTTATAGGCTACACACCGGATACGCATGCGCATTTTATGATACTATGAAAGGTTAAGTAGCGACCTGAAAGCTATTATTCGCAATCTCTTAATAGGTACCTAATCTAATTTCTAAGACAAAAATATGTCGATATTTATTCCAAAATGATGTTTAGTAAAGCAAAACCCGAATTTTCATGAATTAAAATTCGGAAACGTTAATTGCATCGGGGGCCTTTGACCTTGCTCGATTGAAGCACTTATTCTACACCCATTACGACAGACGTGGTCGGAACCGATGAAAGAAATCAAACGACGACAACGCGCATTCGACAAGCCTTCTCAATGGTTTAGCAAAAAGATAAAACATAGGGTATTTGTAAAGACAATGTTTTACCAAAAAAATCTTTGGTCAAATGTTACAGTCGGTCGTTGTTGAATCACATCGCAATGTGCCAATCGTAGTACCACCGCATCGGACTGTGCCCAAGAGATACGGGCGGCTTTTAATACAACTTTGATGGAAAGTGTAACTAGGATCATGGTATATAAAATAAATCAGTGGCGTAGCGTGTTTTGGCCCCCCGCGCCCCGGGGCTAAAGCAAAATCTTACCGCCCTTAAGGGAGCCAAACATACATGTGACGCTGCCTCTTATTTTAGTAAACAATTATCCGCTGTGATTAATTGGATTTGGTTATCAATTAATAGAGAAATTAATAGCTTTTGCCGCCCCCCAAACAGTGCAGACCGGATAGTACCACCGCCGCCGCCGCAAGTTAGATAAGTAATCCAGTTTAATAATGTCGGTACTGAACCAGCGATATCTACTAACTCACAGTAAATATCAATAAAACGAATCCAACATTATCGAGGGAAATGATGCCGTATTCGCTGTCTAGGTCCGTCGGATCAAATGTCATCACTTTCTTGCCCTAGCTTTCCTAAGCACTGTCATGCACAGAAGACCTACGCTCTAGAAACCCAGTGAAAGTATTGCCCTTAATCGTAATTAATTTAATAGAAATTACGTATATGCTATGGAAATGTACTTACAGAATGGCAACTTAAATATGTACACTACATCGGTAAACTTAATCTGAAGCGAATAGATCTGAAGAGTTTTAATCTCTGATTCCAATAAAATCTAAGTAAAAAAAAAAAAAATTATATGAGGGTAAGTACCAACTGTGTTTCCTGTCTAGCATGTCGTAAAAAGCGGCTAATGGTGTACGGTCTATTAGATTTTGTGCTTATGTAGGCGACGAGCTATCCACTTGTAACAATTTTTTTCCAATTTCCATTAAAACATTTTTTGACTAAGTAATATAAATGTGGTTTAGATAAGAAGTATCTACTACCTTCGGGAATTGTAGGCGTACCTAAAACCACTTATTCACCGCTTTTTGCTAGTAGATATAAGATCGGCAGAAACAGTAAATAGAGTTGACGGTGTGTGTAACATACTCCCCTGGGTAAACAAATAAGAGGTCGACAGTGAGTAGGTACAATAAGCAGGAATCCCACACCGAGCGCATTCTGTAAGCCCGTTAAGTACATGGTGCGAATTTCATCCACTCTTTAAACGTTTCAAAAGCGCCGACGCTAATCCGTTTACCGGCAGCAATCGCCGCACTATTGGGAACTAATCGGGCCAGTGTTGCCCAAGCGACAGTGGCTTGTTACCTGCTCTACCTTTGACTGCCTCGTTGGTCTAGTGGTAGCATGCGCCGCCTAAGGACCAAGAGGTCCCGGGTTCAAATCCCGGGTCGGGCCAAAAATTTGTGGCTGGGTATTTCAATATCCAAATTACTCAGTAACAGCCCGGAGTCAGGAAGTTGGCGGTTTAATCACCCCCGTGCCTCGGAAAGCACGTTAAGCCGTTGGTCCTGCGTCTAACCTCTCTCCGGCCATGTCGAATTGCCGTCTCACCGGACTATGAGAGTGAAGGAATAGAGAGTGCACCTGTGTTAGCGCACACACTTGTGCACTATAATATCTCCTGCGCAGTTGGCTAATCCTCGTTGAGATTGGCCGCCGTAACCGATATCGGTTAGGAGGACATTATTTATTATTATTACCTGCTCTACCTAAACACTTTTTTATATACGATTAAATCATACATACATAAGTAATAATGGTATGTCCTGACATACAAAAAAATCAAAAGTTTTTAAACTCATGCGAGAGAGCCTCATGCACTGTGGGCATACACATACTAACTTCATTTCATTACATTTCAACATTTTTATATGAAAGGATTTGTTTTATGAGAAAGATGTAAATACGGTATTTATTAAAAATGTTATTTTATTAAAAAATAGACAACTATTTACAACTATTTTAAAACAGTTGTGAATTAAAAACAAACACGTAATAAGTTGAAAAACTTATAAATACTAGTTATGTCGAAGGCTTACATGTAAAATTATTTCCATTTTTTTTTGTACATTTGTTTATACCAATGAGAAGTCATCACATAACTTTATCAAATAAATTTTAAAAACAAGAACTTTGTCACGATATGAAACGAAGCAATGTTATTTTAGTGCCGATTACAAACTATGATTAAAGTTAAGATTAAGACATGTAAGATTGCAAATTTGCAATTGACTGGCAGTTAAAATGCAATCTGTCGTAAATAACATAACTCATTAATTTCTATTATATTTACACATGTTTTCGTTCAACTACAACTTATTAACTTTTTTACATATTGAATACAGATCATAGACTAATACATTTTTTAAATTTTTCCGCGAAGAAATATTTTTTTGTTATATGTGTATACCATAATTGCCGGATTCAAATTCAAACCCGCCAAAATGTCAATTGTTAACAAGAGATTCCTATGTGTTTAAAAAACATGTTAATTTAGCATAAATTCGATTTAACTCTTTTAAATTCTAAGTCTGGATTGCCTGGTGCCAGTTTGTAAATGGAAATCATGGCAACATTATAATTAATGACTAACCTTTTATTAAACATCTGTCGACACTTAAAGCAAGTTGCTTGATGGGTGGTTTTTTAAGAATATATTCACAAAACAATACTTATCCTGATTTACGGATATTTTTCATGCCAAAGTATTGCTGCCCAATTCCTTGTCCCATATTTACATGTACCAGTTTTTTAAATGTTAATTGCTTGGCTGAGCTAGTTTATTTATGAATATCCTAGCACAAATAAGTTTTGTCACATACATTAATGTTGCGCTTCATCATTTTTTATTATCCAAAATAACTAACTAACTGCAAATATTTTAGAAAACAGTGTATTTTTAGTACACCAAAAAAAACAACCTTTCTGCCGATTATTCCACTCTTTTACTTATTTATAAAAACTATTTTTTCAAGATATACTTAAAATTTTTCATTCATACAAAATAGCCAAATTATCAGTCATTCAGTCATTTTGTTTTAAGTCCAAAATTGATAATAAACAATTGATTACCCTAAAAAGAAGCCTGAAAACGCATAACACACCTTAATTCTATATTCCAAACAACTATTTATTTACATTTATAGCTTTAACTTGACTTGCAAGTAAGTAGAGCTAATTTTTTAATATTATAATACAATGTTTTAACTGCATCAAAAGTTGTTTTTATAAAACAACCATTAGTATAATTATTTACTGATAAATCGTTAACATACAGACACTTCACATTAGATTGAAAATCAGAATTATAAAGTACTGTAACCACGGACTAGTAAAAAAAGAAAGATGTGGCTTCTCACTATCATATTACAGCGTGAAGCCACGTTTATGCATGTGTGAGTGAGATACTTATGGACACCAGATATCGGATATCTATCATTTAGAACGCCTATTATGTCAAAGTGTGTGGCGTAAGTTGCGGGTCAAGTTGGAGCACCTGAGGAGCTTCAACGTGAAGTTAATGGCGCGGAGTCCGTTTTTTTTTACTAGTCCTTGTTTATAACTATAAATATTGCCTGTATAAGAAAAACTTAAGTATTTATTACCTTCGATACATTGTATCGATATTGGGCACCTTCTGACTATTCATTTGTTTAAATTACAATTGTCTGCATATTTTTGAAAACGAATATACACCTTACAGGAAATATGGCTAGTTTGACAGAGTTCTACCTGAATGCCACCACAAGAGATCAACAAACAGCACAAGAAACATACTTACACACCAACATCCATATCACTTTCTGCACAAATTAAATACACGAATATCACACTTCAAACACCTAACCTATTAAAAACATTTCTAGTTATCGTTAAATTATTAGCATTTTTAGACCCTAACCTGGCTTTGACGCTCGCTCCTTCCGGCATGGTCAGCCGCCGCTCGGGCTTATTAAACACTTGCGTGAACTTCTTAACAGATTTATCAGCTGGTTGATTTGTCTTCACAGTCTCAATCTCTTTATACTCGACGTGACTGGAGAATTTGACTGACTTAGATTTTGGTAAGGCTAGTTTATCTTTGACACTTACAGGAGTCTCGTCTGCCCTCATGGTGCGAGGCGAGTTCACGGCGATCTTCCTCGTATTATTCTTCGAAGTGGTGACAGTGACAATCTTCTTGACTGTCGCAGTGCTCTTGAGGATCCCCTCGTATTTGAGAGCATCCTTCGGCATTGGTATCACTTGATCCGTCTTCAGGGCGTTTTCTGACTTGGACCCTAAACGCGCGTAGATCGCTTTGGGCGGTGCCTCTATTGGCGCGGCTTTCACTGCCTCTGAATTGCCAAGCCTTGAGAAGACAGTTTGTTTGTTAGACATAGCTGAAACAAAACAATTAGACTAATTAAAAAAAAATGAATATCCCGAATAAAAAAACCCTAATATTGTAGATATTTATAGATATACACTCGGCGTCAAAAAAATCGCACCTTTCAAAAATCTTATTTAAAAATTTCTACACCTTATTTAGAGGATAGTGTTGAATATCATTAGAAAGGTCAAAAAAAATGATAAAAATCGTTAATTACGTCCTAATTAACAATCAATAATTTACAAAACGAAAGTTAAATTAAATAAATAAATAAATTTTCCAGACTGACACACCAATTCCCTAGTTCCAAACTAAGCTTATGCTTGTGCTATGGATACTAGGTGAACGGATAGACATACTTATATAAGTTTATAAACATCCATGACTCGAGTACAAATGTCCATGTTCATCACACGAAACATTTGCCCCTAGCAGGATTCGAACCCGCGACCCTTGGTTTCGTGGTCAGGGTCTCTAACCACTCGACCAACGGGACAGTCAGACACTTTTGTAGTGTCTTAAAGTTAACTTAAAATCTAGTGTTAACCCCCCATGCCCTGATGACGGCTTCCATACGGTCTCTCATGGACCTCACCAACTTCAGGAGCTCTTCTTGAGGGATAAGACCCCATTCTTCAATCACCGCGTCTCGAAGTTCCTGTAGAGTCGAAGGAGCCGGATCCCGAGACCGAACCTTACGTTTAAAATGGTCCCAGAGGTGCTCTATCGGATTCAGATCCGGACTTCTCGCTGGCCACTGCACACAGAAATTTGGGACCTCCGCAGGAAGTCGCTCACGATGGCTGCAGTGTGAGCGCGAGCATTATCGTGCATTGATGTGAACCCCTCACCAAGAGATGCGGCAAAGCGGACCACATGCACTTCCAGGACCTCTATGACATAGCGGCGAGCAGTCAGTGACCCTTGTCCGCGAGCACCTCCAGTCCGGGAGACGCAGACAAGATCGGTTTTGCCGGAAGCCGACATACCGCCCCAGAACATGCAGGATTCGCCTCCATATTCCACCGTCTCCTGGATGCAGGCTTGGGCGAAACGTTCACCCTGCCTCCGGTATACTCTTCTCCGTCGTTCGTTGCAGAAAAGACACACTCGCGCCTCATCTGAGAAGAGAACAGCTCCCCACTGCTCAAGGGTCCAATCGACGTGGTCACAAGCAAACTGCAAGCGGGCTCGCCGGTGCCCTGCAGTCAATTTTGGACCCGTAGCCGCTCTGTGGGCTGCTATTTTCTTCTCTTTCAGTCTTCTTCTAACCGTAGAGACGCTCACGGTGCGTCTGCGAACTGCCTGGAGCTGCTGTTGCAATTGAACAGCGTTTGAGAAGCGATTTCTCAAAGAGTTCGACACAACGAACCGGTCGTCTCTTTCCTAAGTGCAGCGACGTCTACCGGACCCATGTCTCCGGATATAGCCACCGGTCTCTAAAAAGCGCTGGTACACTCTCCGAACCGAAAAACGGTTGCCGGGCGACTTCGCACTGCCGCATTCCTGATTGCAGTAGTGCAACCACTTGAGCGGCCTCATCAGCTGTGGTATCCATTTTCCAGGTGGTTTTTCTTCAGTATAATCTGTGCGTGTGTCCTCTTCAACGGTTGAATAGCGAATAACCCACATCGACCCCATGTTGACCCTTTTATACCCACAAAAGAAGCGCAACTAGCGACTCTCCCGGGTAGCAAAATATGCATCGAATTTTTGTGAACTTTATTTGTTGCATTAGGTTTTATTTGATAATGAAAAGTAATGTTTTTAATTAAGTTAATTAAGTAACCTTTTAAATAAAATCATAATAAATGCATCTGCATGTGCATTATCAAGAGTTAATAACATTTGAAAGTGATTTTCTTAGAGGTGCGATTTTTTTGACGCCGAGTGTATATGTATATAAGATATAACACTTAAAAATATCTAAAATGAAATTCTGAATTCAAAATACCTTCTTTAATTTGTGGTTTTGCAGGTGCAGAAAAACGTATGAGGCGTGATTTCTTTGCGCTAGCGTCGACATCAGGCCTGAAAGTAAAAATAATATTTACAATTTAATTATTACAATAGTACATGATATATGTAACATTTGCAATCGCGTGCGATGACGCGGTAATATCGCAATACATAATTCGGTACAATTTTCCGTTTTATCTGAAGTAATTAAAGTTCGCAATTGTGTAAACTTGCAAGTATACTGTGATTTTAACTAAAACTGCATGAATTGCACAAACACTATCACTATATTATCAAAAAAAAAAAAAAATTAATTCTATTTCTTACTATTACTGATGTCTGTTCTAACTGTTCTAAATTATCTTTAAATGATTTTTTATAACTCAAAGTATATTATTTTTAGTTGATTTTTGCAATTGCAATTAAAATTATGTAAATTATCATAGGAAATAGAAAGTTATATCCTTATAAACTTACCTTATATCAACTAGTTTCCTCTTTTGTCCAGCGCCCGTGGGAGATGTCTCCTGGACTTGTGGGTTACGTGTGTAGTGCTCCAGCATGCGACTGGCCGCTGTGACACAAGAGCATAAGGATAATAATACCATATTTTCGTAAATTTTTATAACAATACATGACAATATATTTTTTTAAAGAAATAAATCTTTATGAATATTTATTCTTAGTTCAAAATATGTAATTATAATATACTAACGGGACGAAGGCTGTGAAACGGTGGATCGTCCTGTAACAGCAGCGACGGGCACCTTCATGGCAGTGTTAGTTGTGCTCAAGACCCGGTCCCGGGCTGTGTTTTCATGAACTTGCTTGGCATGCCTGAGGATATAATAATAGACATGAAATTCATATTCCACATTTCACATTACATTTATCAGAGAGATAGATATTATACTTCATTATTTCCCTCTAAAATTTGAATAAATTATCATGTCATTACATGTTTAAATTATATTTAGATATATGCAATTAAGAGTGTTATTATTATACCTAATAATAATATAACATTTTTATAGGGTAGATGACTAAAAAATTCTGTTTAGTCTGTCAGTTAGATTATAATAAAATATTGAACACATATTTTTATATTTATTTGCCAAACAAACATTGACGAAGATACAATGCATTCAAGTAGCGCGTGACGTCACGCTTTCGTACAATTTTTGTAAAATAGTGATGTCGCAAGGCCTCGCTCTTAAACTTTGATGCTCTTTATTTTTGTGATTTTTTGTTCATTTGGTAAAGCGAAAAATATGTGTCCAGTATTTAGTATAATGTAACTGACGGACATAATAGAATTACAGTTTTTTAATGCAGTCATCTTCCCTATTCACTAATGGTGTTTAATAGTTATTTGAGTATTAGATTTACATTACATGAGCGACAAGTCAGCCTGTCGATACTACTTTCTCTCAATTTTCCTGCTACACTAAATTATTGTATAAGCATGGCACTTGTTAGCGACAGCCTACCCCTTCGGAGTGCTTACATCATAGCTTATGGGTGTGATAGAATAAAATGTATGTAATAAAATTACTCCTCCGACTAGACTAGACTCCGCAGGTATGGGCAGTTAAAAGAGCAATAAGCTTATTAAACCACAGTAAACCAAAAATATGATGAGTTGTGCAAAAGTAGTAAAAAGTGGCCAGAATCAGTTGGTACATTAATTATGACAAGCTCGCATTCAGTAGAGACCCTGCACCATGCACTATTTTTTCTGTGTCTGGGTGTTAATATCCAATATTTAAATATCCAGGGTCATTATAAATCGAATTTTCATACAAACTACATCAGCTCTTTGATCAATTAGTACGGAGAGCTGTCTTTATTGTTGATTTAGGAAAAGTCATAGAACAAATGTCATTGTTTATAATGTCAGTTTTGTAAATGACCCTGTATATTAGAAATACCACTGTTGTTACTGATATCCATAACACAAGTGCTTAAGCTATCTACCTCGGAGTCAGATCAATGTATGTGATGTAGTAGTGTTTCCTAGTCCAACATAGGACAAGATCATTTAAATGTCATCAAAATATCCCTCTGACCCATTTTTTAGACTAACAGAACCCGTAGGTTATGGTAAAGTTAAGAAATCATAAAATGTAGCCCCATAATCCTGCAGGTACATACCGCAATATGGCAATAACATCTCCCATTCGTGAGATGCCCATATCTCTTAAATATTCCTTATTCAGATCCAGCAGCATATCACTTTGGATCCTGTTCTCCGTAAATGTCAAAGCATATGTAGCGGCCACATCTGATGGGATTCCGGCTGCAGTGAAAAACGTTACCCACATTCCTGCAAAATAAAGAATGTAATATAATATAAAATAAACAATATTAATTAAAACTTATTCCTTTTTTTAAATGGAAAACTGAATTATCAATGAAAATTAAGGATGTTTCCTGAAAAAGGTTTTTTACTTCTGCTAAACTTATTTCTAATCTGTAGCTTCAGAAATCTCAACTCACATAAGGACAATTATTTTATTAGTCGGTCGCAAGTGACCCTTAAAATTGCCCATCTATCTTAAAGCTTGCAAATTACAGTTTTTTCCATATTCATTAATGTTTAATTTATTCATTATTGCATTATTACCAAGTATAAACAAGATAACACCCAAAAAGACAGGTTAACAATTTAAACAATATGTTGCAGCGGTTTAACACAGAGTCTCAAAGCGTCACAACAGTTGTTTAAATACACGTTATCGAAGAAATAATACCATTCCGAAGAGCCTCCTAATCCAAAAAGCTTGTGAGTAACCTTGAGTTTTTGGGCTAGGTGGCGGATGTATTCAGTGGAATAGAAACTATTTAACGAATACTTGCCCGTTAAATTAGAGTCCATTTTACGTGATGACCCAAAACTCATTTATGATGACCTAATAACAACACAATATCAAATTTCAACAAACACACAAGAGCAGACAGAAATGAAGATTTATTTTTGTGACAGTGACAGCAACGCCATAGATTGACAGTGACAAAAGGTATTTTTTTTAAAAAGTGTAACTTATTCTACAGATACGTCAAATGAATTTAAAAAAATGCACCAATACCAACTCCACAACATTAATTTGGCTTATCATTATTGTCACCAAAAGTTAGTAATGAATTTAAATTTTTGGGTTACGTATGTAATTTGCATGAATATTTAATAAAATGTATTTTTAAAGCAATACCTATAAGTTAATTTTATATTCCTGGTGACTGGTCTGGTACGTCAATGTCAACTTGACTTTAATGACAGCAGTGACAGAATATTGGCTGGAGGAAATTTGTCGATCAAATGATTAATAATTCAGTTTATAATCACTGTAAAGGTTTCCTACGCCTTATAAACCAATTCAGAGTTACTACAAAAGGTAATTTTCTTGTTAGGTACTTACTTATTCTTAATTTAAGTATTTTGGCTGCATTACCATCATAACCTATCAAGCCGGTTCTGGATTCTCAGATTTATATAATTTGAACTTGTATGTACTTACAGTATCTTCTATTTATTTATATTTTCAGTTGAGCAAACCCGTAAAGTCCAGAAAATGTGCACCTGCCCACTCGAAGCGATACCCAAAGTAGATATAGACCCCTCTGGAGTGTTTAAATATATATTAGTGAAGGTTTATGGGAAGGAGAAGGACAATCAAGAACCATCAGTGACTGTTGTTAGAGGATATAAGAGATGCAATTACCATTCTGACATTTTTGATGAGGTAACCTTTTTAATGTTATTGTATAATTCAGTTAAAACTTGTACTTAAACAGTGGAGTTTAAAATATATGCCGAAAACGCTCACTTAGCAAAATTGCATTATATTCCAAGCAATATAATTAACAAATAGCTAATACATAAAGAAAATAAAAAAATATTATAAGGATTTACTTACACCTGACAACTGAGGTGGTTAAAAAATGTGTTTCTAGGTAATGACTAATGTGACTAAAAAAAGTATGTCTTAAATTTACAGGTACAAGAGAAACTTCAGCCTTTTGATTGTGAACCCTTAGGTGGTGGGAGAATATCTCATGAGCCTGACGACAAAAAGATCCACATCTATGGTTATTCACAAGGATATGGCAAGGCCGACCATGAAGTGGCAGCCAAACTAGTTAAGGATGCTTTCCCGGAATATACTATCACAATCAGTGATGAAGGATACTGATTTAGTGTTGTTTTGAAAAGGCATTTTTATACTTTTATAAACACAAATATCCTTATAACAGTTTTTAAACTAAACAGTATATAGTATTGTTATTGTAATAAACTTGTAATTAAAGTCCTAACCCCTTAAAAATTAATAACTCTTAAAACCAAAAAATGTAATAAGTGTTGCTTTTCTCAATAAAGTTTTTATTACAAAGTATTATTTTAGACAATAAAATTCATCTGTTTTAAATGTGAAGGTGTTATTTATTAATATGGTATTCATGATCAGTTTAGTGATCATTTAGTTGTGCCTTTCCTTATACTGTCTCCTAAAATAGGGCGATACCAGTGATGCACCATATATCGGACTAGTTGTGCCTGTGGTTTCACCCGCTTCTATTTACTTCTTAACCGATTCAGTTCGGTGTAATTTTTTTGCTAATTTTTGCGCCTAGCGGCGAACAAATATTTCGTGGCTTCTCTGAGGCGCCAAACGCCAGGAACTTTCATGGCTCCTCTCGAGCGCCACCCGCCATGAAGTGTAATTTATCGATTATTTGTCTGTTTCCGATTGTTTTTCTTTTAGTCGCGACTCAACAGCGAACGTAAGTGGTTTAATAGTTCGTTTCAAGTGTTTAGAAGAGATTATCTACGTGTACAAACGGAAATGGAAGGTAAGCGACTTATTTTTATCAGGTGTTGTAAACCTAGTGGTATTTGTTTGGCTCGATTGATTGATCAATTTATTTTCATTTTATTGTAGAACGGGTTATTACCATGCTAGTCATGTATAACGCTAATGTACCTTCATTATATAGTATTTTATATAAATACTATAAAATGTACCTACATTTTATAGTACCTATTTTATAAACAAATAAATAAACGTTGTATTAATTGTAGCTTTTGAATGAAATATCTGATTGGAACAAATGAATCAAAAAGGTATCTAATTGAACACGAAACAATATATTTTTTGATAAAGGTTCATTTGGGCAGGATAGTTCCTCCCACTGACAACTCTTTTACTTTTTTTTTATGTAAAAAGATAGAAAAATATCTTTCTTGTTGGACCATTTCGACATTATATGGAATAGCGAATCTTTTTCTACGGTTTATGAAAAACCAATTTAAGACGCATATACCCTGTGTATACCTCGCGGCACGTAATTTCACTTCTGAGAAAGGTGGAGGGATTTTTTTGAAGATTTAATAAAACGCGCGCGCAAGATCCTTAAAAATTACATGTTTGTCTGATTCCTCAACAAAAAATTTACTTAGTATTTATGTTGATGTAATATTTTGTTGTTGTCCCATGTTGGTCAGGGACTTTGCCCATGTTAATCTGGGTCTTGCCTAGCATGTCGTAAA
This sequence comes from Glyphodes perspectalis, assembly GCA_951394215.1. Classification (NCBI taxonomy): domain Eukaryota; kingdom Metazoa; phylum Arthropoda; class Insecta; order Lepidoptera; family Crambidae; genus Glyphodes; species Glyphodes perspectalis. Next base: position 1,997,564 of record OX596200.1, read on the forward strand.
AGGCGACTAATGGTTTACAGGCTTTTGGGTATGTGACTGAGTAGGCGACGAGCTAGCCCCTTGTCGAGTGACAAAAGGAGTCTTTTTCACAGCTTTTCATCGAATCCAGCCCACTGTCCCATATTGGTCTGGGACTCAAATAGAATATGCCAACTGTGGTTCTTGCCTAGCATGTTGTTAAAGGCGACTAATGGTATATCGGGTTTTGGGTGTGTGATTGTGTAGGCGACAGGTTAGCCGCATGTCACTGCTTTTTCACAATTTTCCATCTAACCCAGCCCGGCTTTATTTTTGACTAAATGTGGTTGAAGGGGCATGCTGCCCCTTTGATGCTGTCTACCCGTTCGGGGATTACGGGCGTGATGTTATTGGCTACTTATAAAATTGTCCGTTTTAATCGAAATGAATGATCAATTGAAAATGTTTTCGACTCCTGAAGTGTGCGTTTTGATGCAATCACTTAAAACGAACACTATAATCGTAAAATGCGTGACAAATGAAGACACTTTCATTGTCCGGAAACCTCATAAAATGTCATTTTATCATAGTTTTACAGATAAACATTTTGGCTCCTCTCGGGCGCCACACGCCGTGCAGAAAAGATACCCATGGTGCCTCTGGAGCGCCATCTGCACGGAATCGTATATTAAAGATACGTTTACCCTGAGGTTTATCCAAAATGTAAGGAGAAAATTGTATTTTTGTTAAGTCTGTTTTACCCGTTTTTTACTTTTTTCACATAAATACATACCATACCATTACGCCGGCTATTTCCAAAGCTGTAGACAGCAGCAATAAATAAACTATGTACCGAAACCATATTTAGCTAAAAATATGGTCAGAGGGTAAAAATTATTGATTGATGAAAATAAATTATACATTTGTAAATAAATAAATAATCTGCAGCCTTGTCCTATAAATCGAAATCGTCCTACAGATCAATTTAACGTAAACATTTAGTAAAATATCAATGTCATTTTCGTATTAAAAATAAAGTGATATTTATGGTAAATTATACTTGAGCGGTTAAATAGGTATAATGACATTTGTTGACTTTGACATATCGCCTTATCTGTTTGGTTGGATGGTAATAATGATTTTAAAGGAAAATTAATACATATTGTATTAAATTCTACGCAGGTTACTGCAAGTTTTAACCGCGTTTATGATTATTTAATAATCAAAATGGCAAATTTTGCTACTGATGGACAAATTTGTATTGAACGTGAGATTGATGTTACTCCTGCAGATTATGATAACTTTGCAGAGCGTTTCGATATTGTAAACTCCAGTAAATGGATATCAGAAAATAATTTTTCAAAGGTAAAATTAGCTATTAAAATACCCTCTGACCAAACAGGGTAATTCAATCATTATGTTATGTTTTATGATATTTTAGAACCTAAAAGTGTATTAAAATTAGTAATAATGCCAAATTAATTTATTGTTCTATTTATTAGGTTTGTCTACAATTCCCTGATGATTTACTTCCTGTCAGTGCTCAGATATATGAAGAGATTAAAAAGATAGTTGATGTTGATTTGTATATCCTTGGTGATACTTCATATGCCAGGTATGTTTTTATCCTCCATCTCTTTATTTGAATATCACACTAAGGCTACCCTCTGACCCACACTATTTGCTAAATACCTTTCTGCAATGTCAATAATTCCTTGTATCATTCATAATATAATGATAACTATTGTTTCTATTTTCATATACATGTATAATCTACAATCTACAATATTATTATAAACTTTCAGTTGCTGTGTAGATGTAGTTGCATCCATGCATGTCCAAGCAAACGCAGTAATCCACTATGGGCACACCTGCTTCTCCAAATGCAACATACCTGTGTATTATGTACTGCCACAATCCACTCTGGATACTGTAGCTATTGTAAGGGTTTTGAAGGAAAACTTCCAATCTGATGATCATGTGAAGTTATGTCTGTTTTATGGTCAAGAGTTTGAGCATTGCAGAGGTATGATACTCCTTTTGTTTTTATTGTAATTAATTTCTGAACTGATGCTACAATAAAAAAAAAGAAATATATCCAACTACATCACATACATTGATCTGACTCAGAGATAAGTAGCTTTTTGTGAAAGAGTAACAAACATCCATCCATACATACAAACTTTCACATTTATAATATTAGTAGGACTAGCTTCTACTCGTGGCTTTGCTCACATGGTACATTGATAAAACATAGCTTATGTGTTATTCTACTAGTAGCACTTTTTGAGTGAAAGAGTAACAAACATCCACACAAACTTTCGCATTTATAATTAGTAAGATTTACAATTTCACTATTAGCATGATAAAGAAATTATATTTTACCATAATAATAATGAAGTTGTTATTTCCAGATGATCTCGCTGTTCATTGGTTCAAGAATTATCCTCAAAGTTATATAGCTTATGTTGACAAAGAAGAGGATGATAAGAGGTTTTTAGGAAGACTTATCAGAGATGCTAATGGCAAACAATTGCTGATGGAAGAGTTACAGAACTGCATTTGCATCTACCTTGGATCTAGGGGACAAACCTTGTTCAATTATACCATATCTGTTACAGGTAACAGCAGTCATTCAAGGATTTATAATATTTTCTTATTAGAATATATATATTTATTTAAATACTTTTTAAAACTACATTATTTATAAAAGAAACATGTAAAACGCAAAATTATAATCCATATACATATTATTTTAAGAATGAAACAGTTTTTTTTTAATGTACTTTTAGCTAAGGAGTGGTACTTCCTAGACCCTGACACCAGTAAAACAGAACATCTAGAAGAAACAAGCTGGTTCAAGCGCAGACGCTTCTTAGTTGAGAAGTGCAAGGATGCTAATGTTGTTGGTATACTTATCTGCAAACTGGCAGGTGAACAGACCAGGGACATAATCAGCAGAATGAAGCAACTATGTCGGGCAAATGGAAAGAAGAGCTACATTGTATCTGTGGGCAAACCTAATATTGCTAAATTGGCAAATTTTCCTGAAGTTAGTAGAAATATTTATTCTTTACTTTTTTAGCAATCTATATTTATTAGCATAATATTTTGGTAATTGCAATTTTATTTCAGATCAACATTTATGTGATGATTGCATGCCCAGAAAATGATTTATACAGTAACAGAGACTTTTACCAACCAATTGTTTATCCATATGAATTAGAAGTTGCATTAAATTCTAACAGAGAGCCATATTTCACTACACATGTCACTGATTATGATGATTTACTGCCTGGGAAACGCCATTATTGTGATATAGAAAACATTAAAGAGGAGACTGATGTGAGTCTTATCACAGGCAAGATAAGGGAAACAAAAGTTGGTTCTAGCCTAGACAGCAGTATGGCATTGGAAGAAAAACAGAATTGGGCCCTAGAAAACATAGGGGGAAATCTCAGAGATAGATCCTGGAAGGGTTTGGAGCAGAAATTGGGAGAATCTGAAGTAAAACAAGCTGAAGAAGGCCGCAAAGGGATTGCACTACATTACTCAAATGAACCAAATAAATAAAATTAACATCAATTTATTTAATTTACAATGGTTTTAGGTGTTGTCTAGTACAAAAGATAAGTGTCCTACTGTGTAAGACTGGATATTTACAAAGAAATAAAGTGCTTTTAATACAGGGTACATACTTTTTTTACCACCTCACATTAATTTGACATTCATAAATAGGTGATCACTAAAGCAAGGCTCACAAATCTAGCCATGTCTATTGAAACATACATCACTAACAAAATTTTTAAATCTTCTGATTGAGGGGATTTTGAGGTGACTTGAGCCATTCTTTCCTAAGCATTTGCTTTAGTTGCGAGAGCCGAAGGGTGGGGTTTTCTGCCTTGAGTCTTGGAAGGTTTACTGTCTCGAATGCTGTGAATGCTGCTTTCAGACGTTTCTCAGGATGCTTGTCAATATCAGCTTGATCACTGTCAAATTAAATAGAAATATTAATTATCTATGGACATTGTGTTGGATGTCAAATTCAAGAGTAAAATTAATCATGTTATTATGGTTATTGATGGAACACATTCAGTACAGGAGGGTTTACATACATTTTATTCCAGTGCCAATGACCTGTCTGGTGAGTTCAATTTACTTTATATATAAGCAGCACATGAGAAGACATGAATATTGTAGAGGCAGTGAATGTATTAAGAAAATGAGGCAAATTTAAATATCTTACCCAAGTATTGAAATAGCCTCCTCCACACTCTGTGCCACTTCGCCTTCTAACTGCAACCTATTGAGATTCTCTTCTAGTGGTGGCTCTTCAACTACTACTCTGGATGGCTGTAATAAACACAATTATTTACAGTCACAACTATTAAATAAATTATTGACAGTCACAACTATTTTTTTGGTTCACTCACTCAATTTGGTTCAGTTAAGTCACTTAACATAACATCTAAACATGGTGTAAATACATACCACGGGCTTAGCAGGTTCCGCCTTCACAACCTTTTCTCTCGCCTGCGAGATCTGTGCCCTTGTGATCTTCGGTGGCGGTGGCGCTACCTTAACAGTTCCTTTTATAGACTCCATTTCTTTTTCTAACAGTGCCTTTGCCTCTGCCTTCTTTTGGAGTTGTTCAAGTCGTTTTTTCTCTTGGTCCTCCTATAACATAAAGAAGTTGCTATAAGACTTATATCATTCCCCTTAACACCAAAATAGGAAACTCACAAACCTTTTTTTGTTGTTTCTTTTTTAATTTATCATCGTTATCTTCCCACTGCGCATCCTCTATAACTTTCTTTAATTTCTGATCTTTTTCTTGCTTAGCATCTTCTTTGCGCTGTCTAGCAGCAACAGCTTTACTATTCTCACCAGAAAATTTCTTCGGCATGTTGATATACCTACATCAAACGATACGGATTATTGAAATTGAAATATGTCATAAAGGTAAATATGAATTATGCACCATTCACTCTCATTACCTTGTAGACTTTAAAATTGTTGCCCAGTTGTACAAGAAGACTACTCCAGTTCACTACAAAATTTATAGGAATATTCCGATTATTTCGTTCTGTTCGTGAACATTCGTTTTTTTTTTGACAAGACTGACAGCACAGACCGTCTGTGGCTCCGAGTACTACTTTTTACATTACTCGTCTGTGGTACTCATAGATTTAGAATTTTTTGACTACGCAAAAATCTATGGTGGTACTACTGAAACCTCTGAGTTTTACATTACTCGTCTGTGCCTCTGAGTATGTACTGAAACACTCAGAGGATAAATATGTTTTTATATTCTGACAGACTAAATAGAATTTTTTTAGTCTGCTCCCCTATTGTGCGGTTCACCAAAAAACTGATTTTTATGAGGTCAACGTTAAACCACCTCTACACAACGAATAAAAAAACGAACGTCAAAATTAGTTAAACGTCAAACACAGACGAGACAAGTGATACGTCAAATAACTGTTGCTTGCTCTTCTTACCTATCTTATTTATTTACCATTGTATTATTATGTGAATATTGGATATAAAGCTGCTACAAATATCGTTCACCACTCTTAAAACACATTTTTCATAATCGCCAAAATATGGCCCTAGTAGCTTACGATTACAGCGATACCAGCGATGTTGAAGAAGATGAAGACCAAAATGCCCCAGTTGTAACATTAAATACAAAGAAAACAGGTAAATCATATAACAACAATATTGTTCGTCAATTCAAGTCCTATAAGAACATTAGACTTTTGTTTATGTATATGTAGAACCCTTGAATCAAATTGATCAGTGCCAATAGTCAATAACATATAAATTGTATTCACAGCACTATCATTACCACAACCTACTAAGCCTAGTAATGAGATTAAAGAAGAAATATCAGAAAGCGTGGAATCCTCTAGTGGTGGCGACAATTTATTCAACTTGCTGCCACAACCATCAAAGACGAAGCTTGCAGTAGTTGAAGATGATGATGAATTTCTGCACAAAAAAGAAATGGCCAATGTAGTGAAGCCTAAAGCCAAGATCACAGTTCCCTCTCTGAGTGATGTATGAAAACATTTCATAGCTAATTTTGTGGTCACTAAATAGTCTAACAAAACCATCAATATAATAATGTTTTATTTTCCAGTTCAAAGATGTTGAAGGCAGCATACCAGCTGCAAAGCCTAAAATATCAAATGGTGTAAGTATGACAGTAGAAGATAACTTGGTTTAAGACATTATGTATATGTTATAATTCATTTAAAACAAACAAACTTTACAGAAAAAGTCGGGTCTATTGAGCATGTTGCCGCAGCCAAGAAATGCTGTATCAATAGCTACAACTACAAAATCATTTGTGCCACATGTGCTTACCAAAAAGCCAGATGCAACAGCTAAGAAAAAGCCAATACCATCGCCCCTAAAGAAGGCTAAAACAGAAGCGACATCTTTGGCAAAGGACTACTCGGACGACAGTGACAATGATGATGAAGTGCATAATGACTTCTTCTCTATGAACAAAACGGTTGAGCCGCCTATTGAAGATGTGCCATTGGATATAGATCTAAAACCGCAAGCCACAAAGGCTATTTCAACACAGAAGGAACCCCGAAGTTTACAGTCGTACTTCAAACAGGATGTTAGTGAACCTGTGGAAGAACCACCAAGTAGAGTGCCAAGTGGTAACGACTATATAGGACTGTATGGCAATGCAGAGAGCTCAGCTACAGGATTTGAAAGTGGTTATAATGCAGAAACTTCAAACTCAAATGAGGCTATATTAGATGATGAAGCTGTAAGTATACAAAATATGTGCCATAATCATTCAGCAGCATTTAATTGCAGTGACATCATATTTTACTCATTTTTTTAAGGCTATTATGGTGGTTTATAAAAAACAAATTTGTTTTTTATGCCTTATATTATGTTTTTCTACAGATTATGAAGCTGTGTGGCACTCGTGGCAAGCGTAAGAGAGAAGAAATTCAAATTGTAGATGTGAATCAGAAGGAAGTCTTAGCAGACGCTAAAGAGTGGTTACTAAAAGGTCTCATGGATGATACCAGTAAAAGGGTTTCTTCCAGCAAGAAGAGAGGCAATGAACCCACCACCCAGCAGAGAAGGAAACACCAGATCACATACTTGGCACACCAGGTGGGATTTTTAGCATATATTATTTATGTTTTAAACTGGAGATAAATTTTGAACCATATTGAAGTAGGACTTATTATTATATTACTGTGCAAATATAGGCTTTCAGATAGATTATAAGTTTGCTAAACTATTTTTTTGATGGATTAAAATTGGTATTCATTTATTTACAGGCTAAAGCTAATGAAGTGGAGTTACAAAACCAATGGGCAAACAACAGACAGACTAAGAAACAAACACAATCCAAATATGGTTTCTAGTTTTTAAGTACTTATAAACCTTTTTGTAAATAAGTTATAAATAAAATCATATTTAAATCCATTTTGTATTTTATTTATTGTTTTATCTAATTAATCAGCTAACAAGTTTTATTTATAAGTATTGAGTGAAAAATTTATAGTCTTCTGGCTTTCCTAGGTCTTGGAGGGTTCCATGATACTCTAGTGGTGTCTGTGACTGATACTATGTCGAGCCCGCCCATTTGCAGGCCTTTTACTGCAGACTGAAACAAAATGAGTAATGTGTATGTTGTTGGGTAAAGGAGCAGAAATGGGTAGTGCTAATCTTGGTAAACTACTTACCAATCTCCCAGGACCCAATCCTCGAACTTTTACCCTGACAGTCTTGTAGCCTCTGTCAATAGCTTTCTGTAAGAGATTATTTCTGTTAGTTTAAAATTTTTAACTGAAACTGTAATACAGCTCAATAATTATACTGTGTGTATATAGAATAGCATCATATGTAAGTAAGGTCTCTGTAAAGAATATTGATCACTTACTGTAGCTAAACTGATACCAGTAGTCTGTGCAGCAATGTTGGTACCCTTCTTTGTATTTTTAAATCCTTCAATACCACAAGACTTGATAATTTTGACAACACCAGTTGCATCACTCAGAGTGAAGATAGTATTGTTGTGGCTGACCCGGATGTTGCACACTGGCAAGAGCTTGTAAGGAGTTCCATTAAATAACATGTCATCGGAGTCTAGGGTTGGGAATAAGCTTTGTTTGCTGAAAAAGACATTGTTGGTTGGTAGCATGGACTTGTAAAATAAGAAGGACTCTGCGCCACTAACTACACATTGAAGACCCTCAGGTGCTCCACCTTGACACGCAACTTATGTCACACATTGACATAATAAGTGCTCCAAATGACAGATATCCGATATCTGGTATTCTTGTATCTCACTCACACATTCATAAATGTGGCTTCACCCTAAAGTATGACAGCGTGGAGTCCTTTTTTTACTAGTCCGTGGTTGGTAGATATAATATTTTTTTGAGATAATAATAACTCTGGTTCCCCCTTGGGGCAATACAGGGGTTGCGGCTTAACATATATCAGAATAAAATAAATTTACTAAATGCTTTCTAAGAAAAAGGTGTCGCTAATCATAAACATTTGTTGATTAGATATAAGGATTTTGAAAGACTATTCTTTCAAATTCAAATTCAAATTCAAAAATCTCTTTATTTATATAGGCTTCAAAAAAGCACTTATAAATAGTCAATTTAAACAGAAAAAAGGATTACCACCTCTAATTAACATATGGATAGTTTCTTACGCTTTAAACGCCGCATCGAGATCTATGAGCTTCTCTCCTTGAACACCTTCGTCGTCCAATGGAATTCGCTTGTGGTCAAACTTTTCGGTAGCCTGAGGCGGTGTTGTGTGAAATAGTCTGCCGACACTTGCTAGGGGAGCCCGGAGGCTGCTTCTTATTATACTTAGCATTTTGAGATGGTGTTTTATTTAATAAAATCGTTTAACTATGTTTTTAGCTCCAGTATCTAAAATATTACATTTCGGAAAATAACCACAGACGAATGAAAATAACCTCAACATTATTTGACATTTGTGACAGCTGACGCTGCTGTCAAAATTGTGTTGTGAGAGATTCGTTTTGTTTTCTTAGCTTACTGGACGTACGGAAATAACTAAAGGTTTTCTCTATGTTCTTGAAATGGATTACATTTCAAAGAAAGGGTCTAAATAAAAAGTACTGCAGTGACAAAACGTATATAATGTTCTGTATCACACAATAAATAATCAGTAATTGATGTAGACTGGATAGAAAAGATACTGTATGCCAAATTACTGGGGTAGGTACACGGAGATAAGAAGGGGGGTCGTGAATTAACGACTTAGGTACTTTTAAATATCTCGAGCCACACCGTAGCCTTTGGGCCCAGTCGACCCTTATAGACTCAACAATTAAAGTATGTATTTTCTTTTTTATAGGTAAGTGGTAATAAAATTTAAAAATGATACCAACGAATACAGCTTTAAATTTACTCACTTACTAATACTCTCAAGATATCCTGCTGTAAGTCTTTTCTAAAGCTATGCTAGTCTATTTTTGCTATTACTCCTTTTTTGACCTAAGAAATGCCTTACGCATACCAACTCCACACGGAGGGGTGGAGTTGAAATAGAAATAGAAATATCTTTATTCATGTAGGCTCCACAAAAGCACTTATGAGTAGTCATAATAATACAAAATAAATATTCTACCGCCAGGTTGAATATACGACGAGTTGCTTACGAGTTTCATGTTGCATTGCTAAACAATATCGCTTAATTCGTCTACCTGAACAAACTTGTCAAACAGCATTAAATGCTACAGAAAATAATAGGCAGACATTGAGAGGTTTGTATGCGAGCCGCTTACGGCTTTTGTTCATCGCCTCGATATCATCATTGTATAAATTTATTTTTCTTCTTACTGTTACTGCTCCTTGGATTCGGCCTGCCCTCCACCACTTGCTCTGGGGATTACAGGCGTGACAATATATGTAAATACATAGGAAAAAAAAAACGTCGGCCCATTAGATATCCATTTAATAATCCAATAATTTAATGAGTTGCATACATCTTACATCTATAGAGTAACTGTCATATTATTTTTTGCTAAACATATCCTTGCAATATTGAATAGATTGTGAGAATCCCCGCAGCGCGGAAGGCACACCTATCGCCAGGAGCTGAAGATGCCCAGCTTCAGCTAAGAAATTGGCCTTGAATAGTTCCTCGACAGCCCAAGACACGGAGTAAGGGCTAGTGGCAGGCTCCCCGCTAGACGATTCTCTGCTAATAATGTAGTTGATTATAGACGAATATAGTGGAGTAGAAACTAATTTTAAAAACATCCCGCTATCCAGCAACTCTTTGATTAGGTCATCTTCGATCTCTTGCTTCAGTACCTCCTCCTGCGAAAAAAAAGGCTTTTATATGCAATGTTATTAAAATTAATGTATCCTAGTTGCTGTAGTTAATTTCAATATCGAAATCCCAGGATTTCAACCCGGGCCCTCTTTATCCTTAGGCGGCGTATACTAACACTAGACCCACGAGGCAGGCTCCGTCAGGTACACACCTTATGGTTCATCAGCAGGCTGAGCACGATGTCCTCCTTGCGCGCGCAGCGGCACAGCAGCGCCACCCAGACGCAGCTGAGGCACGTCGCGCCCGGCGTGCGCTCCGATAAGTACCGCACCTCCTGTGTATGAGTAATATATTAAGATGCGTAAGTCCAATGACAGCAAATTAATACATTAGTCGGATTCGCTATTTAAGATCATGGTCAAAGGGGCTTCCATCTCGGAGCGGGGCTTGAAGCTTGACAGAAGAAGGCGTACCTCTTCGACGAGGACCGGGCGGCGCAACAGCAGCTTGATGAGCACCAGGCTCTCCTTGGGGTCGCTGGTGTCGCTCAGCAGCGACTCCAGGTACACGCAGTGAAGGCTTCTCGATTCACTGAATATCGAAAAAAAATTAAGTGCATATACAATAGTTGCCAGAATGCAAGAACATTTGTCAGACTGTACGGGGATAAAATATAGCCTATGTTACTCGCTGATAAAGAGCGGTGGTAGCTCAATGGTAAGGACACGCGCCTCTTAACCGAGGAGTGCGGGCTCAAATCCGGGCATGTACCTCTGGATTTTTCAAATCTATGTACGTATTTATACGACTAGCTCGACGGTGAGGGAAAACATCGTGATAAAACCTGCAAATTCAAACAACTTTGGATTTGTAACCATGATCCAAAAATTGTCTGGTTCCCCTATTACGGGTTACGAAGGTCAGATCGGCAGTCGCTTCAATGTAATTACCAGACTCGCTAAATCTTGGATCATGGTCTAAGCGGACCCCGTCTAAACACGGAACATAACGCTAGAAAGATGATGTTACTCGCTGATAAAGTAGCTTTCTATTGGAAAAAATATTTTTTAAATTGGTCCAGTAGTTTTAGAGATTATTCAATACAAACCAACAAACAAATCTTTCCCCTTTAAAATAGCAGTATGATGGACCGTTCGGTTTGTGATTATGAAGGCGTCGAGCTAACCACTTGTCATTACTCTTTCACAATTTTCTATCTAGACCACCTCAATTTTAAGCTGATGTGGCTTAAGGAGCTTATCGCTCTTTGAACTCTTCTTCCCCTCTGGGGATAACGGGCGTGATGTATGTATGTATGTATGTATGTATGTACCTGTAGATGGTGTGCGGCCAGCAGTTGAGCGTGTCGACGAGCGCCTTCTTGCGCTGCCACGCCTCCGTCGCGTCCAGCAACGCGTCAAACGCTTCGCAGCGCCCTTCAGGACTCAGCAGCTTGTCCTCTGTTCAAAGGGAGGTGACACATGTTAGAGGTGAATTTGACGATTTTTTATCACCCTCCTTTAATGAGATATCGTAAATTTTGGATTAACAGCCCTCATCATAATCTCAGGTGGTTACAAAGGCGTTTGCTTGAGATACTACTGGACCCCACCCTGTTCGGCGGGCGTTCCTTTATTAGGTTACAACACACTCCGGAGATAAAGATGAACTATTAATTTTCCAACCAAAACTTTACATAAGTACATAAAGCAACCCACGGCTGGCCATCTACGCACCGGCTGGCCACCGAGTACCTATAAACAGGCATTTATTTCGTTAGCAATTAGAAGAATACTTATCTTTCTATAAGCAACTCTTTTTTAACAACCATATGAGTTACTCACCAGTAAGCTCATGCGCGTAGGGCAAGTCAGGCCACTCGTTCTTGATGAGGTCGGCGGTATACTGCGCCACCTTGGGCAGGTCGTCGCCCTCCTGCACGCGCGTCTTCTGGCTGAGCGACAGCAGCCCGATCTGCTTGTGCGGCGGCAGGCCCAGCTCCGTGCCCTTCTGCATCACCGCCTCCAGCAGCTCCTCTGGGAACTTTACGCCCTCCTTGTGGTACTGGAGTATACATGAAACCAGGGTTTCGACGTCCCTGAGAAGATAAAACAATGGAAATGTAGATGTGTTTGAAATATTTATACCGCTTAAGGTTGTACCTTACCAATCTGCCCGATGGTAATCAGTCATTGTATCTTTTGTATGTTTGCAACACCAGAGTGTTGTCAACCTGCAACCTGTAAGGCGGTTGTGCATCCAGAACTTTTTTGTATCTGGAGCTGGACATCACCAACTAGTACTGGCACCACGAGACGCCTCGTCTCGCCGCTATACTCACTGCAAGCTGTGCAGGCTCGTCGCCGCCAGGTGGTGGAACACGCGCTGCTGGTCCGCGTCCACGTGCAGGCACTGCAGCAGGCTCGTTAGCGCTGCAGGCCGCACCGAGCTGGACATCACCAGCCGCCCGAGCTGTTCAACGATCGCAGAGCTTTCGCCGTGGGACATCTCGATTTCACTAACAAAACAAGAACACAGTTAAGAAATTTATGATATTTTGATTTTCTTCCGCCCCTCGTCCAGGAGGGCAAGAAAATCGCTAGGGAACGTGTAGTGTATACTGACGTAGACAAGACATTCGACATCCTCTGTGGACATAAATATAAGAATCTGTACTCCCATTGGTCTGTCTATGGCGTAGTAAGCCTTCAGAGGTCGCCACAGTATACTAATCTATGAGTAGGTGCAATAAATGTTCTTACTCACGGCCATATCTCGTTGCGGGGCAGCGCGCTGCCGTCGACGAGCGCCTGCACGGCGGCGGAGTGGTAGTTGTCGAGGAAGCGCGCCCACCGCGTCAGCTCCTGGCCCACGCTCGCCCACGTCTGCTCGCTACATCACAAGCGCATGTACGTAAGAATCTTAATAAAAATAAAGACTTTGGTCTACGGTAGTGCTATGCTAGCCCTACTAGACGATATCAAAGAAACTCATCGAAAAAATTGCGACTGGGGTATTTTATAGAGTAAAAAGTGAAAATTTACCTATATGCAGCAATTTCTATTGTCTGTGCTAACCTATAACTTCTATATAGGTCAGACATCTGAAATATTGATATCATTCATAAGTTGATTTTTAATTACTTTGAAACTACTTGCGTCAATTAATTTTGGGTCGATGTCAAAAGACGTTCAGGGTGGTCTGCCCCTCATTACGACATAAAATAAAATAAATATTCATGTTAAACCTAGCAGGGCCCACAATGGCTAGGATTTGTAGGTATGAGAATCGCCACGCTAATGCGAATTAAATTAATAAACAGACATGGGTGAACATACTTCTTGTTGAACTTGAAGTCGTTCTCCTGCTCCTGCTGGCAGTAGTCTACCGCCTGCATTATCATCAGACTCCGCGTACCGGCCGGTATCCTGCAATAACAACTACCTGCTTTACAAAGTTACCAGATTGGGAGGTTACATGACAAACTCTGAACTAAAAGGTTTCAGCAAATAGAATTACAATGAAAGCCGAATCTGTTTAAATATAACATAAAATCACGCCCATAATCCCCGAAGGGGTAGGCAGAGTCAAAGGGGCAGCAGGCCCCTTTAACCACATTTAGCCAAAAATAAAACTGGGCTGGGTTAGAAGGAAAATTGTGAAAAAGTAGTAACAAGTAGAGATGAGTTCGATATATCAAAACGTAACTTATATCGGATATGTGTTTGATATCATATCATATCGATAGCTAAATCTACATAACCGATATGACAAAAACTATAACGAGTCAGTTATATCCACCAAAAGCCAACAAACAACGGGAACGCACGAAGTACGAACAAAACGCAAACTTCACATCACAGCGATATGAAATCGAAACAGTTATTCGCTTTGTCTCTGTCTAACTATTTAAGTTTTACTGGCGTAAAAGAGATGAAGCGAATATAACTTTAGCAGGTGTTCGCTTGGTTAATGCAATGCGTGCGTAATATATCTTAAAGCGTTAGCAATAAGGTCTAGTTTCTATTTGTTTAGTTACAATAAATAACGTGGTCAAACGTGGGTAGTGATATCAATAATCACGGCTACGTGTGCATACCGTCCTAAGTTACTGATTATTGATATCGATATCCAAAAACGGTTTTCGATATCGATATGAAAACTGAATATCGGTTACATATCTGTTTGCGACAAAAACCGAAAACGCCCATGTCTAGTAACAAGTGGCTAGCTTGTCGCTTACACAATCACATACCCAAAAACCGATATACCATTAGTCGCCTTTTACGACATGCTAGGCAAGAACCACAGTTGGCACATTCTTTTTAAGTCCCAGACCAACATGGGACAATGGGCTGGGTTAGATGGAAAATTGTAAAAAATAGAGCTCTGTATGATTCGGTGAAACGTGCTTTCGGCCAACAGTAGCATCGGTTGAAAGTAATTCGGCAAAACGTTGAACGTCCTATTTAACTAGCATATACGTATGGCATAACATGATGGATAACATCACTCTTCGGCTTCATTGTAAAGTCTATGCGAATGTCGCATACCGATGCTATTTAGTCGAAACATAAAAGTGTTAGTTACCGTTCTATGGCCTCCCTGGTGAAGCAGGCGTTGGCGACGAACTCCAGCAGGTCGTCCTTGGACAGCTTGTTGAAGTAGCTGGCGCACTGCCGGTACTGCTGCATCCACTTCTTGTTGGTGGCTGCGCTCGCCGGCACCTGCGCGTACGTAATTGATAACTTTAATTTGCTGTTATTTTTAAAGTACATCGGTTATTTTTCGACTGGCTCGATGGCTCATTCGGTAGTGACCCTGCCCCATGCGCCAAGAGTTGTGGGTTCGATCCCCACCCAGGACAAACATTCGTATGATGAATACTTGTGGTCGTTCTGTATCTGGGTGTTAATATTGAATATTTAAGTATATATTTGTAATACCACTGTTGATTCTGATATCCGTAACACAAGTGCTTAAGCTACTTACCTCGGAGTCAGATTAATTTATGTGATGTAGTCGGATATTATTATTATTATATAAATAAATCTTCTTCTTTGTCCTAGCCATTTCCCATTATTTGGGGTCGGCTCTCCTCGTTCTGCGGCGCCAGGACAGTCTGTCCTGGGTTGTCGAAATGTTCGTTTGGGCAAGCTTTAAGTCCCTGGCTACCGTGGACCACCAGGTGGCAAGTGGACGTCCTCTCCTTCTCTTATTATGTGGCAGTGCTAGGGCCTGTTTCACAACATGTTCTTAAGGACGTCTCATGACATGACCGAACCATCGTAGTCGGCTTTCAGTGAGTTTTTCTGCTATAGGTGCGACCTTGAAACTTCCTCTGATGTACTCGTTTCGTACTTTATCGAGTCTAGTTACCCCTGCCGCCCATCTTAGCATCTTCATCTCGCTTACGTGCATTTTCTGTTCGTGGGCTTTCTTTATAGCCCAGCACTCGGCACCATATGTCATGGCTGGTCTGACTGCGGTCTTGTAGATGTTGCCTTTGGTTTTAATCGGCATTCTTGTATCACATAAAACCCCTGTCAAAGCCCTCCACCTCTGCCATCCTACGCCAATTCTGTGGGTAACATCGGCCTCGATGTTTCCGTCGGCTGTCAGCATCGCACCAAGATACTTAAATTGGGATACCTTTGGCAGTGGATTCCCGTCGATATATATAGCCTTGATGTTGTTGGTGTTACCACTGAAAGCGCACTCCAAGTACTCAGTTTTACTTCTGCTGATTCGGAGGCCGTTGTTTTCCAGAGCGTGTCGCCACTTCTCGAGGGTACCTTGGAGTAGTTCGGCATCTTTTTCTATGAGGACTATGTCATCTGCGTACAACATACACCATGGCAAGGGAGACTGAATGTCCTTTGTTAAGTAATCCATTACCATGTTGAAGAGAAGTGGGCTCAGCGCTGAGCCTTGATGAACGCCTACTTTGACCTCGAAGCTTTTGCTTAGCCCGGCCAGGCTTCTCACACTTGTGCAACTTCTGCAGTACATGTCCTGTACTAGGGTTACATAGCATTCTGGTATACCTGGTGCTCTCATAGCCTGCCACACCAGTTTCGGAGGCACTCGATCAAACGCCTTCTCAAGATCAATAAAGACAAGGTGTAGATCTTCACGGTTTTCCCGATGCTTCTCCATACGATTATTATATAAATAAATAAATATATATATATATATATAAAAATAAGATTATTATTTGAGTTTTAATAAAACTCCGTAATTTAACTGAACATTGGTTTCCCAAGATACAGGCATAGCCTAGTTTGGGAACCCCTGGAAACATAGCGATACATTTTTATTTTCCTGAATGTTTTATTTTTAGTTGTATATTTTCTTTGTGCTGGCAATATTTTTTTTTTTTTTTTAGTGAGACGGCAATCCTTTTTAACCAGAGGTCACGCGCAGGATCAACAGCTTAACGTGCTTACCACGTGTAGACACGGGGGTGAATAACCGCCAACTTGCTGACTCCAGGCTAGTACTGAGTAATTTCATCAATATTGAAATACCCAGCCACAAATGTTCGACCAAAGAGGAACTAGATAGCCGAGAGGCTAACAAGATAGAGTGGTCCACTTACACTAAACAGATGCTTGGTGAGCCACATGGTGTAGAGCGCGTTGACGGGCAGCGGCGGGCGGAAGGCGGACGGCAGCGTGCGGACCAGCTTCACCACCATGCCCACGTTCTCCGGCTTGAGGATCTGCAGCAGGTGCGTCGAGTACTGCTCCGCTGTCGGCTGCTCCAAGATCAGCTTGTAGTTCAGATCTGGTGAGGGAGATTTAGGAAATGCAAAGGCATACATGCTTTTGATGCATTTGCTGTCTATGAATTTGTTTACGACATTTATGATATCTTGGATTGGTCTCTAAGGATGGTGTTACAACCTTTTTGGTCTGACCAACAACAGTGAGGTGACATATAGACAAAAAGACTATGACATTAAGTAATAAAAAAGACGACGATCAATTTAGCCATAATTACGACCTAATATTTGTTTATAAAGACTAATAACCATTTAGACCCCATTCTTGACCTCTTCTTTCTTACAGATGGTTATGAAAACGATTTATTATATATAAATTGTATTTTGGTTGTTTTTCTTGCTATTTTACGAAACTGTGTTCATTATTTCAGGAAGGAGACCTTTTAACTTTACATCCTGTTTTCAGCCGAGGTTTAAGGTAATAACTTCAAACACATTAACTATATCGTAATCTGTTCCACAGTTGATATATACGGAGTGTTACGTTTTTTCCCCTTACCAGAGGAAGCTGCTTTGAATTTCTTCAACAGCTTGATGTGTTCGGCGGCGGTCAGTCCGTGTATCAGCGGCTTCTCGTCGATGTTTTTGAGTATCGTGAAGTAGTTGATGAGCGCGTTGTGGTCGTCGCCGCGAATGAGAGGCCACAGCGTATCTTTAATTCTGTTGAAATCGAATAATGGTCGTTTGTTATCGAAGTATTTTGTAAATACACTTATCGAGTTTAGGTTACGATAAAGGTCTGTTACACTAGAAACAAGGGTTTGGTTGACCGTGTCCAGCGCGCTCATGGTACTCGCTGGGCAGCAGGCACGCCGCCTCCACGTGCTCCTCGTACGCACCTGTGGTGCGCGCTGGGCGCGTGTGCGGCGGGCGCGGGCGGCGCGTGCGCGTGCGCGGCGCGCGCGGCGGCGTGCTGCAGCCACACGTCCAGCGCGCTCATGGTACTCGCTGGGCAGCAGGCACGCCGCCTCCACGTGCTCCTCGTACGCACCTGTGGTGCGCGCTGGGCGCGTGTGCGGCGGGCGCGGGCGGCGCGTGCGCGTGCGCGGCGCGCGCGGCGGCGTGCTGCAGCCACACGTCCAGCGCGCTCATGGTACTCGCTGGGCAGCAGGCACGCCGCCTCCACGTGCTCCTCGTACGCACCTGTGGTGCGCGCTGGGCGCGTGTGCGGCGGGCGCGGGCGGCGCGTGCGCGTGCGCGGCGCGCGCGGCGGCGTGCTGCAGCCACACGTCCAGCGCGCTCATGGTACTCGCTGGGCAGCAGGCACGCCGCCTCCACGTGCTCCTCGTACGCACCTGTGGTGCGCGCTGGGCGCGTGTGCGGCGGGCGCGGGCGGCGCGTGCGCGTGCGCGGCGCGCGCGGCGGCGTGCTGCAGCCACACGTCCAGCGCGCTCATGGTACTCGCTGGGCAGCAGGCACGCCGCCTCCACGTGCTCCTCGTACGCACCTGTGGTGCGCGCTGGGCGCGTGTGCGGCGGGCGCGGGCGGCGCGTGCGCGTGCGCGGCGCGCGCGGCGGCGTGCTGCAGCCACACGTCCAGCGCGCTCATGGTACTCGCTGGGCAGCAGGCACGCCGCCTCCACGTGCTCCTCGTACGCACCTGTGGTGCGCGCTGGGCGCGTGTGCGGCGGGCGCGGGCGGCGCGTGCGCGTGCGCGGCGCGCGCGGCGGCGTGCTGCAGCCACACGTCCAGCGCGCTCATGCCGTATTTGCTGGCCAGCTGGCATGCTGTCTCCATGTGCTCCTTCTCCGCCGACCTGATCACAAAAATAAATTTAACCTTATAAAGAGAATATTGTATACCTTGAAAGCCACCAAAATCAGCTTCATGACTATATTGTATCCCGGCGTTGACTTAGAAAGTGGCACTAAACAAAAGCAAAAATCATTTGAATTTACCTAGCAACGCGATAGATAATCTCTGCGCGGTAGTCGGTGTCGGCGTTGAACAACAACCCGTTGACGCTGAAGCCGAGCCGGCGCAGGCGCTCCACCTCGCCCATGCCCGTCAGCCGGTCGATGCACTCGCGGATAATCTCCAGCTGCTCCTGGGACGCGTTCTTCTGCTTCAGCGTCGTTTGGGCCATCTAGAGAATAGAGAAATCGTCGATCAGTGTTTGGAGTCTTTAAACTGGTATAAAGGTATTGTTCCATCCTTAGTTCCATCGTGGCGGTTATACAGGCCCGCCTCGCCTTGTCGTTTGCAAACAAATGGAAGAGGCGGGCTGGGCCTTTAGCAAAGCGAGACTCACCACGGAGGATTGTATGAGGTGACCAGCTCGGGTCAATTAGACTGACGTAGAGACCGATTTAGACAGTTATATTGTAAGAGGTCTCCATCTAAACCGTGCCGTGACGTCTAAAAGTTACCACTGCGGGCTGCGTGAGATAGACGTTGTCGCGCAGCTCGGGCGCGTTGCACTTCATGAGCGTCGCGTAGAGGCTGGCGCTGACGGCGGTGTCGCTGCTGTGCGCGTCCAGCAGCCGCTTGGTGCGCGCGTAGTCCTGCGTCGAGCGCAGCATGCACGCCACGCTCATCGGCGTGTCCTTATACAGCACTTCTTCGGCGCACTTCTGTGCACAACTGTGAAAGTTAGCCCTCTCTTAAACATACTCAACTGACTAATTTAAAATTTTTTTCAAATAAATATAGACAAAAGCATTTCTGTTGTTACCAACAAACATATCTCCGATTGAGTACCTACTCCTTGAGCTGCGCATGCGCAGTGAATACTGTAAATCGAAAGTTTCGGTTATACGCAAGTCAATATTTAGTTCTGAAGAACCGCCGATACCGAAATAGCTTCGCCGCTTATTTATTATGCACATCGGGTCCGTTAAATAGTTGTTGGCATTGCTTGACCAGCGCATGCGCAGCAGACACAGTCTATCGATCTCATTCCAGTACCTACAGCACAAAAGTCACGCTCACCGTCTGTCTCCAGCTCAGGCATCCCTCCGTTATCGAGGCAGTTCTGTATGTAGTACCAGTTGAGCAGCGCGTGCGCGGCGGGCGAGGCGGGCGCGTCGGGCACCGTGAACCGGTCGTACTGGTAGTGCGCGGCGGACGCGCCGTGGCTCGGGTAAAGCGACCGGTAGAACTCCTGGCAGCAAACCTTGCGCTCCTCCTCCTCTCCGATAGTTGAGGTCTTGTCGTTGTCGCTAGAATCGAAGGACTTGCCAGTTTAATAGTTCTTTCATTAATTCGTAAAACAACGACGAAGAAATAGTAGACGTGAAATGAAGAAAAGCTGCCAATAATAATTCATCGCTGAAAAGCTGAGGATAACAATGACGAAAAGAGAAGATGATATATACAGCTATACCTACCTATAGGTTTGTTAGTCAATATTTGGTTGTAATATTCATATCATTAAAAGAGAGTACACTATCTGCGAGCATACATCCTTTCAGAGACTGTTACTAAAGCCCGGAAATCATTCCGTATATATGTATATTAGCACTGCAGCAAACGTATTTAACCGACCAACCGTATTTTAAGTACCAAAAAGTTACGCGACTAAGTAAATACTTTGTATGGATAGGTACCAAAGGACGATAGGACCTCAAACTGTCATTTAAAAGATCAAATTACGACAACAACCACCGTTCGACCCGACTACAACACTGACCCAACACCGAATACCTTCATCCAGCTTAGTGTAAGTCCTGGCATACCTCGTGGCGAACTTATTCTGGATGGTGTCCAGCAAGTAGCTGAAGAGCGGCGTCTTCCTCTCCGGCTGCGCAGGCGCCACAAGATCTTTCTTCTCAATAACGGGCTACGAACAGAGATAAAGCTAAATTTCCATAACGAGGTTATCTTTACAGCCAACAAAAATAAATAGTGAAGGATAAAATAAAATAAAAAATTATCTAAATATCGAGTTTTCATTCAAGAGAGAGATTAGATAAAAGTGCATAGTCTGATATTTGAAGGACTAAAAAATGGGTTTCAGTAGACTTAGACTGGACCAAGGCATTCCGTATAACTGTTATTCTTTCACGGTTTCCATAAACAATATCAAAGATTTCTATTTCAGAAAGTACAGTGATGTCTTGTGCTATAGTATCAACGTATTTAGTAACTTACTGTGGTGATGGCGTCGTCGAACTCGTCGTCGGTGGAGGGCCAGCGGTCGGACAGGTGCGAGTGCTCCTTTACCGCGGCTGCCATCTGCTGCATGCCTTCCAGTTCCAGCGACAGCCTGCCAGGACAGATCGTAGGTTAGGTACTACAAGACACGCCAATTCCGGGACTAGATGTTGGTACAATTTGGTATTGCCTTTCCTTGCATCTGTGTAAGTCGAGTCGGCGTGCGCGTGTCACTGTACCTGGCGCGCAGCACGTCCT